>OY829327.1:78263625-78863625 GCA_963691655.1 Toxonevra muliebris | reverse complement strand
CTACACATACGCATACACATTTCCACAATGAATGATGTCTGATGCGTGTAATATTAAAACTACGCTATGCTGTGGAAATGCAAATCTGTCCTTAGAAAACTTTAGTTCCCCTTGAAACCAAATAGGTACACACAATTTTAAATGCTAAATCCCATAAAGTTGACCTCATGTATGCTAATTACTTATGAAAATATACACATACTCAACTTAGCAAGCAAACTGCCTAGCAACTTTTGCTGTCAGGTAAAAATGAACCTGCCCAGGCATACTAATTGCTATGTTTTGCCTTAAAGAAAAAATTAAATATACATACATACATACATACATGCAAACAAAAACAACCAGCAAATGAAAACTAAAATATACTTTCTTTGTGCGTGCCTTTGAGTATGTTTTGGACTTTTTAAATATTATTATGGATAAACAAATATGTATACATGAATGTATATCTGAACATAGCATTTTAAACATACAAATAATATCTACTCATAAAGCATCAACAACTTAAAGCGTTCACTCACTCACTCACACACACACACATACAGACATATTTTTAATTAATGAAAATATTACATTTGTGACACAAACGGAATATGATAAATCTTTTGCCATTCTGCGTAATTTTTTCTGCTACAGTAATTTTAAAATAATTACTTCAGCATTTTCGGTATTTTATTTTCAACGTATTTGAAATTAAAGTGACATTTTTGCACAATAATCATGCTTACAATTTATATGTACATATGTAGTTGATTTAGCGATTCTGAGGTCATTTCATTTGAAAGTTGAAAATATTTTTGCATTTTGGTTTTGTTAAAAGTAAACGCAGAATTTTGAAATCAAGCAAACATTTATTTAATAAAAATAAATGTTCACAAATGTTCAGTGTCTCTGTATAACAGGAGCGTTGTGAACATGCCCGACTGTTTTGTTGGAGGCATTATTAGAGCTCAGTCCCATTACACCTTGTAGTAGAGGGTGCCTCCGAGGCAGCAATTGTAAGAATAACAAAAGATAAAAGGTCAACGGCAAGATCTATAGGGCGTAGGGTAGCCAGATTTTTAAACCGCGAAATCAGTACATTAGACTTTGGAAATCGATGAAAATCAGTACAATTTTTAATGCTTTTATTACCTAGTAATTTCAATGTAAAATAGTGAAACTTTTTCTCCGATTTTGTGTGTTCCTTTTACATTTTTTTTCTTCGTTAGGAGACAATGTTAATTACGTATCAGTTTCCATATTTTAGAGAATTATGAGAGTTGAGGACAATAATCAAATTCAACTAATAACAAATTCTTGCACTCATTTAAAAACTTACGTTAACCGACTTTTCTTCACGCAAATATTGCTTTTTTCCTCTCGATAGCATTAGAAAAAGAAACAAACAGGGTGAGACTGTTTGCAAAAACGATTTTAAGACCCTTAAGGTTAACCAAAAGACAACGAATGAAGAATGAATAAGCAGCATAAGTTCGAGAATCACATTATTGTAAGACTTAGTAATAAGAAGGAATGGGAGGGTGTAGAATACAACAACACATTGAAACGAAATACGATTAAGTGATATACAGATGGGTCTTGAACTGAAGATGGAACAGGTGCAGGAGTGTTTATATTTATCATTTTATAAACATTTTTATCAAAAACAAAAAAAAATTTTTTTTGTCAAACCTCCATTTTGTTAAAAAGGGATATCTATACATTTATTAGTGTAACTACATTTTTATTTCAGAAGATCCAGAAGTTCTACGATATCATATTATATAACAATTTAAAGAACATGACGAGTAGGTTATTAGCGTCGGAAGTTTTTTAAAATTCGCTCATTGAACAAAGCACTGCACTTAAGCGGGAGTAAATAACAAATGAGAGAGAGAGAGAAAACACGAGTAACGGCATTTCTCAGAATTATCTAACGAATTATCTGCATACATAAATAACAAAACAAACACCAACGAGTAGTTTGGTTCTCTTTTGATATTTGTTTTTTCATAACGAGATTTCTTGAGCAAAAAAAAATAGCCCCAGTTACTGGGGCCTTACCAACTAGTATCCTTCTTTGAATTACTAGATATTACTTTGCATTAGCCAAACCTTTTTAATTCTTTCATTTTGGATGAGAGATATCATGTTCACCGGAAGGCGCCTTTTTTTTAGAGGACTTCCTGGAACTCATCTACAGGAGCTTTAAAAATCATTATTTTTTAAAAAAAGAAACATTTTTAATAAAGATAAAAAATTGAACTATGTGCATGCAAAATTTTATATTAATGCAATAAAAAGCCAGTTCATAAAAAATGCTTGAAAAACCGTTTTTTCAGCCTCCTAAGTGTGTACACATAACCCCTTAACCCAGTAATACCTAGCGGTGCCATATGGCACCTTGCAACTGAGCCGCTCCTGAGCCAGGTTCAAAAACAATTTTTTTCTCAACTTAGTTTCTTGATCTATTTACTTTAAGTTTAAGCAAGCTTAATAAACTATGCAAGAACAATATAGCCGCTCTATGTTGGGTCTCTGGATATGTAGGAATAGAGGGGAAAGAAAAAGTAGACGAGTTGGCTAAAAATATGGCAGCGACCGCTTTTATGGGGCCTGAACCTTTCTGTGGAATAAGAGACAGCGTAATCAGGGAAGTACACAGAAAGAGTGAAACAAGAGGTAATATCTCTTTTCTAGTTAACTATAATAAAAATAGATATACATTTTATATTGCTTCTAACAAAAATAGTTTTGCTCACATTTATAGAGGCGGCCAAGACCGATGATCGGTTGTAGAGCCAACTAAGAACTGGCACTGTGGGATCAGAATACATCTAGGCATATACAATAGATCTTACAGGTCATGATACAACAACAATAACCTCTAACAATACAATACGAACTTATTACATTTTTATAGCTCCGATTGAATTCAAATTTTGCATACCGGTGTTTGGGGTCAGAAAACTCATTTTTGGCCTCTTTTTTTATCTAAAATATTTCTCAAAGGGGCTCCACGGCAAAAATCAAGGAAGGGTGGAATTTTCCTTTTATTGGAGCGCCTTCTATAGACCAAAGTTTTTTTTGGACAAAGGAACCTATTTTTGGCCCCTAGTTTAACCCTAAAAAATATTCCAAAGGGGATCTGGAGCAAAAGTCAGAAATAGTTTAATAAACTGAAATGAAGGGGGGAGGGGGGATCGGTTGGATAGGTTTAAAAAAAAAGTTTATGTCAAACATTACAAATATTTACACCCTCTCCTCAAAAAACTCGGTCTGGTTATTTTCACATGAGAGAATGTTCATGCTAAAGTTAAAATCTTCCGTAAAATATATTTTTGGAATATATTAACCCATTATCTCCCTTCCTTATAGGCCTTTCCCCCTTTTCAAATGAATATAGCTTTTTAACCTATTACAAGGGTCAATACACTATAAAAAAAGTTAGCATATTTTACAACGAAACTTCTAATGGACATATGATGAAATATGTACTGTTAATAACATCCATAATCTTTCTTTGCAGTGACATAAAAAAATTGTTAAACCAATTAACCCATTAAGGACGAGCGGGAACCAAAGTAGATGCATCAAGAAAGTAACTTGAGAAAAAAATTGTTTTTGAGCCTGGCTCAGGAACGGCTTAGCGAGCGACAAGGTGCCACATGGTACCATTTGGAATTACAGGGTTAACCATACTAGACATATTTTTGCCTGGAGAGACTGGGATTTTAGAGGAATATTGAAAATTTCTTCTGGTTATTGTTTTTCTCTTGATTTTTTATATATTTACAATCAAATTTTTATGTTTTTCATGTTGTTGCTAACACTATGAAAATAAGTATTTGAAAAATACTTTTAATGTCATATTTGAAGTGCGCATTTTAAATATTTTTTTTTTTAGTGCATGAAAATTTCGACCTTTCGTTATGGTAGGATATTCAACTTTAAAAGCTCATAATGTATTTTAAATTTTTCGTTTTTCGATTGTATTAACCTTAAGTGCAAAATATGGTAAATTTCAAAACTTCGCTTCAATAAATAAACTCTAAAGATAATTTCAATATTTATTTTGCTTTCTTTTATATTAATGATTATTTATGGCGATCACCTGTTTTTAAAATCCCCATTAGCAGCAGTGGCAACAGCAAATACGACACAGGCAGCAACAAAAAACCAGAGATGTAGCGTAAATAAATTACTTTCATGAGATTTCAAAAGAAAAACAAATAATTAATGTGCTAATTTTTAATTTCGCCAAAGAAAAAAAAATAAAAACAATAAAATAAATACAATACAAACAAAAAGAAAAGTCAACAATGAAAAACAAAGGATGATTTATTTACATAAATATTTTATATGAGCATAGAAGAATGTACAAATATGAATGGGGAATTTCCCACATAAAAAAATTAAATGATTGTCAATACAGAAGATAAAAATCATATCAGGTTATGTACTCATATATAAGTAAATCCATATATTATTAAGCAACTAAATAATATTTAATGAAATATTTTACAAAGAGGAAAATGTTTTATTTAAAAATGCTATACAATCATTTCTAGAAATGTACATTTATGTATGTAGTAATACTTTAAACATGTTTCTTTTGTTATTATTTCTGATTGTATGAGTATGTGACATTTAAGTTAACGTCATTCAAAAATATTGCGATCTACAGCAAAAAGAAAGCACAACAAAATAGTAATAATAATAATAACAACGGCAGCAAGAACAATAACGCAATTTCAATGGCAACCCACCCAATTTCTAAAGGTTGCCTGCCATACATTCACACATACATATGTACATTCATTGCAAGTACAACATGTGCTAGTACAACAATATGTATCTTCAAGTTTGATGAAGATACTCTTGCTTAAATACGCCAACAGGGTGTAATCACCTACAACCAAAACACCAGCATCAACAACAGCAAAAAAACAAAAGATAAAAACAAAACGTGATTTTCAATGTAATAACGTCAAAGTACGAGTATGCAATGTACATACCAAAAATAAAGTTGAAAGCAAAATGAACAAAAAAATAAATAAAAATGCTTTCGAATTTGTACTGGTATTTTTAGTTTTTGTATAATGTATCGAAAAATACACACGTAAAAAAGTATACAAATTCTTTAATTCGTAATTTAATGAATTTGCACAAAATTGTTTTTAGCAAAGTTTTGACGTACACAAACTTTTTATGTACTTAGTGCTTTTAAATTGCTTACGATTACTTTGAAAATGCATCATTTGTGAGCAAAGTTCAGAATCAGCGCAAAATCGAATGTGCCAGAAAAATGCATGCAAAATTAATCCTTAGTATCTCAAAATTTTTTTTTTGGCATAAAATACAAAGTTAAAATTCTTTACCGTAGTTTTACAGGACGAATCGGGAAGGCTCGACAGTCAAGCACTGCAATCTGAAAGAAGAAAGAGATGATCTGCTATCCTGATGAGAGCAAAAACATTTTTAGAAGAAGTTTGAAATTGGATAGCTAAAAATATCCCTTCTTTATCCCACTTTCGTTTAAAGGCTTATAAACCTATTGAATTTGATCATATAAATCAACGATATTAACTTATTTTCAGCGGCAGCCATTTCTAATCTTTTCCTATTATGTTTTTTTTTTTTTTCAAATTGTCGTGCTTCTTCTTTCACTATTGGCAGTTCACAGTAGAATTTGATGTAGCTAAACTACTTGTTAAGTATACTTAACAGCTATAATTATACCTATAATTAAACGTGTTATCTCTTCGGATTTGTTATTGTGTTCCCATACAATTATCGCTGCTAGTTATACATAACTAGAAGCAAGTGGCGAATAAAACGCAGCTAATCATATTTTGATAAATAAAATGAAATGCAGATATTTGTTTGTTTCAACCCCGCCTGATCGGAAAATGCACTTAAGTATGTAAGTTGTTATTCCTTTTTTTTTTGTAACAGATAAGTCATTCGTACTTAATATTTTTTATTTTAAACCTTTACCAAAGTGACAAAGGATTATTGACAATATAAAGTATTATCAACAGATTATCGTAAGGAAAATAAGGATTATCATCAATTAGCATTAAAGCGCGGTAGGGGAGCGAGTTTTCTAAAACAGCATTTCTTGTGTCCTGTGTAAACCCTTAGAATACCCCCTGTAGATCTGACAGTGTTGTGTGTGCAATGCTTCAGCAAATGAAAGAGAGACTTAATCTTAGATCGAAATACATGCCAGTAACGTCAGCAATATGAACTAATTGTTATTTACGTATTTGAACGTAGCAGGCTGTAAAAAAAATTCGTAAAAAACAATGAGTTTGCTTGTACTGTCACATTTGCAACTAACGTTTCGTCATTTTACCATATTATTTCTTTCGCTAAATTTTCCGAAAATTGCTTAAGAGCAATTTTAACGTTGCCTGCTTTACAATTTCATTGGATCGCAACTAAATGTCTACTTTAATTTAAGGTTTACTGAGCTCATTTTTTTTCCATGTAAAATATTTATTATAACTATTTGTCATACGAATGAGTGTGCAACTTTAATTAGGTTTCGTGACTTTAAGGCAACAAAGAAATAAATTTATTTATTTAGTTATCTACCCACACAGGCTCAGCAGTCCGGTCGAAATTGCCACAAACTAGAAATCACTAAATTTATATTTTAATTATTAAAATTAAATTAATGTTTTATGGATTTTCTAAAAATCACATACACAAAAGATATAAAAACAACAGCAACACAAAAAAAAAAAAAAAAACATATTAATGAATTTTTCGTTAAAAGTTTCTTTCTTTCTTCAATGCCGTCCACATGCTGATTCATCTTGATGAATTCTACATATTAATATCATTTATCGTTTATCGTCTTTTATTTTATTTTTTTTTATTTTTTGGTTTGTTATTGATTTCATTAATGCCAGACAACGTATTCAGTTTAAATTCCTCCATATGTTTCTGTTTGTGTGTGTGTGTGTGTGTCTGCCTGAGTGTGATACTTTTTGTGTTGGCTTTAATTTTCACCTGGGTAAATTTCACACCATTTATTGATATTTGTACGTATGCAAGTGTGTGTGTGTGTGTGGTTTCGTATTAATTTAATTAGTTGGAATTCAAAAGAGTGGCTGGCAATATAGTGTGACATTCCCATAATGCCAATAAAGTGGGTTTTAAATGAAACGAAACTTTCCATTCATTTCATAATATTCTACTGAATTACGTTTGCAACATTCATATAAATTTATGTACATACCAAACGGAGAAACCAAATATTACCTACAAATAAGTAAACATAATATCTACATACTTATCATATGCATCAGTGTTTTTTTCTTTCTTATTTTTTTGTTTAATTCTGATGTATTTCAATTTCTTCTATAAAGTTTCTTTCTAAATAATGTCAGGGTTTCCATACAAAAAAAAAAAAAATGTTATCAAATATTGAAATAATAAATTCCGTTAAAATATTATTTTCATTCACAAACTGACGATTTTAAAGTTAGCTCTCATTATTTCTACAGAAAGATAACATTCATTCGATCCATTTAAACTTGGTCTTATCTAATTTGCTTCTTCATAACTTTATATCATCATATGCTCATATATTTAGATAGTGAAGAACATAAATAAAAAGAGAATAGCCGATATTTCTCAATTTATATACTTATAGCCTAGTCATATTATAATAAAAAATGTGATACTTGAGTAAAAAAAGCCTCTACAGTTTCCATAAGCTCTATTTCTCCCGTAGTATTTAATGTCCTGATTGCCTTCGTTAATGATTTATGATGAAAATTGCAATTTCGTGGTATCGTGATAATTTGCAATACACTCGTGGTACGTACATTTCATTTTTAGTGGAATCCCATACTTTTTAACTAGACAAAATATGACTGGGCTCTTTAACGGATCCAATGTAATAAAATTTCATCGGTGAAAAGGATTTAACCCTAAACCTTGGTACATAAGGGACTCGGATTTACACCGTGATCTTGATATTGAAACAGTGGCTGAAGTCATAGCCCAACAAGCGTCAGCTCATGTGACGGAACTAGGACAATACATCAACCCTGAGCCTTTTTAATACATCAGAGCTCACTCGAAAATTGAAGCGCAACAAACCACATGATCTAGTGTCACTAATGCAAAACTGATGGCGGAAAGATAGATAGAAGAAGATACCATATTCCCTAAAACTATCTATATTATTTTCTTTGTATTTATCGCAAATACATAAATATTTAATTATACTAAAATTACTTGATATTTAACATTTATAGCATTTCGAATATCACCTTTCAAAGTTAGATTTTTCCCAAATTGTAATGAAGATCAGATAAAAATCTTCCATGAGCGGTTCAAAAGGTAAGTAATAGCAGCTTATGCCAAAAATGCTAGAATAAATTGTAAAAAATGGTAAAAAATTACCAAAAACTGGAATTTTTTACAGTATTAGATTATAATACTGGCTTAATATGGACCAAATGGTTTCGGACCAATTCTCGCAATTTGAGGTTAAAACTTCTCGAAATCCTGACGTAATCGATTCGTATATCGATTCGGAATCAAAATCTCCAATCATCTTCACATTCTTCCTCCAAACCACAGGAAGCACAGAAGGCACTAGCTCCCAGGCTAATCATATTCAAATGTTTGGCCCAAGAGAAGTGACCTGTATATAGTCCCATCAGCTCTCACTGTTAAGTGATAACAGAAAGTCTGTTAGACGCTTCGAGATAACAGGTAACATGGCCTTTGTCTGTCTAAAGCCCCTCAGTTCCTCCCATTTACGATTGTGTGTTGAATCGACCAACTCATTATTGGTGGTCTTGATGGCTGTAGACGACGAAGAGAGTACAGGTTCTGGGCCCAGGAAACGAGTTTCCGAACTTTTTCTGGCCAGAAGATCAGCAGACACATTTCCCGAAATTCCTGAGTGCCCAGCAACCCAAGCTATTGTGTTTTCCAACACAATCAAACCTGGATTTACAATGCATAACCAGTTTAGATGTGGTTAGAGAATTAAGCAAGGTTTTAAGCGCAGCCTGACTGTCACTAAATACACAGATACTCCTTGCTCTCCAACCATTATCAAAATTGCAAAAATTTCTGCTTGAAAAACAGAAGCATACAACCCAAGACAGAAGTGAAGGTGCACTCCATCATTTTCAATGAAGACCCCAGAACCCGAACCGTATTCTATTTTTGGAGGCGTCAATAGAAATGCGCTTACAATCAACTGCTGGAAATCTTAGTGGATCTACTAGTGGTGCTTACGGGTTACAATCACGGTTGCCAACCGTCCATTTTTCACCGGGACTGTCCCGTTTTTTAAAGCTTTGTCCCTGTCCCGTTGCCAAACGCAACAAAATTTCAAACTTAAAGTATAACACACGCACTAAAGTATGTTTTCTAAGCTAATTCGAGGTCGCTGCATACAAAAATTACATTAATTTTTTTCAGTTGGTAAGTTTTTGAGATAAGACATATTGACGAATCGATTACGAACAAATATCTCGTTAACTATAGTTTCGATCGAGCCAACTTATATATTGTGATATATGGAATAAAAAACACGAAACTGAGAAGTTCAAGTAGTTCATCATTTGCAACAGCAGAATGAATTTTGAGAAAAATGTCTAATTTTGTATTTTAAATTTATGTATTGAAATAAATCTCAGATTTTGCAATTACGTATTGTGAGAAACAACTACTTATGTAGCCTACTAATTGTGTGAAAATTACCCAAAAATCCCACCAAAATTGAACTTTTAGCTTGAACTTCCGGAAAAAGCTTGATTAAATTATATATAACTCGGCTCGGTTGAAATTATAGTTGACGAGATATTTGCCTGTGAGTAAAAGTGAATTCCCATAACAAAAACAAATAAATGGAATTTTCGCATTCGTGTTATATTCTCACTGTATTTCAGTGAAATGGAATGACTCAGTGAAATAGCCTACCCCCGGTCGGTTGTTTTCCCTTCAATTCCTGTCCCGTTTTCAAAAATCGAAAAGTTGGCACTAGTGGTTAGTATAAACAAAATACAAATTGTGAAAAATAAAACTCTTTCAAATAAATTTTAAAAAAATATCGAAAGCCGTTGAATTTGCGCTGAAGCCCGTAATCTCAAAAATTACTATGGAATTCTTCAGATTATGAGGTAAACCAGTAAAGTTGGCTATCCTAATGGGGAATGAATATCACGCTGTTGAACTGATTCAAAGTCCTGCTAGTTTGACGTTGGAAAAATTTCGATTTTTTACCCTCCTTTCCAGAAGTTTTTGTATAAATTTTTCGGAAAGTATTCATAGAAGGTAAATGGTTTGAAATAATGATATACTTCGGTCAAAATGTTCTTCATAAAAAAGTTAAGGAGGCACCCGAACATCAAAATTACCGCCTCACCCACACAACTGAAAATGTGTGAAGACGATTGTACCACAAACAATGGAAAGAGGAGTTCAGAAAGGTGGTGAAGGTTTGGTATTAGAACCAAAAATTTTTAACTTTTTATAATAAATAACTTTTCTTGAAACATTTAAACTAATAATAAATTTTCTCTTAGCGAGAGGGTCCCGAAAATTTTTTTCGCTTAACACTGAAATACAAGTAGAAATACCACTGAATATACCAACATAATAAATATTTGTTTATTTACGATTTAAAATTGGTGAAAAATTTATAAAAATTAAAGAAACTATTCAATGGGTATACACGAGCTTTTAAATCTCGCCCACAAAATTCCGATGCACCTACTTTTTTAAATATGTACCTACAAGTGCATGTAGGTAGATTAGATGTCAATTTTGTTTTCTAAAAACAATTTTATTTAGTTTCAATTTATTTTAAATTAAATTTCCCTTTAAATGCAATATATATTTCAATTTAAATGCATAAATTGTAAATGTAAATGTTAATCTGCAACAAGGCCGTATTTAGGGGGGGAAGAGGGTGGAGGGTTTGGGGGTTCTGACCCCTCCCCCCCCCCGAAATGTGGAAACTTTATTCTAATTTTTTAGATTAATTGCCAATGGATGGAAAAAAGTCAAAATAAAATCTATTTAACGATATTTTTTACTTCCATCGGTTTTTTATCTAAAAAGTCAAATATAAAAAATAAATTTGAAATCTTAGTTACACTAAGCGATCAAATCCGATTTGTTTTCTTCGACATGAGGTTTGACTACGGATTCAAAAAGAGAAGGTGATACTGAGCACTCCTGCATTCATAGTTTTTCTGGGTCAGTAACTGTTTTTGATTTAAGGTTTCGTGCTGAATCAGTTTGAAAAGTTTAAAAATTAATAAAAATAGAAAAAATTATCGGATCCTTGTAAAATAAGGCTTGCTTGAACCCCATTTTTTCTCAAAACATTACGTGACTCCATCTTATTAGCAAAACCCATCTTAAAACTAACTTTATAACGCATTATTGCTCAGAGCACCACGACTAGAAAGATCTCTTTCATTAGGGAATATAAGCCAACCTCATCCGGGTTCCTTATCAGTGATAATGGTCATGAAAAAAATTTGAATCATTTGAAAAAAATGAGCCTCTACTATTTTTGGTAATTTTTTTGAGGTTGGGTACATCATCAGAAGTGGGAAGTCAATGAGTTAATGAAATTATGTCCCTCACGATAAAAAAAACGTTGAATAATATTTATTTGAAAAAATTTAATTTGATTATTCTGGGAATTTTTTGTCACTTTTGGCCATTTTTTTGAGGTTAAGATTAAAAAAAATCGGAAAATTTTTACTACAATAAAATTTTAATTTTATAGGGTCCATCAAATGTATCATTGATTTAATTTATTGTATTTAAAAATCAGTTTGATAAAAATTATTTATGAATATTTTCTTCGAATGAAAACCCCCCCGAAAAAAATTTCTGGCTACGGCCCTGATCTGCAATATGTTATTACACACATACATAGGTGCACTAGCAGTTCGTTCAAACGAGGGGGGAGAGGATAAACTCTACCTTTTTGATTAATAACTCAATATAAACGTTTCTGCCAAATTATAAATTTTTTTTTTTCTAAAGAAAATCTAAGATTTAACGAAACTCCAGCCTCCCTCCCCTATCACAACCTCCGGATTCGCTTGTGCAAATAAACATATGTACGTACGCAAAAAGTGAAACGTCATAATAATTCAGCGATTACACTTACATAAACATACAAAAAAAAAAAATAAATAAAAACATTTTTGATTTGGCATAAATTGTAGAAATAAATCATGCACAACGACACGTGATTTTATTATAGAAATATACAATTAACAACAGCAGAAAAATAATAAAACGCTTTTCGCCATAAAATGTTACGAAAAGTGAATTACTGAAAAAAGAAAAAAAGATTTTATTAATTTTAAAATATAGTTACCTCCACATATTTATGGTTTTCATAATAATGCGAGTAAGAATGGATTAAAATTTGTTGTTTTTTGTGCAATCAACTTGCGCAGCAGTTATTAATTACATAATTATGTTATTATAATGTAAAATTGAATACGCAACAACAACAACATGAATACCAATATAGACAACCTAAATACATTCATACATCGCACACATATATACAGTGCCGGACAAAACTAAAGCACGAACTCTTCCTTGTTAACATTTAGTTCAATAAAATTTAAAAATATGCAAGTATGCACATATTTTTTGTTTGTTTTATAAATTTAATATATTTATGCACTTGTTGAAACAAAATTACATTCAAAACTGGGTAACGTTTTTCTTTTTTTTTTACTAACATTGCGCAATATGCCAAAACCTGCCGCGACAAAACTAAAGCACATAATCTTTTTCGCTTTCAATTACAATCAATTGTTAAAAATAAACAACAACGACCATCTTTAAACTAGAAACCCGTTATTTTGGAAAACAAAAAGCAGGTTTTAAAAAAAATTGGAAGCGTATATAAGTTGTTGATTATCAGTTACCCTCCGCATTTTAAAATTTCGCTTCCCAAAATTGCTGTAAATAAATATTCTGCATAATTTAGAGAAAATATTCTAAGCGGATTTAATAAAGCTGAATCAGTGACATGCATTGTAAAAAATTTTTGTATTCGCCATTACGTTAATTCCCGAGCTATAAGCCATTTTCGCGCTTCCTATTTTTTAAATACTAAATATGGAGGTGGCAGACCGCGGGGCACAACCAAACGTGACGGTCAGGCCATTATTCGGTTTATAAAAAAAGATCCTTTTATATCTTGGAAATAAATTGCGTTTAAACATTTCATACAGGTTTATCCAACGACGAGCTGTGGAGGATGGCTTAGCAACATACCAAAGCGTAAAAAAGCCATTTATTTCTCGAAAGAATCGACAGGCAAGGCTTGAATTTGTAGCCGTGCACTTTAGCTGGGCTACTGCCAAATGAAAGACCGTTCTTCTTACTGATGAATCTAAATTTAACATGAAAGGTTGCGAAGGATTAAAGCTAGTGTGCAGATCAAAAGGGCAACGATGAAATCCGCGTGATTTTAAAAGCACCGTATAATACGGGGGAGGCAACGTAGTGCTCGGGTGATTTTTTTCAGCCATGGAATCGGTTCAATTCATAAAATAGGAGTTATAATGAACCGTCTAATGTACGATGACGATCCCAGCACGGTGTGTAAAAGAGTGGTTTGTTGTCAATATGATCAGTATTTTATGGTCGCCCACCCATTCACTCAATCTCAATCCCAAAAAATATATAGGAAATTATAGATCGTAAAATTCAGCGCATAAAGGATAAAAACAAGGATTCCATTTTCTACCAATCGGAGATTGCATGGAATAACATTTCTGTGGAAGTTTTGAGCAATTTTATTGAGTCCATGCCACGTAAATGTGCAACTGATTTGAAAAATAATGGATACACTACAAAATAGTGGAGAAATCGAACTTTTCTGTTAATATATTCCATATGTGCTTTAGTTTTGTCGCGCCAGTTTTATGCATTTTGTTACTCTTGAGTTAATATTTTTTTATTTAATGTGATAAATAATATTATATTTCTTATATTTTATTATAACGAGTGTATATTCTTACTACATTCATAAAAAAAATTTCAGTCCAAGCATGTTTTACAATATTACTGAACAAAATGCAAACAAGGAAGAATCCGTGCTTTAGTTTTGTCCGACACTGTAGATACTACATATATACAAATGTATAAGTGCATGTACTTATAAAATATGTGTGCACATATGTACATATATTTATGACAAACGACAAATGACATTTGATTGAAATGTCAATTGAGAATTGATGATAATGATGCATCATCAAAGTTATGTCATTTTTTTTACCCCCAACCATTTACAATTTCAAAGATAAACTTATTCAAATACATAAACATACACACATATCTACTTACATACGCTTGCTTTTTAAACATATTTTTATAACCTACGCATTACGTTGCAGCTAAATTTTTATGAACACGCATTTTTATTTAATTGTATAGATAAATATTCAACGTCACTTCCTGAGACGATTTAATGATGGCTCTATGTTTGTCTATCTATACGAGCATCACTAGTTAAAACTCGAAAAAAAATTCATTGATTTTCTTGAAACTTGTTGTAGCACATTTGAAGACTCAAAATAGGGGAAATTGGTTACCTTTTACACCTACCCTTTACATATGAAACATATGAAAGTAGCATACAACAAATTGTCATAAGCCACTGAAGGAAAAAAATTAGGTGAAAATGATTAGGATTGTATTATAATTAATTAATTAACCTTGATTTAAATTTTTCGATCCAAAATCGCACAATTTTTTTTTTAAGCAATCTTTGTCCATGCTTTATTCAATTGCTTTTGTGATCAGCTGATCAATATATATAAATATTGTCACCCTTGTATTTGAACGTTCTAAAAGTTTAGCTCCCAGACCCCTACCTTGTTTCAATCACTAAAAAACAATCAGTGCAAAATTTGAGCTCAATCGGACAACTGCGAGGCGGCCCTCATCGACCATGAAGTTGTACATTGTCGCCCGGAAAGTCATTTTTTCAGACAAATCAATTTGTTGTACTTGGATTTCTTGAACAATACCTTTCCATGCAGAAACAACACCGAGATGATTAGCCATAATTGTTAGAGTTAACAATGATTTATACATTCTAGATATACCTTTCCCAAGACCAGTTTCAGTTATCTCATAAGGGGAAGAACTTTTAAAAAGAATTTGAATTTTTTTGGCTCGAGTGCACGTTCCAGCCTGGTTTCTGTCCCCAGACAGAATTAAAGCTCCTTATCACTACTCTTTGTTCATGCGTCAATTGATAAATTTTCAGGATAATGATCGAAAAATTAGAAAGGTGCTGCGGACAAATTTGTCACCCACGTTGAGTACTTAACTCCCCAAACTGTGGCTCTATCATTATTTGATGAAAATATTCCAACAGTCGTTTAGACAAATAAAGCTTGAATTATATTGAAAACAGTCAAAAAAAAAATTATTTTTCTTCGTTTATAAACATCGAGTTTTCGTCTTTTGTAACTCATGGAAATTTTCTATCAGTACCGATTTTTTCAACAAAGAGCTTTCAACATGGAAAGATGATCCAAGTTACAAAAGTGGAATTGAAAAACTTGAGAAGAAAGTTGTTGTCGATGATGTTGTTTTCACAAAAGTGTGAAACTCATTCAGGAATACAGTAACATTTTCACAAAAAATGAAGCTGAGAAACAATTTGTTTTACAAATCGTTGCTGAAGACCGAAAAAAAATACCCAACTGCTAATAAATTCTTTCTTATAGAGCGAATACACGAGAGTAAATTTCGTTGAAATTGTGAATTTCAAATTTAGGTGGACACACGAAAAAAAAAAGAATTTCATTGAGAATCGAATTTCGTTTTTAACTGATTATAACTTTGGAAAATAAGAAAAATATTTGCATGCTGTAATTATATGTGTTATCTCTGCTGCTTTGTTGTTGTTTTCCCTTACAATTATCGCTGCTAGTGATACATAACTAGAAGCAAGTGGCGAATAAAAGGGAGCTATTGTTTCAAACAGCTTTGTCTTCAAATTAAGGATCATTCTTAAAACTGTATATAATTCTAAAGATTATTTAAAAATAGTCAAAAATATGTGATGAAAATATTTTCCATCTTAACTCCAGTTATTCTGTTTTTCATTTTTACCACAGAAATATTTCTAGAGCAGCTATTATGAAAACAAAATGCAAAATGTAAAAAAATATATCATATTTTATTTTACAACCATGTGTTTGAGGGTTGCTGAGTTACTTTCGGCATTTCAAGTGAATTTCTTTGAAATTTTTGTGAAATTCACAGTTGATTCTATAGATATTAGTTATTTTTGTAAATAAAAATACGTTTCTCCTATAGAAGTTATGGGCAATTATACCACCTAGATCAAAAAGTTCCCGGAATAACCACCGTGTGGCGCTCCCATAGCTCCGATTTGCGTTCTGTTCTCTCTAAATTTTAGCGTCATACCTTGACATTTGCAAAAGTTACGTAGCCAAGAGTACATCTATCTCTGTGTGTGTTGGCGATTTTTTACAATTTTATGGTTTTAATGGATTTAATGGTGCGCGAACGTTGGAAATGTTAAAAAAGTGTTTCGGCAACGATTCTATAAAGAAAACCGTCGTTTACCAGTGGCACGAGCGGCTCAAAAGTGGTCCTGAGTCAATCGAAGATGATGAACGCAGTGGCAGACCATCGACATCGAAAATCGACGAAAACGTTGATAAAGTAAAAAAAATGTTGGTCAATAACCGCAAATTAACCATCAGAGAGTATTATTTGGGCGTTATGAGGCGTTTTGCGTGAAGCAATTCACCTAAAGAGACCAGAATTGTGGACAAAAAGTCGTGAATTTTGCATCATGATAACGCACCGTCGCACAGTGCCATCATTATTCGTAATTTTTTGACGAAAAATGCAACAAATACCATCCAACAGCCACCGAATTTACCTAATTTGGCTCCCTGTAACTTTTTTCTGTTCAATCAAGTTAAAAAACCATTACAGGTAACGCGTTTCAGAAGCCGAGAGGAAGTAATGGAAAAATAGCAGGAAGCACTGATGAACATACCGAAAACCGAATATAAAAAATGTTTCGAGGATTGGATCAAGCGCTGGCATAAGTGTGTTGCAGTCGATGGGGATTACTTTGAAGGGGATAATATAGATTTAGATGAATAAACTTGTATTTTGAATTTTCTGAATAAATTCCGGGTACTTTTTGATCAAGGTGGTATTTTTCATATTGCTTCAGCAATTGTGCGAATTTACTTTTAAAAAATTTGATTCAGAAGGTTTTCACACAATTTTCTGGATGTGGCCAAATAAATTTCTCTATATCGCTTTTGAATGGAGTCAATAGTTGCGTATACTATTTTTCAACTTCAAGACCCTTGTCACCTAGAAGTTGTCCGATGGAGCTGAAGTTTTGCACAGCCCGGTTTTTTCTTGATTGGAACAGGATTAATGCAAGGAAATAGCAACATTTTTACTTTTGAAAAATTACTTATAGTTAAGGGCCACCCTAATACACATGCAATGAACTTACAGTGCTGCCATATTAAAAAATAAAAATCTTCAGGATCTATCAGAAACAAAACAATATGGCAGCATCGCATTTTTGCCTCAGCTGATTGGCAAACACACAAATACAATAAAAAATTCACAAGAGGGTTTTGCTGTTTGGGTTTGTTGTATTTTTGATATTTGTAGTATTTGAAAATTGTATATATTTTGTTTTTGTAAACTTATCAAATTTACTACAAATATCAAATTTTTTAAAAATACACAATAAAAGACCATTTACTACAGATCGTGAGTACCCATAATAATTCAAAGTAATTCATTTATAGCTTTCTTTTCTAGAAATTGTATTAATTTAACATTTCCGCTTTCTTTTGGCATCTTGAAAAAATTATTAGGCTGTGGTTATGTTGGTGCTGGCTGTTCGGCGAACACATTACATTTTACTCTCATTCTCCGTCTAGGTGGTTACATTGAGTTCGTTGCAGAGTTGCTTTTGGTCGAAATGTTCTCCTTTGTGTAATACTATTTTGTATGTAATGATACTGTTTTATGAAATAACTCATTGCCACCCTGAATGCTCGGCGTACTCGGTGATCATTTCACCCAGCATATCGTGTTCGTTGAGAGAGTGAATAAAAAATCTCACTTTGTGTTCGGTGCAACAAAAATTTCATGGTGATCGCCGAGCAAAATCTGAACATAACCACAGCCTTACTTTGTCATCGAAATTACTGACACCACATGGTTGGAATCAAAAGTATATTTAAAAAATCAACCATAGTCGCTAAAACAAAACTGAATCTTTCAAAACTCAGATATTCGCGCAGGCTTACACGTTGATCACATGTTGTCACATGTTATGAAAAGTGTCTCCTCACCAAATTCCGAGGTTTACGCACTTTACGAGCTTACAGGGTTTAATGAATACCCTTATTATGTTCGACTTTTTACAGTAACTTAACACATTTGCACTACAAATAAATTCTTAAATACTTATGTAAGATTTTAATATCAGTATTATTTTGAGGGATTTTTGTATTTATTTAGTAAATAACTTGAAAATTTATTTAAAATAAAAATTACCAAATTTTTAAGCAAATTATCAATTATTTCACGTAGTTTTACTAACAATTTGTTTTTTAAATAAATAGATTTAATTTTTGTTTGTAATCATTGCGTCATACTTTAAAATCAACCAACGAAAATAAATCGATTTTCTTTCGAATTTTTAGTAGATATAATAAAATAAAACTTTGCCCGCCGCACAATTTTTTTCAACTAAAAAGAAAAATTTCAATGCCAATGACAGAATGCAATGCAATTGCAATTGTCGCTATTTTGACAATAAGAGCAACTAACAACAAAGCATTGCCAACCCACTACCAACCACGAAATTACTAACAAATTCATAGAAATCTGAAATTCACATGTGTGATACATATAGATACTCGTGCATTATGTAGGTATATATATATATTATATATAAAAGCAATAGTCAGCTAATGACACTAATGGTGATGCTAAAGATGAATGAAAATTGCAAAATCTTACCAACAACAATTTTATAATTTTAGCCAAATTGCCATAAACGAAAAAAAAAACTTAAAAAAAAAAAATCCTCAAAAAAATGAAATCCTCAGAAGAAAAATATTACAGCCACTACTAAAAATATCTATTGAAAAATTGCACTCGAGCGTTTGTTGTTGTTGCTGTTTAAAAATTCATCACAAGCAAAAGTACAAAAAAAAAAAAAAATGCTGATGATATTTATTATTTATTTTTACTCGTGCAATGTTGTTGCTGGTTGTGGGCAGTTGCAGACATAATGTGGTCGCCTGCTTTATCATCATCAGCATCTACACCATCGCCATCGTCATCGTCATCATTTTCATCGTCTTCGCAGTCATCGTCGTCATTATCATCAAGATCATTCATCGTTAACATTATTGTAATGGTGGCTTGCAAAATTCTATATCATGATTTTTCATTGTTGCTTAATTGCATGTTGATGTTGTTATTTTTGTTTTTAGTTTTTGTATCTCAATTACTACTATATTTAATTATCTACTGCATCATGTAACTGAGAGATATATACATATTTACTTACACAAAGTTTATTATATCCAAAAGTTAGTTAACTTAATACTAAGTACGAGTATTACAATATGTAGTTCAAGCACTTTTAATGTGACCTTTGCACACAGCGCAGCAATAATTAATTTTTAGCAACATTAAGTTAATTTTTTTTTTTCTTTTTTGTTTGTTATTAAATTAACCTAAGAAGTAAAGGTCTTTTACCTATAATTAATTTATATGCTTGTCTTTCTGTTTTGTGAAACTTTAATTAGCAAAGCTAACAAAAACAGAAAAAAAAACACCAACAAGCTTTTAATATAATTTTTATTAGAAAAAAAAATCAGAAATTAACTTTTTGGGAAATATTTTTGTACCCGTATGTCAAAATGTAATGAATTATTTTTAATTCATATTTTGTTTTCTCAATGTTCACACTGGAAAGATTTTTATATGTATGTATGTAAACACAAAGTTCAAGATTCATTTTATCATCTTATAATTATAATCTCCTGTTTTGTTGGTGTTTTGTTTTTTTTTTTTGTATTTTTTCTGTTGCTGGTGGTCAAGAAATACTTATATTTCATATACTTATATTGTATATTTATTTATTTATGGTTTTTTTTTTTTTTGTATTTCGTCTTTTTAAGATTATTTATGAGCTTTTAACATAAAGTAGCTTTAAAGTGTTGTTTTATCATAAATCATCTCAAAAGTGAATGTGGTAACGTAATTTAATTAAAATTTACTGCTGTACAAATAAGTCTACAAATTTTATGGGAATATTGTTTTTGGTTATATTTGCTTTACTTTTTATATTTGAAGCGTGTGCATGAATAACATTTCGTATATATAAATATAAGTACATATGTTTATGTATGCTTTTTTGGTGGATTTAAGTTGATTTGCAGATAAGTTAATCTGTAAGTATCTGTTTAAAAAAATAGTGCTCAACATATTTTACATGATTTATTTCTTAATTTCAAAGTAAATATTATTCGGATCGGGATCCCGACGTCCAGCATTCATGCCATCTCTTTGGTGGTCTTCCTGGGGGCCGTGCTGTTTTAGGTTTGCCCGTCATAACAAGCTTTGCCAGTCGGTCGTTATTCATCCGCTTCACATGCTGGTTCCATTGCTTCCGCCTTTTGCGACTCAACTAACCACCTCAGTTATTTCGCAGATTCTTCGTATTTCGTCATTACGTTTTAGATCTCGTCTTTTATAGCCAGCTATTGATCGTAGCGTTTGCATTTCGACAGTAGATATTGTTCGTTCTGTTGTTCTTGTGTCCGCTCGTGTTTCTATTCCATATGTCATTATTGGTGTTACACATGTTTTATATATTCGTACTTTGCTCTTGATGCTCATTACTCTGTTTCTCCATACAACATCACGTAGACACCCAGATACGCGTGCAGCTTTTACAGATTGGTTTCTCACTTCATCTGTGAGATTTTTTGATGATGATATTTTGGCACCCATATACTGCTAGCTTGCATCTTAGTGGTTCCTTTGAGATAGTTAATGATTTTATCTTCGAAACAGAGATTTGCATATTGTACTTCTGCGATGATTTCCCAAACGTATATAGTAATCGTTGAAGATCATCTTCTGTATTTGCCATAAGCACTGCATCGTCATGGAATTTTTATCTCGGTGTTAGAAATTTTAAATCCGTGGGCTACAGCATTGACATCGTTGATGATTTCATCCATTATGGTGTTAAATAGGATAGGGCTCAGACTGTTTCCCTGCCGTATACCTGATGCAATTGGTAACTTACAGCTGATGGTATTGTTCGCTTTAATATATGTGCTGTTGTTCTGGTTCATGTCTTCGATGATTGATATTATGCTGTTGTCTACCTGTTTACGTGTAAGTATGTTTATGACATCTTTAAGTAACACTCTGTCGAATGCCTTTGTAAGATCCACAGAGCAAATGTAAGCCGGGAAATTGTATTCTATGGATTTTTCGATGATTTGCCTCAGTATAAACATGGCGTCAGTTGTTGATCGTTTTTTTCTGAAGCCTTTTTGTTCTTCATTTATACCAGTGGAAGCGACTTCCTCTGCCAGAATTTTTGTAAAAAAGCTTTAAAATAGAGCTGAGTAGTGTTATACCACGATAATTATCGGGTGACTTTTTATCTCCTTTTTGAAAATAGGTATTGTTATGCTTTCTTTCCATTCTAGTGGAACCTTCCCCTAGTATCTTTTGGAAAAAGTTGGCCAGTTCATCTGAGATAACTTTGTTGCCATATTTAATAATTTCGTTGTATATCTCATCCCTTCCGGGGATTTGCGATTTTTCAGTTTCGTGATCGTATTTGAAACATTTTCGCTTGATATGGCATAACTTCCAGCTGTCCTGGTTTGACGTGTTTGGCAGTCAAGGGGGTAATCCTCATTGAAGGCACCATACAACTTTTTGAAATGGTTTTCCCATTTACTGGTGGCTATGTTTGTGAATGAGAGGTGTTCGTTAATGGTATTTTTTTTCTGTTTTTCAGCATTTTCAATATATATTTTTTTGTCCTCCATAAAGGTCGTGTTCCATTTCTGCGGAGAAGTTCTCCCAATATTCCACTTTGATATTTTTTATCGTGAGGTTTATTCTATTTCTTATGATTTTGTATTTTTCGTATGTTAACTGGTTATTTTTGTATTTTAAGTATGCTGTGCGTTTTTCTGCTGC
Organism: Toxonevra muliebris; assembly: GCA_963691655.1. NCBI lineage: Eukaryota > Metazoa > Arthropoda > Insecta > Diptera > Pallopteridae > Toxonevra > Toxonevra muliebris. The sequence continues at coordinate 78,841,329 of OY829327.1, read as the reverse complement.
ATGGATTTTATCTTCATCGCAGAACCACGGTTTTGTTTGCTTTTGGTTATTATTAAATGATACTATTTTCATTAACTTTCTCAAATAAATTCGTTAATTCAAAATTAATTTGTTAACTCATCAAAGCACTATAAACCGAATAGTGAACTTGGGATGACTTGAATCTCTTTGATACACTTTAAATTTTTTACTTTTCTTTGATATGGAAACGTGAGCACGATAAACAAGTGATAAGAGAAACGCAAATAGAGGACAACTTAAATTTAAAAGCTTCGCTTAAATACTAAACTTGCATATATAATATTTCTTGGAGCAGCAAAAGAAATATTCTCAGACATGACTAAGTTCTTTGTACTGCATCATGTATCCTTTTGCTATTCTATAAATCTAACAGGTTCAATAATAAATCCATTTAGATCCTGTGGTGTCAAAGAGCGAAGTTTCTTGTTTCTGAACAGTTAAGTTCTAAATTTACGTTTGCATATCAATTTACGCTACAAAATGACTGCTGTTTTTACATTGAAATGTTTCCAACTCAAATTTACGTTTTTTATTTGTTAAATTAAAATAATATAATGTAAGTTTGTGCGGCTGATATATATGTGAATTTGCAAAACTATTTTTTACTTGAACTTTACTTAACATACAAATTAATAAATTGCAATTCTGTATTTTAAAATTTGTTTGACATCGATAACAACCCTATATCTTCTTATGAGAGCAATTCGATTCCGTTCCGAATTTGATATTTCTCAATTTGAGAATTAAAAAAAACCCATTTTAAAAATGAGCCTTTTAGTTTGAGAACGCTATCAACTCTTAGTTTAGGTGCATTTAAGAGCTAATGTTTGAGATTTGAGAAAAGGATTAGTTTTCAAGTTCAGATTAAACAAAAATGTTTGTTGGGTTCTCACACAAGTTCATTAAATTCTATGTCTTTGTTGTTGAAGTTGAGGCTGGCTGCTTTGGTTATGTTTATACCATAAAATTTTGAAAAATATGAGGTTTAGAAAAATATGAATTTTTCATGAAAATATTTTCTCCAAAGTTTCACTTTTAACGTGTGTTCCACGACACTTTTGGTTTTTAATTTTTGATTTCTTAGAATGGCCGATATACTAAGTCTATCTACATAGGTACATACTAATATAGACCAAGGCCGAGGGGGCTTTGGGGGTTCTGACCTCCCCCCCCCCCCCTCCCCCCCCGAAATGTAGAAACTTTATTCTAATTTTCTAGATTAATTGCCAATGGATGGAAAAAAAGTCAAAATAAAATCTATTTAACAATATTTTTTACTTCCATCGCTTTTTTATCTAAAAAGTCAAATATAAAAAATAAATTTGAAATCTTAGTTACACTAAGCGATCAAATCCGATTTGTTTTCTTCGACATGAGGTTTGACTACGGATTCAAAAAGAGAAGGTGATACTGAGCACTCCGGCATTCTTAGTTTTTCTGAATCAGTAACTGTTTTTGATTTAAGGTTTCGTCCTGAATCAGTTTGAAAAGTTTAAAAATTAATAAAAATAGAAAAAATTATCGGATCCTTGTAAAATTAGACCTGCTTGAAGCCCATTTTTTTCCTAAAACGTTACATGATGGGAAGTTTTTGACCTCAGATTCGTGTTCAACGTGAAAAATTCTTTCGCAAAAACTCCATCTTATTAGCAAAACTCATCTTAAAATTAATTTTATAACGCGTTATTGCTCAGAGCACCACGACTAGAAAGATCTCTTTCAATGCTGTGACTTCACGAATTTAGGGAATATAAGCCAACCTCATCCGGGTTCCTTATCATTGATAATGGCTCAAATTCCCATGATGATCATTTGAAAAAAAATTAACCTCTACTATTTTTGGTAATTTTTTTGAGGTTGGGTACATCATCAGAAGTGGGAAGTCAATGAGTTAATGAAATTATGTCCCTCACGATAAAATAATATTTTTTTGAAAAAATTTAATTTGATTATTCTGGGAATTTTTTGTCACTTTTGGTCATTTTTTTGAGGTTAAGATTAAGAAAAATCGGAAAATTTTCCTAAAATTTTAATTTTTTAGGGTCCATCAAATGTATCATTGATTTAATTTATTGTATTTAAAATTCAGTTTGATAAAAATTATTTATGAATATTTTCTTCGAATGAAAACCCCCTCCCCCCCCAAAAAAAATTTCTGGCTACGGCCCTGATATAGACACAAACTTAATAATCATAAAAATCGATTCAGTTTTCTTTGTTGAAAATAATACCTCTATAAAAATTGAATTCACACGTACATACATACATTTTTGTATCAAATATATATATACCTATGTATGTGTGTATTGTGTGTATAAGTATAAATAAAACTTGAGTTATTTCCCTTTAAATAATAAAATATTTTTATATTACATCATGCAATAATAAAATATTTTTATGACATTCGAGACAGAGTTTCATAGACATATTTAAAGTTTTTTTTTCTGTTGTTATTGTTGCCGCTTTAAAGCATATAAAAATATATATGTACTAGCTATGTATTTCTTTCTTTTTTTTATTGTTTGTTATTCACACTTTTTATGCTACTAAAAACGAGTAAATAATACCAACGAAAACAATAAAATTCATATTTCGTATATACAATAAAATGTAATTTTATGACAATTCATAATAATAAAAAAAAAAAGAAAATAAAAACAATGTGCAGATTCATTCATCACATAAAAATCCATATACATATGATAAATATGTAGGTATGTTCAAACTTTATACTCATAAGATATCGTTTTATATTTATAAGCATTTTTTTTTTCTTACACATAAAAGTTAAATTTGTTTATAAATAGGTAGGCATTAAGAATAAAACAAAACATCCATACATACCTACATTGCAGCTGAGCAGATAAGTTTGAGACTTTGAGTAGCTAGTGTATGTACATGAAATGTAAATGAAACACTCTTACCACTACTACTTACAGTCTAAAGCTGAAACTTTAAGCTATTTAACTGCTAAGTATTGCACCAAGCTATAGTTTTTTACTTAATTTCTTATTTTCTTCTTTTGCTTTTGCTGCTTATACTTTTGTAATCTTTGAGCTGGCTGAAGTCTTTCTTTTTTATGGTTTTTATTTCTGTTTTTATTACGTGATTCTTATCAACATTTTGTCTTAATTGTATTTTTTGCTTATTCTTTTTTTTCTTCTTCTTCTATTTCAATGTTTGTTATTCTTTTAAATTTAATTTTTTTTTTTAATTTTTTTTTTTTTGTTAAATGTGTTGTAAATAGAAACTTACTTTTCTACTTCTTCTTTTTTATGTTTTTATGTCTTGCTTAACTTTTAACCTTCATATGTATAGTATTACTTAATTAGAAGCCAGTAAACATTGAAATAAAACTGTATCATTCTTAGTTTTTAATACAGGGTAGGCAATTTAACTTGAGGCAACTATTCAGGGCCGTCTTAATATATTGAAAACTATATATTTTCTAAGACAATGATTTGTATAAAAGTTGTTTGGTTTTATGGGAAAAATAATCATTGTATAATAGTTTATTTATTGGTAGAAGGTTTTTTTATGGGCTAAAATTATTACCATAATTTACCACTGTAGTAAAATCATTTGTGTTATAAAGATATAGATTTTATAAGCTTTTTGACCACATAGCGATTTATTTAAAATATTAAACGTTGACAATTGAAGTTAAAAAGCTGTAAGTGCTGGCTGAATGAACAAATATAATTTTCCTTCATACAAAACTTATGGCCAGTGGCGGATTTAGGATTTCACCATACGGAAAGTCTTGAATTTGTTCACAGTCCAATTTATGATATTATTTAGCGGTGCAATAAATAATTAAAAGTCTTAACTAGCATACTTAGGTACCCATATGGTTTTCGATATTTTTTAAACATAATTTTGATTGCAGTAGGGACATTTTTACAAATCGCTACTTTGTTGGCGAAATTTTTTGGAACGGCTTTTCATTAATTCAATGTCTGCTTTCAAAATTTGAAATATGTTTCTCTGAATTTGATGAACAATATTTCAAGTAGGGTTGCCAGACTGTTGAGATTAGTCTAGATTGTTGAGATTTTCAGTCCCGTGTCTAGAGTAACAACTTTCAGAAATTTATCCAGATAAAATGTTTATTGATAAGCAAAAATAAACCAGCAAATTTAAAATTTATGAAAATATCATAAATCCGTATTAACATGTTTCTATAATTCGAAAGACGTACTAAATTAGATTTCTGATGCTGCAGTTGAAACGTATATAAATATATACAGCCAGCGTTTGAGACCGTGAACTAATAAAAACCAAGGGTTTGCGATTGTTGAAAAAAATAACCGAAACTTTATAATCTTATCATAGAGGGAACCTTTTTTAAAATAAAAAAAAACCTATAGTGTAAAACTTATTATTTGTAAAATAACTTAAATTAAAAAATTCACAAAAATTCACTTGAAATTGAGAATTACTTAAATAAAAATATAAAATAAAAAAATTATTTCCTAAATAAATTAGAAAAGAAAAAAAATTTAATTAAAAAAAAATTAATTAAGAAAAAAATCGGTAATCTACACTTAAGTTCTTCGCTTAATGTTCTCGTAGTAAACATTTCTTGAGAATTCTTGAAATAACAAAAATCATGAAGGTTAAGTTAGGTTGAAGTGGCAGCCATCAGTTTGAAAGCACACTTAAGCACATACCACAGTATGGCGTGACTCCCCCATTTACGGAGTGGAGATCCATGAGGATTCCATAATGAATCTGGCTATGTCCTTAATATTTATGGATGATAGCTCGGACAGACTAGTGAAGAATGGTGAACCCAGAAGTTCTAGTCTCCTCCTGGCCAGGAATGGGCATTCGCACATGAAATGTAGGACTGTTTCTTCTTACTCCTCAGAGCCGGAGCCCCGACAGAAGTCATTGAATGGCGGAAGTCCAAGTCTTGCAGCATGTCTCCCCATTATGCAGTGTCCCGTGATGCTGATGGAGTTTCTGCTAAGGTTGAGTAGCTGTCTAGTCCGTCTATTGTTCATAGTGGTCCATGTTAGCCTGGTTATGCCACAGGTATGCTCCGCTACCCAGGATCTTTTTGCTTCCTCAAGGTAGTTTTGCTTAATGGCTAATTTAATAGACGTAAGAGGGACACCAATGGTGCAGGAGGGTGATATATCTGTAAGCTGCGAGCCTTGTTTTGCTAACTCGTCGGCATTGCAGTTACCTGAAATATCCATATGTCCAGGCACCCAATATAGGTGGACCTGCGAATGACTGGACAAAATGTTGAGTGAAGATCGGCAGTCGAGGACAAGCTTTGATGTAGTGAAAACACCGGCAAGGGACTTGATTGCTGCTTGGCTGTCCGTGTAGTGCAGATATTCGTATTGAATGAATCGTTGCGAATAAATCACTTGGACGCTTGATAGATAGTCATTACTCCGTCTGAAAGACGCTGCAATGGTCAGGAAGTCAGAAAGAGAGTCTGAGATCCAACTTACTAGAGAAAATGCCACAGCCGACTCTTTCTTCCAATTTGGATCCATCTGTATAGATGTCAATTGAATTGTCAGTGACCACCTTGTCATTAACCAAAAATCATGAAAATTGATACACAATTTCTAAGAGATTTTGTTCACATTTTAGAGCTTTCAGACTTCATGTTTTAGAATAGTCAATGGAAGAAAAAATTTGTTCACGTTAGTGGATGTTCACGTAATCGAACGTTGACTGTATATAAATTTGTTGACCTTTTAAGTTTTGCCAGTGTTCGTAGTGTACTATGCACTGCATAAACTAACTTCATCTCCGAAATTAAAAAATGGAATAAATGAATTCAGCCTGAGCACCGGCAATATCCTCCACAAAAAGAAATCGAATGATGTTTTATCTCATAAGATAATGGGTGAAAAAGTGTTACCATAGACGAGTAAAATCCTAACTGGATTTTGTAAAGTTTGACGACCAAATCAAAACTATTTTTGATTTAAAAAAAAAGGTAAAATATTGGATTTTTTAAATTTCTTCTTTTTTTTCAAAAGATTGAATAAAAATCTGTCGAGAATATGTTGGACAAAATTTTCTAAATTAAATAGGTAATTAGTTACATGGATCCGTATATAAATAATCAGTGTGTATAACGGAGTCGATTTAGCCATGACCGTCTGTCTGTGATCACGATAACTCAACCAAAAGCTGAACAATATTAATCGAACGTGTTACACTCATTTCTTAAGGTCAGGCCTTGGTGCAGTTTTGAAATGGTGTAAATCAGGTAAGTGGACATAATATCCCGCATAAAAATTAAATTTTCAAAAACATAAATCAAAGAAAATAGTAAATGAGATTAATCGAAACACAGTATTCACGGTTAAAGTAGCCTATAAGATAATTTTTGTGAAAATTATCAATATTGGACAAAAGCCACTACTATCTCTAATACAAGTGAAATCTTTAAAGGAAAATATGAAAGAAAATTTTGATATCAATACAACGAAAATCGGTTTAATGGTACTTCCTATAGAAATTAAGTTCCCACAAAGTTGTGTCAAAAGAAATACACACTTACTTATGAGTCAAAAAAATACTTGAGCAAACTTACGAATGTTGAGAAGCGATAAAGTACTGAAATGAGCAAAATCGGTCAAGTGGGCGTGGTACCTCTAGCACGAATGAAATTTTCAAAGAGTGATATGGAAGGAAATTCTAATACAAATTACCCAATTCGATATACTTCGTCAAAATATCCACTAGAATAATTGGTTGTATCAACATCGGGCAATAGCTACCCATGCTTCCCATATAATTAACATCTTCAATAATAAAATAATAAAAAGGAAATATTTAAGGTATTCACAAAATGCCGTAAAGTTTTGTATGAAAAATTAGATAATTTGTTGAACTCGAAAACCCCATAGATCCGCCACTGCCTATAGCCATTTCAAAGTGTCTTCTTTAATTTTAGTTGCATCTGTCTAACTCTATTTATCTACGAGTACATGCACATACATTTCTACTTATAATTTATTATATTTCGTCTCTCACCACGTATGTATATTCACCCCGATTTATAGTCGTTAATATTTATGTACATACATGCACACATGGACCCCCAAGTTTATTGTCGCTCTCGCCTTCATTCAATGACTTTGATTATAATCGCAAAAATTTTTATGATGGCATTTGTTTTTTTTTTATCTTTAATGCCGCAATTTATGATTTCTTCTGTTTTATTTGTTCATATTTTCACTTTACATATAAATACACACACAAATGCCAATGATTGTGCATATACGCCTGCATATTACTTATACCCTCACCTACTCTCATATATATGTAAATGCTATGCATAAACACATGTATGAACTTATATTAATATAACTATAATAATTTTCTTTTCTGAACTCGTAAAGAAACGCTAAAATGCAGTTAAATGGAATAGGTTTTAAATTACGAATTCCCGTTCTTTTTTTGCATTTCATTTTTTGTTACAAATTACTTACTACATTAGTTTTTTTTTTTTGTTTTTGTTTTTGGTTCTTGTCTAATTTTCTTTTTCCTTTCATTATATACCAGTTATATATTTTTATTTTCGTTATTTTTTCGTGTGTTATTATCTTCAAAAAAAAAAAAAAGAAGCTATTTAAAGTTCGCGTTTGATAAATTGCTTTTTGACATGAAAGCAAAATAACTCATTAAAATATTTTTAGTACCTACGACGCTACGTGTTTTTATTTCATTTTCGGAGGGTTTCATGATTGGATTTTTTTGCAATTAATTAAAATTAAATAAGCCGTTTTGAACTGATAATTCTACTTTCAAATACTTAGCTGAATTGAAAGTAAATTAAAAATGCAATTAACGAATTAGTTACACTGAAAAAGTAATCTAGATATTGATATACATACATACATACATACACACATACTTAAAAAATCTAAAAGTCTTTCTTTAGTGGAATGTTTTTGTGTACTAGTGAAATCAGTTGCAAGGCCGTATTTAGGGGGAGGTTTGGGGGTTCTGACCCCTCCCCCCCCCCGAAATGTGGAAACTTTCTTCTAATTTTTTATATTAATTTCCAGTGGATGGGAAAAAGTAGAAAATAAAATCTATTGGAAGATTTTTGAATATTTTTTACTTCCATCGGTTTTTTTTTCTAAAAAGTCAAGTAAATTTGAAATCTTAGTTACACTATGCGACCAAATCTGATTTATTTTCTTTGACATGAGGCTTGATTTCGGATTCAAAAAGAAAAGGTGATGCTGAGCAATCCTGCATTCATAGTTTTTCTATGTCAGTAACTGTTTTTGATTTAAAGCTTCGTCGTGAAACATTTTGAAAAGTTTAAGAATTAATAAAAAATAGAAAAAACTGTCGGATCCTTGAAAAGCAATACAAAGCAAAATTTTATTATGCTAAACTTGTCCGCCATATTTGATTCGGAATTTTGAATTTTTAAAATCTGACTGCAGATTTATAACCAGCGCCCCTTAAAACACTTTTCATTATGTCTGGCTGTGAGTGTGAGTAAGATAAAATCCATTCTTTGTAAATTTTTTCCTGCACCCGTAGACATAAATACATCCCCTGATTTCAGGTGACGTAATGCGAAGTTTCTGACCTAAGATTTATTTTCAGCATGAAAAATTAATGCTAGGAACCATATTATTCGCCAAACCCATGCAGAGCAGTGTTATTGGATTAGCTTCAAAGTTTTTGGAGACAATCTTAAAATTTAATTAATTCTTTAACCCATTATTGCTCAGAGCACCCCGACTCGGAAGATCCATTTTAATGCTGTGACTGCACGAATTTAGGGAATATATGCCAACTTCACCCGGGTTCCTCATAATTGATAATGGTCCGAATTCTCACTGATAATCATTTCAAAAAATTAGCCTCTGAATATTTTTAGCATTATTAGACATTATTTTAACTTTGGGTAATGGAGTCAGGGATTTATCGAAATTATGTCCTTGACGTTAAAAACATGCATTGGAATTCACATTGAATAATATTTATTTGAAAAATATGAAATTGACTATTCTGTGAATTTTTTGTAATTTTCGGCCATTTTTTTTAGGTTAAGATTAAAAAAAAACTCGGAAAGAACAATTCCTAAAGCTTCAAGGCATTTATCCAATCTTGTTCCTTGACTGATAGGGTCCATCAAATGCAACATCGTATCTAATTTATTTATTTAAACATCAGTTTCATAAAAATTATTTATGAATATTTTCTTCGAATGAAGCCTCCCCCCCCCCCAAATCCTGGCTTGTAATTTTTTTTGAATTTTTTGTAAAAAATTTTTTGTAATTTTCGGCCATTTTTTTTAGGTTAAGATTAAAAAAAAACTCGGAAAGAACAATTCCTAAAGCTTCAAGGCATTTATCCAATCTTGTTCCTTGACTGATAGGGTCCATCAAATGCAACATCGTATCTAATTTATTTATTTAAACATCAGTTTCATAAAAATTATTTATGAATATTTTCTTCGAATGAAGCCTCCCCCCCCCCCCAAATCCTGGCTACGGCCCTGATCAGTTGTATGTATGTAGCTTATGGGAAATGATGATTGAGAGAATAATTAAATATTAATAATTTCACTGATTGTTATTGTAATCTTAACTGTTGTCGTGCAATATTTCTATTACAACTAAATACTTTTTTAATGAAAAATTTTTTTATTTGAAGTTATATATAAACAGGTTAATGAACAAATGTAGTCATCACAACAAAAATCGTTGTGATGACTACACAATCGTTTCTGATTCAGTTTTTCTCTCTCCAAAAACGATTTTTTTACCACACGGTGCGCAAACTTTCCTTATGTTCTCTTCATGGACACATTTGTGGTCCATTTTAACAAAATAAAATCTCAGAAGAATTCAATCAGATTCAACTTCAATTGTATTATAAACACGCTTTCTATGATATGGTATGATTTGCTGCCTGTACAAATTGCAAAACGTAATTTCATGATTTCTCGGAAATATGAGCAGCTACGATTTCATTTCAAACAGTTTTGTAACATTCAATCGTATTGTATATTAATCAAGCTGTAAAGTCCTTTTTCGACGTCATTTTGGTCATACCTAAACATGGTTGAAGCTCACTGTGAGCTCACGACTTTTTTTTTTTTTTTTTGGTTCATTTTAGAAGGGTATAATATGACCTTTTATTGTCTTCAAAACCAAAAGAGATATTAACAAAATCTTTCAGGAGTATTTTGGCACCAATATTTTGCAATCAAGGACTTAACTGTTATAATTTTTTTTTTTTTAATGAAAAAAATCCGAAAAGAAAAATTTCGACAATTTTTATTTTTTAATTTGTACATAACTTTTATTTCGCAACTTATAGTATTAAATTACCCTATAAGAGTTATGAGCAACTTTTATTTTTTTTGAATTGCTCATAACTTTTATTTCAAGGCTTATATTTTTAAGTTAACTTTTATTTTTTTAAGTTGCGTATAACTTTTATTTCAGAACTTATATTTTTGAGTTACCCTATAAAAATTATGAGAAACTTTTATTTTTTTAAGTTGCTCATAAATTTTATTTCAAGACTTATATTTTTAAATTAACTATTATTTTTTTTTTTAGTTGCGCTTAACTTTTATCTCAAGACTTATATTTTTAAGTTAACCGATAAGGGGCCGTTCACATATTACGTAACGCGCGAGGGTAGGAGTGGGGTCCAACGATTTGTTACGAAGTGTTACATGGGGGAGGAGGGTGGGGAGGTCATCAACCGCGTTACGTAACGTCGATTTTATACTATCTAATACAGATGACTTCAAAATTACACTAGTTTATAAAATTAATCTTCTCCCGCTGAATTCGAAAATCATGGCTGAAATTTTTTTTATGGATCATTGTATGAGACATTGAAATTTTTTAATTTTTTCAACTTTTTTATACTTTAAAAATTATATCTCGGTTATATCCGGTTGTTCTTAATACCAAAAGAAAATTATTGTGATAGCAAACATGTATAATCGGATTTTTAATTGGTTTACTGATTCAAAAGATATCGATATACATAGGTCAAATGAAAAAACAAACAAATTTCAGTTTTATTTGAATGTTCTAGAAGCGATATCAAGGATGCACAATGACGAAATAAAATTTTGTACATTAGTAGAGGGGGGAGGGCGAAGGGGGGAGGTGAGGCCTTTCTGTTACGATGTGTTTCGATCAGGGGGGAGGGGTCAAAATTGGTCAAAAATTGCGTTACGTAATATGTGAACGGCCCCGAGTTATGCGTAACTTTTATTTTTTAATTTCACAACTTTTTTAATTATTTCACAACTTATATTTTTAAGTTATGCGGTAAGAGTTAAAAGCAGCTTTTATTTTTTTGAGCTGCCCAATAACTAATAACTGGATAACGCATCTTCTTAAATTAGAATTGAAAGAGTCTTTTATAATTCATATGGTTTGTTGGGATGATTTAGCAATATGTCATCACCCTTTGAGTAGAACAGTTAAAGCTGTCGTAAAACTATCGGTAAGAATTTCTCCTGCAAAACCCGAACATTGCTACCATAGTTAAAATTGATCAAACGAAGTTCATGGTTAAAAAACCCTTCAAATAAAATCAAAAATTTCAAACATAAATATACCCATTGGGCATAATAAAAAAATTTATAATTAAAGAAAACTATTGTAAATATTAAATTTTTCAAACATTCACACAAACTGGCCAAAGAAAATAAACTTTACAAAACTAAGGCGTGCGACTTAACAAATTATATGATGCTCATAATTTTTATGAGGTAACTTAAAAAATAAAAGTTACTCATAACTCTTATCGGATATCTTAACTTAATAACTTATTCCTTAAATTTTGGCAATTTTATCAGTCTCAAAATTTTCCATAACTCTTGTTTTCGGTACCTGTTTGTATTTTAATTTGTTTTGTTGCTTACCTTACTTTGGTTTTTGGATCATCACATGATTTTCTGATCTTGACTGGTTCAAAAATTGGGAAAATTTGGCGAAAAAAATTAAAATCGGTATTCACGAATTATAAAGAAATATTTGGAAGAATTTTGTGATTGATGACAGATTAAGATATTGCACTTAACAAGGAGTTGTATAGTTTTCTAGGGGCAATGAAATCAATTTTTTCATATGAGATATATTTAGATGCAAAGGAAACTTTTACATAAACTTTTTCTTATGTGTTTAACATACCGTGAATATATACAAATAAATATACAGCGGTATGAGGAGGCGATTCCAAAGTACTGTCTTTTAGGGATGTGCAACTGGAAAGAAAAATCGATTTTCGCCTTTTGAATTGATCAGAAATTCAAAGTTGATCGACTTTTTTCGAATTTTTGTTGCATGGAATAAAAAAAAACGAAACAAGGGAATTTTGATATGAATTATTTATACAATATATAAGCCGTTTAGTGCGAGTCAAAATCTGATTTTTAAATAGTGTTCTTGTAAAATTTATTTTCAGATTTATAGAACACATGTTCAACCTATTTGTTGCAGCCCAGGAAACAATATAACAAGAACACCTCCAATCGTCAACGGTGTGTTGTATGAGTGTGTTTTATTATCTACATATAGATAGTTACAAAGTGAATTCTTAAATATAAATAAATACCATTACAACTTACTTATTTGTTTTCTGACCGCTAACGTTTCCTGGAATGAATTCAAATATTAAAACGATTACTTTAAGACACATTCATGATTACTTTTCAAACTTGTTTCATTCCAAGATCGTTCACATTTTGTCAGGCACTTACATATTAACATTAAAATTGATATAATGAAACAGAACAAAGATATGCATAGGGCGTTTACACAAAAACAGAATAAAGAAAATAATGGAACAAACAAAAAGTACAAATTCATTTCATTTGAACATAGTAATAAAAATATTATATAGATTAATGCGAATTAATTTCTAACACTATTATTTTTATTGAATGGAATATAAAATAAGTAATTTAAAGTAAATGATTTATTTTAAATGGGATACAGTTTATATGATCTTAGTGCAACCAGTCGATCCCTTCTCCCCCCCCCCCCCCCCACCCCTTCCATTCTTCCGTTCATCGTCTTTTTACTTATTCCGGCGGTATTATTTGACATTTATTATTCGTCTTCGTATGTGAATTTTGTGCGAGTGAATGGGATAGCCTATGGTAAAAGTATTTAAAGGTAGATGCATTTTTTCAAACAGTAGCCCTTTTGAATTTTTGACAAGCAAGAGAAACATTTTAGAGGTGCATTTTTTGAAATGGGTACAAAAAAGAGAGATTACACAAGCCCGAACGCTCTTACCCAAAAACCAGACTATTTTGAAATTTTCATGTACGTGGATTTTTCTACGTTTGAGAACGAGATCAATAGACTGTATGAATTCTCAAACGTAGAAAATTCCACGTACATGAAAATTTCAAAATGCGATATCTCAGCGAAAAAGATATTTGAGCAAACTCAACGTTATTTTGAAGAGGAAGACTAGTAATTTAAGAAGCTATCAATAATTTTTGAAAGAAAATAGGATCGGCTGTGCTACATAATCTTAAAAATTAGCAAAAACGGTATTTTTCGCACTTCTAGGTTAGGATGTCTCGAAATCCTGATGTGATAGAGCAATTTTGAGCCCAGATTCGAGATCAGCGCGTCAAAATCCTTTGGATAAGTATAGTCTGGTTAATGGGTAAAAATTTTGTCGGTCTGTGTTATTAATACTACTTTTATTACTTAGTACTAAATTATAAATTTTATTTACAATAAAAATATAAATAATGTTATTTAATTTGTTTTCTTTATTAGCAAATACCTTGAACATGTTAAGAGTTAATAAATAATATGAAAAGCAGAAACTAATTCTCTCTATGTACATGCAATACTAAGAAAATTATTTTCTTATAAATTCTCACTTAAAAATTGAACCATGAAAATACAACGCTGTTGCAAAAAGAAGAATAAAAGTTCCTCTTACTTGTCAAAATGTATCTACCATCTTAATTCTTCTGCCATGGGATAGCCTATGGATGTTGTGAAGTATAATAATATACAGTAGGCTAAAAAGGGACACTATTTTAGAACTATTTTAAAATAAAATGTCAAAAATGACTAGTACATAAAGCTGCACATGCATGTACTACAAGTCCACAGTTGGAAAATTTCTTTAAAATTTAAAATAAATATGAGAACTGAATTGGTAGTTTTAAAAAATTGCACACTAAAAGTCGAAAGTAAAAGTCGACTTTCGATCAAGTTTGGCAAATTAAAGTCGATCATAAAAAGCTGAAATTTTGGGCTAAAAGTCGATTAAAAATCGATTTCGATTAAAGTGCACATCCCTACTTCCCTTTTAAAGCCCATCATTTTGATGTAATTTATAAAAACAATACTGCACTTGGTTTCTTTAGCCGTGATATTTTCAACGATAAAAGCGAAAGTGGTGTATGCTTTCCATACAAAATTTCAACGAAACTATTTTTTCACATGGTAAATTAGTACAAAAGTACTCAGCTTTTATATATTTTATATTTTACATCAATTATGTCTTTCGCGCATTTCACATTTTTATGTGAATAGAAATATATCGTACGTGGAACTCCATCTACTGCATAAAACGCCGTATTTTTCTGGTTAATTTTGCATAAAACGCACTTTTTCCACATTCAAAAATATGCATCAGAATCTCTACAAATTAGAATCTTTTAACCACTGGGTAGAGGGTATTATCTATTTAGCGGAAGCTTCACATAAGTTCAATATTTATTTTTTAGCGCGAGACAATATTAATTGTGTCTGTTGACCCTCTAATAATAATCGAACTTATCATTGACGTCAATTATTTACTCATCAACAACAAAATTTCGCTCATCTAATGTTTTCATATTTATTTGCTTCACAATGACGCATTTTCATTTTGCTTCATACAATTTCTGTTCGTAGGATGTCATATTCAACTATAGATTAAACAAAACCAAAAAGAAAAAAAAAAAAACCATCGCTTTAAGGTTTGATTACAAATTCGATTGACATCTTTCATTTTATTTAAATATTTATGCACTAACTTCATGGATAATTATAGAAGCGGGGTCTTAAAATGTTTACTAAAAAAGGTTCAATGTTGTTATAAATTTAAAAAAATATGGCGTGGCAATGGGTGAGCAATGAAATGGAGAATCTTGATTACAAGCAACATTATTTTTAGTCATATTTTCTTTTGAAAAGTGAAGGGTTTTATTGAATGTAAAAATCTTGCACCTATTACTGCAAGATTTTATTTTTTTGAGTTCGTTCATAGTGAATCTTTGGCGTGTGAAACGAAACACCAATATATGGGTTTTTTAAAGACTTATTAAAAATACTTAAAATTAAGTTAAATTCGCATCTATGGGTAGAGTTTCACTAACCAAAGTTGAGCTTGTGCAACGTATTCAACACCAACACTCAGAAAAAAAATCCCATTAATCACGAAAAATGTTCCATTACTTTTCATACCATTAAATTAATAGTGATACAGCATGAAATCTGTAGGACTGTACTATGATATCAATAGGATATACAATACCATAATATGTCTATATTATATAAAAAATGATAGTCTATAAACTATTAAAATTATGGGAAAATACCATTGAACAAATCCTAATTTTCATATTGATTCCATGTGATTTTTTTCTGAGTGAAGTCTAAAGTTTTAATAATAGGAGACAGTGAGGGTTGCAGCTTTATTGACCAATTGAAATATCATCGAAACGTTGCTTTCGTGATTTCATTATATCGATATTTTCATAGCAGATGTTCTACAGAGATAAGCGATTTGATGCCGTCTGTTCGTGCTTTCAATAGAGCTACTCGAAACACAAACTGAACTCATTAGCTCCATGTTGACACGATATTTCAATGAACTGCGCATTACAGATATATTTGTTTTCTTTTTCGTACCATATGTTTCTGGCATAAGCTCTCTACATATATTTTCCCTGACAATAAAATAGTTTCCAAGAAAAACAATCCAAACAAAAAAGCTTGATAAAATTTTTGTATATAAGTTCCACACCTCATTTGATGATTCAGCAATATTGCTAATAAGTGCAGGCATACCTCTGGTTTGTGTCCTCAGACTTCTCCTATATACAATTCACACAACCGATATGCCTACTCTAGACTCCTCGCTCGAGCACGCAACTCGATGGTTCTACATACAAGACCACCTATACCCGTTAGAAGACTGGTTAAAAGCTATGGAACATATTGGTCAACGGAGAAAAATCTGCTCCTATTACTTTCCGCTAAGAAGTGCCTGTCTAGATGTTTACTATAAAGGAGCTCACATCCCTCCAAAAACATTGCAGACTCCTTGGACATGCGCTTAACTAAGAGAGATTATATCAATGCACAATTGAAGCAGTTTTCATGGAAGACAAAGAAACTTCACTGGCGGTTAAATTGTAGAAGCAATCCTATCATCGCCAACAAACTGTTTATAGAGAAGGCCATCATACGGCACACGTGGTCCTGTGGTATCCATTTATGGGGCTCTGTCAGTAACTCAAGCGTCAACAAAGTTCAAATATCTCTAAACAAAAACTTCGACCTGTAGTTAACGCGCACTGGAAAGCCCGCAGCTTCACAATTCACCACCGCAACCTAAATGTTGAAAAGGTCAAGGATACATTCTGCCAACACAGAAACAGATACATTGACATGTTGAACCAACACACCGATAATCAATCTATTGATTAATGCAGTGGTCAACGCGCTCTACTTCCGCAACTCCAGTAGTTAATCATTAACAGTAGTTAACGCCCTTGTACGTTCGCAACTCCACAATCCGCCGCTACTTAAATGTTGAATATACGAGGATATAATCAGCACTCCAACCCACTGACACTCTTTATATTGGGTAACAGACAAACTCTAAGAACTTGAAGTTATTACATACGCTGGATGTTCCGTTCAGAAGTTGACTAAACTTACCAGTACAAGCCAATCAAAAGTTCAATGCTAAAAATATTATAAATCTCTAAATCCTCTCTCAGTCGTAGTCTGTTTCCAAAACTATAATACTGAAATTGCTTAGACAACATTTTCATTCTGTAGCTCCCGAGCAAGTGATTAAAAGATTCGGGCAGATTATTGTTAAAGAAGGGAAAACAAATCGCATTTACATAGTTGATTTTACTATAGGTATTCACGCGTTAATGCGAAATGTGACTGTGACGTTGCTAAAGTGCGGATTATCAAAATTTGATACCTTTCGAACAACAAACACATTGCCAAAAAATTCGCACTATTCTTCCAATTACGCACTACTTAGGCTGTGGTTATGTTGGTGCTGGCTGTTCGGCAAATACATTATATTTTACTCTCGTGCTCTATCTAGGTGTTCACATTGAGTTCGTTGCAGAGTTGCTTTTGGTCGAAATGTACTGCTTTGTTTAATACCTTTTTATATGTAGTGATACTTTTTAGTAAAATAACTCATTGCCACCCTGAATGCTTGGCGTGCTCGGTGAGTAAAGATTCTCACCGAGCAAAATCTGAACATAAGCCTTAGACTCAATGCATAATTGCAAAAGAGTATGACTGCGATAAACGACTCATTGCCCTTTTTGGAAAATAGATGCCACCTGTATTTAATACAAAAAAGGTTAAATTCGTAAGAAGAACCCAAAATATTTTTATTTTATTTTCAATACTATTTCGCATTTCCATTATTTGCATTTAACGCTCCCACGTTAGTGCAAATGACAGGCTGAGTGGAAAAGCGGGCTAAAAATTATATAAGAGCAAAAGTGAAATAATTTAGAGTGTCAGTGCAAGAATGGCATAAGTAAAACGGTTTAGAGTGAAAATGAAACGCCTTAAAAGTAAGAGCAAAAATGGTATAACAATTCTTTCAGAGCAAGAACAGCATAGTTTTTTATTCCGCTTTCGCTCAGAACATATTTCGTTTCACTTTTGCTCTGAACATATTTCGTTTTGGTTTTGCTCTTAAGTAAAATTATTCCACTTTTTTCTGAACGTAGAAGTTACACCACTTTCCCTCTCAGCCTCTCAAATATAAGTCGCACTTTCTCATCAAATACTCAAATACACCATACTATTTTTTTATTTAAAATTGATTTAACAAGATAATTGATATATTCAGCTTTATGACTTTTATGATTAAATCATCTACTTACGTTTTTAAATTAGATTTTCAAAATTTTTCTCTCAGTGTATGAATTGCACATGCGTTTAAAAACCCGTAATTACTTAGATAAATTGCTAAAACATTACATGCAAGTACATCAGAAAAAAAACAACTTTTGGCCATGTGTGGGATCAGCAATGACGACAAGATAAAGCATAAAGTATTGTTTTATATTTAGCTTAATTGAGTACAGCATTTATTATTGTTATTTATGGAGAATTATTTAACTGAAAATAGATCAAAACCTTCGAAATTTAAACAAATGAACAAGTAGCGAATAGTCGAACAAACGAACGAAAAACTTAGAAAACAAAAACGAGTCTATTTGTCTTTACACACAAATGACGATTTTATGGAAAACTATTTAGCAATTATACAATATATGCAAATATGGATATAATTAGGGTGATCACAGTACTGGAGTAAATTAACCACATTGTTTTTGTTTTTAACTCTAAATGAGAAGCTAAAAACAAATTTGAGTAGTTACAAGGCCGTATTTAGGGGGCAAGTTTTGGGGGTTCTGACCCCCCACCCCCCCGAAATGTGGAAACTTTCTTCTATTTTTTGATATTAATTGCCAGTGGATGAAAAAAAGTCCAAATAAAATCTTTTGAAGAGTTTTTGAATATTTTTTACTTTCATCGGTTTAATTTCTAAAAAGTCAAATATAAAAAAATAAACTTGAAATCTTAGTTACACTATGCGATCAGATCCGATTTGTTTTCTTTGACATGAGGTTTGACTTTGGATACAAAAAGAGAAGGTGATGCTGAGCAATTCTGCATTTATAGTTTTTCTAGGTCGGTAACTGTTTTTGATTTACAGTTTCGGGTTTAGGGCTCATTTGGAAGGGCATGATTCAGCCTATAATTTCTGGATTTCGAAGTTTGTAGCACGCCAGTGTTAAGCTCTCCAATTTTTAAAAATGGCCAAAAATTCTATATTAGGGTTTTAAATCTCATTTTTTCTAAAACGTGGCGTGATGGAAAATTTTTGACCTCAGATTCGTGTTTAGTATAAAAAATTCATTCACAAACACTAGCAAAACCCATGTAGGGCAGTAGTAGTGGATCAGCTCCAAAGTTTTAGGAAAAATTTTTTAAATGTAATTAACCCATTATTGCTCAGAGCACCCCGACTCCTCATCCGGATTCCTTATCATGGCCCGAATTCCCAGTGATAATCATTTAAAAAAAATGAGCTTCTGACTATTTTTAGTATTTTTGTTAATATTTTTGAGGTCGGTCTCATCATCAGTAATGGCAAGTCAATGTCAATTTTCTTCGAATGAAAACCCCCTCCGAAAAAAAATCCTGACTACGGCCCTGAGTAGTTAGATATAAATAATACTAAATAAAAGTATAAAACTTTATGATACTGGACGACCCATATAAATGTATGAATTACCAGGATTAAAAGATAATTACTTAGTATTTGAGCAAAATTTATGGCCTATTTCTTTTTGAAAAGAAAACACAGAGCACTATTCCACTATATTTTCATATATTTCAGAAGAAACTTCAAATCTTAATACTTATATATATAAAACCAGTTATGCCAACTTTTTAAAACCAAAAATCACTATAAGAAACAAAAAAAAAAAACGTGAAAAGCACAAAATTAATGAGTAGAAAAAAACTTTGTTTTACAGATACATATAGTCGATGAAGCTACATATGTTCCTCTATCTGTGTAGGTACGTAATAACTCGAGCAAATACTGAGCAATATCAATTAAACCCGATACAGATATTTCTTTCAGCAAAGAATAAGTTAAGAAATGGACTAATTCGGTCAGGTTGGCGTAATACCTCCCATATCACAAGGAATAACAAAAATTGTGAATAGTGGGCTATAACAACGCCTTCCTCCCCTTTAAGTGAAATTTTCTTGGAAAAACTAAAGTTAAATAATAACCACGCTCACTTAGCATTCAATGCAAAACGTAATTTTTATTTGAATGTCTTTTGGGTATTCAAAGTTCAGCTGCATCCGAACTTAGGTTTTCATATTGTTTACTCTAATTTTAAAGACTTTTAATAAAGAAGTCATATGTAAGCGTTCATGAGGGATCCGTACTAGTGTCCTAAAACCAGATTTTTGGGAATGAAGAACCTATGGACTTGCGTTTTGCGATTCTTACGAAAGAAAAACTTTCTTTAAATTGTAGTCGAATCAACTATAAATTGCTTAAAATCTGAGCAAAGTTTAGCCACCCAAGTTTTTAGATGACTTTCCTTAGGAAACTTAAGTAAAACTTTGTTTAAATACCAAAGTGATGTAACAACTCCCTGTTTAATCCTGTCCGTTTGCCTCAAGTTTTTGCGAAGACAGCAGATCTTCCTTTGTGCTCTTTATGAAAGTACTGGGATAGATAGATAGATTAGAAAGGGTATGATGTACTACGACCTTAAGAGATCTATTGTACCCCCGATAGTAACCTGTTCACAGGCTGTCAGACAAGCCAATCTTGCTGAGGAATCTCAGCAACTGAACTGGGAACGAATCATCTGATCCAACTCCGTACAACTCGTCACGTAAAAGTGAGCGTTTTGCATGTATTTTTGTGCAAATTACGTAACGATTTCTACGTTCACGGATCCGATGGTTGGGACGCGAAATTTTTTAGGTTGTGTACTTTAATATCAGTCACTTCTTTCAATGATTCAACCTATGCCAATCCGAAGTTTTTTGCCATTCACCAAAAATCACGGAGTCTTATAAACTCCCTGATTATTGCAGTGTTTTCCACACAGATATCCTCGTTATTGATAAAGCTGCATTATCACAAGGAACTTTGAACCCTCGCGGATCACTATCTTTGCGGACAGCGAATAGGCAATCAAAGCTTTGGATAATATGACCATAAATATTTTAAAGCAGTATCAAGCTGTTTTATTGCTCTAAGAGAACTAAGCAACACTCATCAAGTCAAACTCAGCTAGGTTCCCGGACATAGAAATAATGAAGGAAACGACAAAGCTGACCTGAAAGTAAGAAGTTAATAGCTTACGCTTGAGGTATATGGTCTTCTAAACGCGCAAAATGGCGCAGGAGAAGACCGCGAAATACTTGGACCAGGACCGTTCACGCAGAATATGCAGCTATAGGCTCATGGCGAGAAATTCGACGAATAGCACAGGACAGAAGACAGTGGAGAGGACTTGTTGCCGCCCTATGCTCCAATTAGGAGCGGTTTATTTATACATTAATTTAATATTAAGAATATTTGTTTTTTTTATGTTTAATGTTACAAATATGTATATATGCCAAGGAAATAATAATAATATATGGTCTTCTCAGGACTTCTTCTGTTTAAAGAGAAAACAAATCCGGGATCTAGCCGTTTTTTTTTAAGTGGCTGTTGAGGGACTCAGGCCAGAACGGACCATTGTGATACCATATGGTTGGACCTACAGATTAACGCCGGTGTAGATATTTATAATCATTTGGTGATTTTGGCATTGCCTTCCAATACACCTCTTCTACATTTTCTTATAATTCTCATCCCCTTCATATCTATAGTGAATATACGAAGGTTAAGATAACAAACCACCAAACATAGCCTTTGAGGATTGGAGACGCAGCACCAAATTACTGCAGAAACTTCGAAGTCGAAAAAGAAAATGAGACCATCCAACACCTCCTCTGCGAATGCTAAAATCTCTGAATCCGTAGACAGCTTTTCTTAGCAGGCAGATTGTTCAGAGAACTGGAGAAATTGGTGGAGATTCCGCCGTCAAACCTTGTAAGGTTCATCAAGCATACTGAGTGGTTTCAGAATGGTAGATATTCTGAGGAAAAAACCCGTTTGATGAGTGTACACACTGTAATGTATAGGGTTCATAATGCATCAATTATTAGCCTCTGCAGACGTCGGTTTTCGGAACATTTCTCTTTAACCCAACCTAACCTATGTCAAGCTATCGCCAGATAGAAGCATAGAAGTTGCTCTAACGTTATAACGTTCTTCATCAGGCAAAAGTGTATAGCCGTTTCTGCACCAGTTGTTTGATGTGAAACGCAGATAGTTAAACTATCCAAGTTTTTTGGGCATTTCGTCTAAAAAAGTAAACTTTTTTCAACTTAAGTGTTTTTGCTCAATTTTATAAAAAATCTATCCAAGTCTATAAAAGTTTTTAATTTTGCGCTGCAAGATTTTTGAAGCCGAACCAGCGGTTTTAAGGTGCAGAAGAACCAGTTTTTCAACTGAGCCATTGGTTCACAGAGATAGTGAATCGAACAAGTTTTTTTTTTTTCTTTTTATTTTTGATCCATATCGCTCATTTACTAAAAATCGCGATTTCGCAGAAAACGCGTTTAAAGTTTTCAATTGACTCCCACACCCAGAGAAATACTTACCTCGTTTGAAGAAAAACGGCTATCAAATTGAGGAAAAATGGGAATGATTTGGCGCCATAGAAACGGTTTCCTCATTTAGATATACAAAATTTCTTTGAATTGAGGAAATATTTTTTCTTTATTTTAGAGAAAAATTTCTATGAAAGAAGGAAGTTTTCTATAAATTAAAGAAATTAGTCTTCAAATTGTAGAAATTGCGTTTTTCAAATGAATAATATTTTATTTCATTATGAGAAATTGTATATAATTTAGGTACAATTTTCCTCAGTTTGAGGAATAATTTTCTATAAATTGAAGTCAATTTACTACCTTTTTAGAAAAAAAAAAAAATCCTCAATTTATGGAATATTTTCTACAATGTTGTTTTAATTAAACGGCATGGAAATCATATTTTATTTACTTGTATTCATTTATTATTTTATTTTTAATAAGTATTAAGGTTTACATTCATACGTATTTTTACATACACTACAGGCGTCGTCGCCTTGAAATGATCAAAAGTTCCTTATGGCCATCAAAAAATTATAAATTGAAGTTTATTGAAATTTATATCTTTTCAATATATTTTATTTTTTTTCACAAAATATATCAACAGCCACAAACACAACCGCGTCGCTTGAAATAGAGACGCCAACTAAAAAATTCAAAAGAAAAACCAAGCGTACGCGATTGTCTGCTAAGGCCAAAAGAGTAAAGCTAGTTTTTGTGTATACAAAAATTTTGTATGGAGAACATTTTTGGTATATTCGTCTCTTTCTTACATTTTCTATACAACTAAATTTGTAAAAGTGAAGACATAACTTACTTCAAATTGAACACCATGGTTGCATGAAAGGAGCCCATTTTTCTTCATTTTGAGGAAAATTTACTTAAACGAGAGAAATTTTCGTGGATTCAAATTAAGGAAACTTTTTCTTTGTTTTAGAGGTGGGTATTTTTCTGGGTGCACTTTGCAGAAAAAAGAAGAAATCTTATAATTCTCACGCGCAGAGTATTCAAGATATCAATATGAAATTATTACACAATATGAAGCGTGACATAATGAGTAATTCTGCATCATTAACTCAAAAATCGTGTTTTTTTACTTATGACAGTCTTTTAGTAAATGAGCGATATCTCTCATTACAACGAAAGAAAATGAACTAGTTAAATTAGAAGCGGTTTTAAAGTTAAATTGATTAGGTTTCCATGAGTCGTTTCCATGAGTCTTGCACCCGTCACAGGACGAGCTTTTTTTACTTGCCATAAGTGTATAGAATGCTGTGACTCCTCCAATATTTTTGATTCCGTCTCCACTTACATACTCGTATAGTCATGCTGAGAAGTGCAAATGGATTAATATGCACACATACTGTAGTGAATTTTCAAGTATTTATATACATAATTTATATATAGAGCTATGTACATACCTTCAATTTTGGCAAGATAAAGAGTGGTACCATTTTCCTTCTTTTTGTTTTAATGAGCGTTTTGTTCACGCAACTGAATATGTTTGTATGAACGTATTGTATGTATATATATATATATATATACACCGCAAGCACTTTCAATTCAGCACACTCGATTTGAATCTAAACAAAAGAGGAACCGAACCCATTCAAAGTTCAAGTGAATGTTGGAAAATTTGAAGAATTGCTCAATTCTCGAAAAAACGAATTATAAAATCATTGTTATACGCCGCAGTAGAACTTCATGCTAAACACTTTTTCACTCCATCCATCTGTCCGTCCGATTGTTTCGTGCTGTGCAGCTTAAATATGCTTCGTTTCGCTTGAATTTTTTTAAAGCTGCTTTAGAGAACTGTTTTGTTTTCTTCTTGTTTTCTTTTTTTTTTTTTTTTTTTGGTTTTTTTTTTAACTGTGGTACTAGCACTTCAAACAGAACAAAAAAAAAATAAAAAATAAATAAATAAAAAACAAACAAAAAAACAAAAAATAAAGCGCACTTAAAGATACTCCTGAATATGCTTGTGTGTCTGTTTGTGTCTACGCGCAAACAATTCACAACAATTTCCAACATTCAGTTTTTCTATACCATACAATATTGACAAAGCAAAATCTTTTCATGTTTATTTGGCAGAATTAAAAAAAAAAAAACAGAAACAGAAACACACACTAAAATCTAAAATCCAAAAAAAAAAAGTCGGAGCCTCTTGTGGCTTCAACCAACCTTCGTGCGACTACAATTTATTTGTATTTTTTTGTTTTATCCCTCAATTCAATAATTTTTTTTGTTTGTTTCCCATTTGAAAAGATATTTTTTTTTGTAAATTCAAAATTTATTGGAAATCGTCGTTCACTTTTGCATTCAACTCAAGCCAATTCTACTCAATTCCATCGTTCGCCTTCAATTACTATAAATCAATCAAAAATTAATTTTTTTTTCCTGTAATCTGAAAGTATCTTGAAAATGTAACACAACTGATTCAGAATTTAAAATCTATGAATGCGGGCATATTTTTATTTCATATATAAAACAAACAACAAACAACAAGAAAAAAATCGTTAAACCGTAAAAGTCATTGTGGAAATGTGTGGAAATTCGTTGACTCTGTTTAATGTACACTTGGAGAAAAGTCATAGTAAAAATGGTCATTGTATTTGATTCAACTGTGCGTTTATGGTAGACCAATCAAACACAAGAAGATTCCTTCTTTGCTTTGGCAGGTTGTAGACGGTACGACAAACAAACACATGATGTTTGACCGGTGTAATAGATTTCATTAAAAAAAAAAACCCAGAAATTTTTGTGTAGGCTGATTGGTGAGAATTCCAGTGCCGTAGCAACTCTTTTTTTCCGTAATAGGGCAAATTTTACTAAATTTAAGGTTTTTTTTTGAATATCTATTTGGCCAGTTTCCAAAATGGAATGGCCTGTCCATGTGTCAAACGAAATATGGATTTCACTGTTGACTTGACATGCGGCATAACAGAGCAGTGTTGCCAAACTTTGGATTTCAAAATACAGCAGAACTCCTAAATCAACCAGATTTAATTAAGTTATTGATATAAAATACCTACGAGTATATTTATAGCTGTTTGAATATGTACATGTGGCAATATAAATTACATTTATTAAAAACTGAACTAGTTGAAAATTAATAAAATATCACAACCTCAAATTTTAGGTTCAGACAAATGTAATTATTATTTTCAGACGTGATCTGAAAGCTTGTAGAAAGCTATTTTTGAAGTGAAACTTCTTTTCTCTTGTCCTAGAGTAAAACCAACCGGATGTGACGTC
The DNA here is from genome assembly GCA_963691655.1 of Toxonevra muliebris. Taxonomy (NCBI): domain Eukaryota; kingdom Metazoa; phylum Arthropoda; class Insecta; order Diptera; family Pallopteridae; genus Toxonevra; species Toxonevra muliebris. The sequence continues at coordinate 78,815,533 of OY829327.1, read as the reverse complement.
GCGCGTAAGTTTGCAATGCGACATAATTTTATCGAGCAATGTGCATGAGGGGCTAAATATCAATATTCCGTAACTGAATTCACGAGCAAACTATATAAGAAACGATTCATAAATAGTTTTAATTCAATATAACATATTAATTACACTCACACACACACACGCCTATGGCAGAAAGGACAATGTGTAGCGTCGCCATCTTAAAGTTTATGACAGTTATACATTTCACATACAGATGGCGCAAATGTCCAAGGAATTACATGAAGATGTCGCACACAAAAAGAGTTTCGTCTACAATTGTCATCGAAACACAAGCAAATGAAATTAAAAAACACAAGTCAATGAAGTAAAAAATTTACCGATTGAAAAATTTCATTTGTTTGTTATTTGCTTGTATTTCGTTTAGTTCACAAAAAGTTTCACTTCTGCCTTGTGTTCGTTAATTTGGGTAATCCAAACTAATCACACAAAATAATTTTTGTTTTTTTATTAATATCTTATCAGCTTTTCCACTTTATCGAAGATTGAACAGCCTCAAGTTTAAGCAATGTCTGTCGCTTGATATAAATACACAGAAAGAGAACAAACGAGCCTCATATTTCCAAAACATACTTTTTGCATTTGAATTGTGGAAAATATAATTCTTTAATATCGTATTGCAGTCAAATTTCAACTTTAAAAGATGGTTAGATCTATTAAAAACTAATTTTATCAAATATCGCAAGAACATATGTAAAATTTGAGTTCTGTAAATATTGAACTCATATATAGAAAGTTACAATTTTCTTAAGATTTTTTTTACCCTTCAAAACTCATAACGATATGGATATTTCAAAATCTGTAAATCGAAATTTAATTACCAATTGAGATTTTAGTTTTAAGTACTTCCTGAAATATATTTATTTAATTAATATCAACTATTTTTTTTTTTTTAATACTAACACAGACCTGCGTGCGGTAGGTTAGGTTTATCGATAAGTAGGGTTCATAAATTCTAATAATAATCGGCACATTACATTTTCAAGCTAGATTTTTTCAAAATTTCACGATCGGTTCATATACTTTCCTTAACAGTTCAAAACGAAAGTAATAGCGGTTAATAATGAAACTAGTAGTTTTTGAATTTAGGAGACAAATTCTCAAAATTCTGATGATTTTGTGGATTAGATCAAAAACTGACCTTGTATGGGCAAAAAGATTTTGAGCCAAAATTGTATAAAATTTTTTTTCGATTTTTTAGTCGGTAGAAAATGGCCAAAAAATACATATTAAAATCGTACAATTTCTACTTAAACCTGCTGGACCAAAAATTACTATAATGTCGATAAAAACTCACAGATTTTGGGGTAAAGCTATTGGGTTGGCATCCATTAGGTGGTGCTATGTAAAAACATTTTTATTTTCAATTTTTGTATTTTCAACCACTTCGCCACGGCGAGGTCAAAAGCAGAATAACATACAATTACATGTAATTGTTTAAAAAGCTCAAATTTGTTTCCCTGTTATGTTCGCTATCGATAAGAAGTGAATGAGAATTATAAGAAAGTGTACAAGTATAAGTATATGTATAGGCAATAGCAAAAACAACCAAGCGATAAAAAATTGCCACACCGATGTTCGGAACCGGCTTTAAACTAAAGATTCAACCATGTAGTATCACAATGAGCCGTTATGGCATAAGAGTGCTCAAGGACAGCCACTTAACCTAACCAAACTTAACCTAACCTAACCTTTTTTTTTTAAAAGGAGGAAAGCATAAAAAGCCACCCAGTCAGTGCGTGACATTCTCACGCTAAAACCACCTCTCGTCCGTACGGATATTCCTCCCGGAACCACCGTTAGGTATTACGTCGGAAGGCCGTAATGAGCTTAGTGCTCAATCGTCAGTATTGGTTTCTGTTCAATTCTGTTCGGTTTTATCGTCGGTTGACGATATTTGGCTCGGTATTTGTAGTGTTCGCCGTGCGCTCGACTTTACGCGCATGCTCTGCATCATACAGAGTGGTCATCATATCTGCAGCAACCTTGCATGCTGCATTCCATTTTTCCGCTGTGTTACACATCTGTGTCGTCAGATTCCTTTCTGTAGGGGGTTCTCCAAAGGCTTTCTCCAGCTCATCTCTGTTTTTGTTAAAACGCGGGCATTTAAAAAGTATATGCTGCGCGTTCTCCTGTTCCTCTGCGCACCTGGGGCAAAACGGGTCTTCTTCTCCGGTGTTGATTTTATGCAAGTACTGCTTGAAGCACTCATGGCCGCTAAGCAGCTGCGTAATGTGGTAATTAAGTTCACCATGTCTGCGTGATATCCACTCTTCTATATCCGTAATGAGATTGTAGGTCCATCGACCCTTCTCGAATGACTCCCATCTTCGCTGCCTTTCCATGATGGTACGCTGTCTTTCTTCTCTTCTTATGGCTTCGGTTGATTTTGTGTCACGTCCATATAACCGCTTCATCTCTTGTACCTGTAAATCTATGGGCACCTTACCTGCTATATACAAATAGCATCGTCCGATACTGTGCGATACGCGCTAGCAACCCTCAGGGCACTGAAGCGGAAAGTGAAGATTGAGTTAATCATGTTCCAATGCATGCGGATTGTTTGCTCACCAAACCTAACCTAACATAACGTAACGTAACCTAACCTAACCTAACCTAACCTAACCTAGCCTAACCTATTTGTTTTTCTCAAATTTTAAAATTAATGAGAATTTACTTCAGTCACAATTACAAATATACATAAATTTCTTAATCGCTGTTTTTGTATAATTTGTAGTCAGTTTCTGTAATAAAAGTCCAACAGTAGTCATTTATTCATTTATCATGTGTTCAGCCCAAAATAATACCATTTTTTCACAGTCATTCAAATGTTTAGCGATAATTTGGCTGTAGTTGGGTGCGCTTCCATTGCCCATGAATTACGCTAACATATTTTTGAAAGATTTCTAAGCAGCACATATCATTGAAGACAAAAGACTTTGAAATACAGTCTCTCTGAGTTGGTCTCACAAATATGAATTCCTCCCAGTTAGTTTGTAAACAAATTTTGTAAATGTTTAGTCAAACGTCAGTATTGCAAACATCAAAAATCGTATGAGGGCAACCCACTGGAATTTTCTTGAGTTTAGTTTCGTGTTTAAAAGGTTAAATTCTTGATTGTAATTAATGAATAATAAATAAATAAATAAAAAACAATAAAAAAGTTGATGAAAAGTCTATTTAAAAATTGTATAAGCTAAATGATGTGGAGGTGTTTAAACAAAATTTCAGTGCGAACTAAGGCATTCAAACTCGGGATCTCGGAATTTTTTGACAAACCGGTCGCATAGCTAAGATTCGAAAAAATTTATCGTTCAAATTCCCAAATGAATGTTTTTATAGAGCATTCTATTTAATCTTCGATAGTTGCCACATGTTCGCAGCCGTGACTATAGTCTAATCTATTTGATACTTAGATATGTTTTTAAGTTATGATTATCAGCTTAAGTGGATAGTGATTGCGGCCAGTTTGTATTAGTTTCGAAATCGAAATATTTTTAACCAGGCTGAAAGAAAAATTGTTTACGTCTTGAAAGAGGTTAAATTCGGAAATGGACAAAATTGGTCGAGTGTTCGTGATGCCTCACATATCAGTGCACAATGTCTAGAAATGATATCAAAGAAAATAGTAAAGCGAATATATCAAACTTTGAGTTACAATCGCAAAAATTGTCAACATCTATCATTAGCCACGCCTACCATCAATACTAGTGAAATTTTCAAAGTGCAATATCGAAGGAAATATTGATACGAATATTTACAATAAAATTCGATATGGAGAGTTAGGCTGATAAATAAAAAATTTCATTCAACAATCATCATGGTTTTTAAAGTTCGGCCGCATTCGAACATAGTTTTCCATCATGTTAGAACTAGTATTCTAAAATTGACTAATCCGTTTGCAAAATATATGTTTTCAGGTTTAATCAAAAGTCAGAAACACAGTCTCATGATTTAAAAAACTCATAGTAAATTTGATGAAGAAATAAAGAACCCTGCAAATATTGTTTGTGAACTGAATTTAACAAAAATTTCATAATTCTATTTTTTTAAGTTTTGTTAAGCGTTGAATGAGTAACTATGGTATAACTATGTATCTACGAACTTTTTGAAGTTGTCGCAAAGTAGTTAAAAATCCTCGCGTTTGTATGTGGAATTGTATCTGTGTTACGAGTGTATCAGAGTATCTGGCTTGGCGGCTTTAATAAATTTTCTTCTGCTGTTGTTTTTTTTTTAATAGGTTTTTTTATTCTTCTTTTTTTCTACTTCTCTGTATGCTGATTGTATCTTTAAGGTTGCCAGTTGTTATAGTTAATGTTGGTGTTGTTTTTTGTTATTTTTGTTGCTGTTGTTGTTGTTGTTTGTCGTGTTTGTTAACTGCGCGAACGTGTGTGCGGTCCCTGTCCACAGTCAGTTCCACTGTATCTACTAAGTGTAGACTTTTACAAACATTCATATGCATGCATGTATGTATGTATGTATGTATGTATGTATGTATGTATGTATGTATGTATGTATGTATGTATGTGCACATATACATGCATACAAATATATTTAAGCGAATGTGGCAATATTTGAAGAACGGTAGCAGCAGTTTTTGTTGTTGCTATTTTTCTTTTTATTGCTCTCTTATACTTATACAATATTTGTGTGTACATATGCATGTTTGTATGTATGTTTGTAATTTTGTGTATTTGTATGCCTAATATATTTCAGTGGAAAATGTAGGTTATTATAAATTATGCAAATACTGACAAAGTTGTTGGAATGAAATAAATTAAAACAGCAATTTGCTGGCAAAAGGAAACAAATAAATTTTAGATTAAATGAGGCAGCAGCGGACGTTGATGTTTATATTTACAAAAATCGTAAGGAAAGTTTTTTATTTTTTGCTTAATTTAAATGTTGTTGTTTTTACTCTTTATCACCGCATGATGATTGAGCAAATGGTTTTTTTTTTTTTTTTTTTTTGCTGTTGTTGAATTTCGTTAACAACTAACAACCAATCAGCAATTTTGCAGTAATAATTTATTTTGAATAAACTGCAAAGTTTACAATCTTTTGCTTTTTTTTTGTATTGTATGAGGAAAAAAACAAACACCAAATGAAAAAATTTACATATTTCGTTAGAACGATGTAAAACCCTTAATTGCAAATACATACAACTTTAACGATGACTATTTGCGGTTTGCAATTGTTGTCGTCTAAATTCAAAATGTGTATGTAAATATAATTCAAAATGTGTATGTAAATATAATACGCACAATTTTATTCAATACTTTTCTGAAATGATTGTTCTACGACTGTTTCGTTGACAGCGTTCAACTGTTAGCTAGAGTTTGGAATGATAACGCCAATTTTCTCTGTTTATGTTGGTCCTATAAGCTTAGATTGCACTCCCCCCCCCCCCCCCCCCCCTCCATTAAACGAGGAGAAACCAATTAATATAGGGACGCCTCTTTGATACCATTGTCATGGTTGTAAAATTAAATAGAAAGCTATTCAACTGTATTAGGCCTAGTGTTGATTCGATACCCACATAGTATCGATACTTTTACTCATTACTTGTATCGAATTAAAGTATCGGTGCTACCGAAAATATAGGAAAAAAGTATCGAATATATACTTGTATCGAATACTCGTTTAAAGAGACAAATTACTCTTATTTTAAAGTGGTTGTCAAGGAAAACATTCAGGCCAGAACGGCCCATTGTGATACAACATGGTTGAGCCTACAGTTTACACTACTCAACACGAGTTTTTCGTCAGTAAATCATGGTTTTGAGATATTTTCATTGGAAACTCGTGAATCATACAGAAATGACGTTAATTTAATTTAGCAAATCGCTAGAAAATTTATAATAGAAGGAAAACTAATCAACAGATTAAAGCTTATTAAAAATATTTTATTTTAATGAAAAGGTTTCAATAAACATTATGTTCTACATGCATGGCCGGAAATATCTTCTAGAACTTCAATACTGTACTGCAATATTGTCGTACATTGAAATATTGCAATATGGACTGAAATATTTTGAATAATTCTGCAGTAGTATTTTGAAATATATTATTGATTGATGTAAAATATTGTAAAATGATCCACAATTTTAAATATTGTATAGCAATATTTTAGTTTTTTAAATAAATATTTTCCAAAAGTATCGAGTATCCGATACTGACCCTTTTTTCCGATAACAAGTAAAATACTTTTTTTCGAGTTTTTACTTGTATTTACTTGTATCGAATCATCACTAGGAGCCTTCCATACCGAAGGTTTAAAGTCTAGCCTTTGCTCGATCCGGGTAACTACATAGAATGTGATGAGGCTTTTTTTCTCGTTAATGGCATGGGGAATTCGCATGCCTGTAATTTACTTTACTAATTTCAGCAAAATCTGCTATTATTGTTGTTGTGTTGCTGAAAGTGTTGATTCAGTCCACGAACCCAATCAGCGCTAACGCGCCGTTTTGTTACCACATCCTCAGTTAATTTAGGGTATATTTAAACAACTTTGTTATACACCGGTTACAACCATTTCGTTTGGCTTAGGAATTTAAGCAGGTCGTTGATGTTGGTTTTGGATAGCTCACCAAGATTGATGAAGAATGGTTTGCCAAGGGGGTTAGCCTATCCTTCCAAAAGGCTAGGTACCACGATTGATTTTGGAAGTAAAATCCGCTGCCAGTAACCTGCACTCCTAACACTTCCGTCTGGAACACGCTACACCGAAAAAAATTTGCGGAGTTAATACAACATTTTCTGTGAATTAATATACCATAACTTTTGCGGAGTTAATACTACTTTTATGCAACTAACACCGAAAAGAGTTGTTTGAAGTTTTTTTGAGTTGATTTAACGCTTTTTGTGGTTACAATAACTTTTTGTCAGTGTCAGAATGACTCTGAAGGTAATTTCCAATTAACTCTGCAGATTCAACCAATATGTGTTCGATAAACTCCGAAAATGGTTAATATAACCATGGAAAAGGTAAATCAATCAACTTTTTTCTGAGTATATATTACTTTTTTTTCGAAGGTTCTATAAAAATCTACTATTAACTCTAAACGGAGTTTACTCCGAAACAGTTCAGAAAAATTCAACTTTTAACAAAGTGTACGATCAACTCTGAACGGAGTCAACTGTACTCCGAAACAGAGTTTAAAAGAAGTCAAAATGTAAGATTAACTCTGAACGGAGTTAACTGTACCCCGAATCAGAGTTTAAAATAAGTCAAATTTTCATTGCGAATTCTGTAGTTCATTGTGAAAGGCGTGTTTGATTTATATTAACTTTCAATTCCTGTCTGCAACTCTTTTCAATGTTGCCTGAAGAATTTCACGTGGTTTATTGTACTCTTTTGAAGGTTGAGGTAACATTTTGCGGAGTTGATTCAACTCCTAGTCAGAGTTAAACTAACTCTTTTTACATTTAGTTCCAGAATTTCAAGTGGTTAATTAAACTCTTTTGAGGGTTGAATCAACATTTTACGGAATTGGTATAGCTTTTTTATTATCAGCTACTTTATGAATTTATATTCTTAATATAACTCCTTACCGGAGTTAATATAACTCCTCAAAAGTATAACTCACTCTTCAGAGTTGAATATACTCCGTCGGGGTAAGGATTACTCTTTTCTGGTTTGGCTAAAAACCATTAACGAAAAGAATTAATATTACCACAAAAATTGTGGTATTTACTCCGCATCTTTTTGAGTGTAGCTGAATTACGAAGACGAATAGATCTCTCAATATTCAACTTCTCTTAGAAGACACCTGCTCCGATACCGCAGTCCGTCTTGGAACCATCCGTGAAAACTGTAGTAGAGAAGTTGTAGAAGTTGTATAGTATCTTACCATTGCTTCCGAGAGGGTAAGAGTACAGTGAAATTCTTATTGAAAGACACATTAGGTATGATGTAATCCGTTTTGTTGGGTATTTCCCGTTCAAGCGGCATTAGCAGACTTCCATGTCCGTAAGTTTTTCCTTTCCAGTAACCAGGTTCGCTTAACTTAAAGGCGCTCATAGTTGCGGTTTGTTCAATGAAGAGATCACCCGGAGTGAGATGCACTAGAACAGCCTCTCCAGGACAGGAACGAATGGCTCCAGCTGCTCCAACACATGTTGACCGTGAATTTTCCCTAATTTTGTTACGGTGTAGCTCTTACTGAAGGCTTTCCACCATATCAGAGCTCCGTAAGTTAAAATTGGAAGTTAGTTATGGTTGAAGGCCCCATTCCCTTCCAATCATCTTTGTGCAGGCGTAGAATGCTCTACATGCTTTCTTCACCTGGAGTTTCGTGTTTTATCTTCAGTTCAACTTAGGGTCCAATATTACCCCCAAGTATCTGGCATTAAGTTGAGGATGGTTAAATCTGGGTATTTCGGTTCTGTTGGTAAACAGCATCAGTTCTGTTTTACTTGTATTCAGTCCAAGCTCACACCGTGTTGCCCAGGAGTTGAAATCATCAAGTGCCTTTTGCAATATTCTACTGATTGTGCTATACATGCATACGCCACGACTTTACCCCTTCCTCTGCTTAGCCTGAGCAGGATGCCGTTTTTTACGCACAACCAAAGAAGGGGAGAAATCCCTCCTACCTGCGGAGTTCCCCTGATTACGTATTTGAAAATATTGTTGTTTTCGAGGTTCGCGCTGATGATCCTGGCCCATAAAAGTGATCCAGCTAGTAATGCAGTTTTCCACTCCTAAATCTTCTGAAGACTATTGGATCGCTTCCGTATGAAGGTTGTTGAAAGCTCTTTCTATGTCCAGAAAGGCAGCATAAATGAAAACCTCATTTAATTGCTGCCAGCTGGCTTCTAGCCATGGCAGTACTACCCTGTCTATTGTTACTTGTAACATGACAAGGATGATACCGTCTAGCCCAGGCGACTGAAAAGGTGCGAAACCCTTAATCACCCACGATATTTTGTCTTCTGTAATGATTTCATTGATTTGTTATTTTGGCATAGTAGACTGCACCGCGGATTCGCCCACATCGCAACTATTTGCACGCCCAGGAAAGTGTGTGTTTAAAGAAAGATCTAGAGACTCTTTAGCAGTTTCGGTCCAAGCACTATCCGGTTTCCTGACACAGGGTATACTTTAAGGACCCTGGACTTAATTTGCTAAGCCTTGCTGAGTCTTTGGTAGTTTCAATCGAAGTGCAGAAGTTTTTCCAGCTATTCCTCTTAGAATCCTGTTTGACTTTCTTGTACTGCCTCCGGCTATCCTTATACAATTGCCAATTTCCAGTGAAATAGCCAAGATTAAACACTGACCTCGTCTTTTGGCTGACTTCGGAGAGTTCATTACTCCACCAGGAAGAGCAGGTTTTTTTTTTTTGCTGAAAGAAACCTCAAAGGCATTGCCAAAAGGGTTATTAAGCTGTTAAACGAAAGTGATATTAGTAAATGGAAACCTTTCCAATATATTGACAAATAAAATAAAATGCGCTTCAGTTGGATATATCATCAACGACGACCCAGAAAAATTCACTCACTTAACTCATTTAAAATTCCCTCGTAAATACAAAAATTGGACTTTTCAACAGTTGCAAAACGTTTAGGTGTTAGATGAGAGCAAAATTAACATGCGTGGTTCCAAAACTAGCCGTAGGCTACGTGTAAATTGGTTAAAGCTTTTTCGATTTTTCTTCAATTTTCACATTAACATTTTCTAGTTGCAAATGTTTTGACCTCTTCAATTCTGACTTTAATTTAATATTACTTTTTTCTTTTTTTATTTGCAACATAATTTTGTACTTTTATTTTTTTATAATAAATGGTAATAAATACATTTTGTTTTGAATAAAAAAAATGTTTGATAAAAATTATTTTAGTGAACTTAAGAAATCATTTAAAGTACAAGTGACTTTAGTTGCAAATGATATGACCGGCACTGAAGATCGAAAAGAAAATATTACCGGTTTCTAGTGAAACTAGTAAAATAATTGTGGGAAATTGTTTCAGGCCTGTGGCAAATTAATTTATATTAATTTACTGGTCTGGGGTAAAATTTACGGGAATATTGGCTGAGAAAGTTGGCAGCTTTATGTATAGAGCAACATCTCTTATTTCGATTTTCTTCCTCGACGTGATTTACACTTTCTCGTAAGCATCCGTGATATCAGGTTTTTTGATAAAAAAAATGGGATTAAAAGTTGCCGAAGATAGAAATGTTTATATTCCATTTAATAGAGAATTAAGTAAAACTGAAAAGTAAAACTAAAGAAATATATATGGGAATCATAATATGCATTGGAAGTTATTGAAATCAAGATATGCATTCTAGGGTTAACTCAGAATAACATCAATCCTGGTTGGAGTAAATTCAATTGAAAAAAAAAAATATTTACACCGCCAAACCGGCTAATCATTAGTTGTCATGAATAAAATTTTATGTTTAAAAACTAAATTTATATCAAAAAATATTTCATTTGTATTTTATCATGCCCCTGCGGAAATGTAATTTTAGGCACGTTTTATCAAAAGGGAGAAAAAAAAAAACAAGAAAATAATTCAGATTTCGACAACAAAACAATACAAGTACAGCAAAAATATTGTATGTATATGCATAGATATTTAGCAAAATATGTGAGTATGTATAAATATTTATTATTTAATATAAAAATGTTTAATTTATGTGTGTATATTTATTTAATATGTTAAGTACATATTTTCACGCCATTTCGTGCCTTTTTTTATTTGAATTGCTGGTATTTTTAATTTTATTTATTTTTCATTTTAATTATTTTTTTTTTTTTTTTTTGAATTTGCACAAATGTAAATTTTTTCCCCCAAAGCACAAAGCATTTATTTGTTTTTATAATATTTTAAATAATTACCAAGTCAAATTGAAAATACATATCGTTGTCTGAGAATTGATTTGGCGTATGTGTGTACGTATTTGTATTCCTATACGCCAAATTAATTCTCAGGCGACGATATCTATATATGTGCTTTATTCAATATTTTCCTAATTTAATTTAGATATGCATTTGTATATATTTGCAATGCATATTTTTTGTTATTAATATTTAGTTTAAAAATTATCTTAGTCGGAAATTAAATGTTTATTTCATGATGTTTAGTATTAATTTTAAACACGCGCGCTTATAAAATCGTGATGACATTTAAATTTCTTTATAATTAGAATACGGCAATAATCATTAATCGATTAATGAAATTGCGATAATTTAAATAGTTTACTTTTTGATACAAATTGTATTGTATATTAAAACAGAAAAATTAAAAAAAAAATCTCGTAATAGCAAAAAAAAAAAAACAGCCCAACAAAAGGTTGAAACAATTTGAATAAAAGTTTTCCATGTAGCAGAAGAATTTTAAATTATTTTAATGCCACCGCAAATTTTTCAAACTAAAAGGTTTCCATCAGATTTTTTAACAAATTTTTTATTTTTTTGAAGTTCTTCACAAAGCTAAAAATGTTTGCAAATTGTCCCTCTTCTTACACCAACAACAAGAATCAATGCTCGTGCAATAAAACCTCACAAAGTATCTACGAAAAAACAACAATAACAACTTTTGCAGGTAATTTCACAATACTCGTAGGTAGTGAAATTTAATTGAAAATTTTGCACAACCACAACAAAAACAACAACAAAGAAAAAATAAATTTTTATGGTTGCCTTTTGAATTGAAAATCAATTTCGCTCCAAAAAACTAACAACAAAGCAAAAATTGTTTGTGTTTTTTTTTGTTGTTGTTGCTGCGGAATTTCAAAATAATATTTACATTTGTGTAGTTTGCAAAAGAAAAAAAAAAAATTATTACAAAAATTGATGATGATGAAGCCTTGGAAAATTTCAATTAAAGTTTTTCCTTTTCGGTTTGAATTGAAACACACATAGTGAAAAGTTTTTAAAGGTAAACAAATAATTGAATTGCAAATAAAATATAATCACATTATTATTTACTGTGTATGTTTGAATTAATTACTTGCATGGTAATTGTTTAAAAAATAACTTCAAAATACTCAAGAATTGAGGTTCTGATGAAATTCAATTTTACAAAAAACATACCTTTCGAAAAGTTCGAAAAAAGATGAACTTATGTAAGATTAGCTGGGCATCGTCGCTTCACTTAGTCATTTTCACCTCTAGCATAGTTTTGGTGATAAAAATTTCGAACAAAAAAAAAAATATGAGCAAAAGAATGACCCTAAGAGCATGTCAATCTCATATCAAAATCTAATTATTGCACATAGTTCCACTACTACTTGTCCAATAGTGTCAACATTCTTCTCAGTTCTCTTGATATTCCAGGAATGTGTATTCAAGTTGGCAAGGCCGTATTTAGGGGGAAGGTTTTAGGGGTTTTGGTTTGATAAAAATTGTTTATAAATATTTTCTTCGAATGAAAACCCAACGCCCCCGAAAAAAATTTCTGGCTACGGCCCTGCAAGTTGGTGTTTAAAATGCCAAAAGAGGCAGCTAAGTGGCTTAATCTACATCACCTATATTCGTCCAAAAATGGAGTTTAGTCCGCGTTTATGAGTTGCGGATCTTTACGAATACAACGGGGGTTCCTGAACTGTTTTTACCATCGAGTGGTAACACGAATAGGAGATAGTATGGGTTACATTTCTATTGAGTCCTTGGGACATAGTTAACGCTGGAATCTATACAGCTTTTCGCGGTATTATACTGTTTTTTAGACTCAAAAACCACATACTGTTTCTTTTTTTAAATACCGCGTTTATACTAAGAAAAAAATGGCAAAACGTTGCGAGTATACTTTTGATAGAAGTAGAAACATTTAAGGCGATTCTGATCGTCAAATTTAATAACAAAGGCACAATTGCTTCGTTAAATTTCTTCAAAAGGCAAGTACAATACAACAACTACAGAAGGAGAAGACGATTCAGCTGAAGGATAGTTTGATTTCCTTGTTAATTTTCTTTGAATAAAATTGATTCCGCGAAATATACAGTTTTTTCAAATCGATCTACTTTTTTTTTTTAATTTTTGGTACAAATATACAGTTTTTTATCCGAAAAAAGATACGAGCGTTAAGCATAGTAGATACGTGGACTGCATTACAGTTTTCTACCGGTACTTCCATGATAGATGTTCTGCGAATATGAGTGACTTGAAACGACCAGTGCGTGTGTCCTCCACAGACTTATTCATTCCAATTAGAAACGAAGCTCCAACGCGCAATATATTACCTGTCGAACCGTATTTTTCCTGTCATTTATGACCAAATTCAAAGTTAACATTCGCCAATATTTTTCATTATTTCCACCTATTTCTTATTATCCATCTTTCCTTCCCAATCAGCCTAATGTTTTGGATTGCTATGACTTTCTAATAACTCCTTGTAACATACCGCATTGACACACTAACTTTCATAGTCTTCCTTAATGTGGATCCCTTGGTTTACCGTTTCACATATTTCCTTTGCTTGGCAGATCCCACCCGTTTCTTCAAAAACGACCACATTCTGCCCATTTTTGGAAGCATACTGAAAACAACCTCTGTACCAGATTCCTCAATAATATTTTGAATGGGAGCAGAGCTGTGGCGAAACTTTTATTGTATTTATATGGGAGCTGCCCTCTGATGAAATTTAGAAGTTAAATCTAACCTATATTTTTCTGCTCTGAGTACTATTCTGAAAGAGAGAGGTAGATGAAATGCTGCATATTTCCACTTCTTAAATATTATCGGACAATTTAAGTTAACTTACTTTGATGTTTGCATGTTTTTTGTTTTTAAATTAATCCACTTTTTCTGGCACTGTTAAAAAGTTGTTTACTTTTGTTTTAACACGCGGTCACGTAACACTTATATATATTTCACACTCTTAACTCGAAATAACACGAAAAGTTTGCTTTCGTCATGACAAACAATACTGTATATTAACTTAACCCATTAAGGACGAGCGGGTACCAGAGTAGATAGATCAAGAAAGTAACTTGAGAAAAAAATTGTTTTTAAACTTGGCTCAGGAACGGCTCAGCGACAAGGTGCCATATGGCAACGCTAGGCATTACTGGGTTAACGCACGCCAGTGAGATATAACAGAGAAAAGACACTGTCCCGACCATGACGACACTGCCCTACATAAACCGGGAGGGGAAAAAATAAAATAAATCAATCCATTTTTTAAGGCCAATTTTCAATTTCTTTGAATATTTAGCCCAGGCTCGTCACATAAATCCCGATCATTTTTGCGGACTAGAATGAGACTCTTCGAAATCGATCGTTAAGGATTAGGCAGAGGAGCAATGACTTACATGGTGGAACCTTATTGAAAGCCATAGACAAGCTAAAGAACTTGTCCCTTTATTGCCCATAATCGGTCTACCACTTACACCAAAACATACCTTAGACTGCAAGTTGGCTATGTGGGACATTATGTGCATCAGATATCACCAAAAGACAGAATATCGACAGCACGCGTTCTATATCCGTACCCCAGAGTAAAATCGTATGATGTCACAAAATTTAAATTTTACTGGAGAGCGTAAAAGAGCAATTTTTTCCTCCTGAAGCAAAATCAACTTAGTAATTATAATTGTAATAGTAGAGCACTGAATAGAGCATGATGTTTAAAGCTAGGTGAACCAAAAAACCTTAAATTTGAAAGTTTGAACTTAATATACTTTTGCTCTGAGGCAGGGCCTTATCCAGAAATTTTTTTTAAACACAATAAATTAAATCGATGATACATTTGATGGACCCTATAAAATTAAAATTTTAGGAAAAATTTTCCGATTTTTTTTAATCTTAACCGCAAAAAAAAATTCACAGAATAATCAAATTAAATTTTTTCAAATAAATATTATTCAATGTGCATTCTAATGCATTTTTTTTATCGTGAGAGACATAATTTCATTAACTCATTGACTTCACACTACTGATGATGTACCCAACCTTAAAAAAATTACCAAAAATAGTAGAGGCTAATTTTTTTCAAATGATCATCATTGGGAATTTGAGCCATTATCAATGATAAGGAACCCGGATGAGGTTGGCTTATATTCCCTAAATTCGTGAAGTCACAGCATTGAAAGAAATCTTTCTAGTCGTGGTGCTCTGAGCAATAATGCGTTATAAAATTAATTTTAAGATGGGTTTTGCTAATAAGATGAAGTTTTTGCGAAAGAATTTTTCAAGTTGAACACGAATCTGAGGTGAAAACTTCTCATCACGTCACGTTTTAGGAAAAAAAATGGGGTTCAAGCAAGTCTTATTTTACAAGGATCCGATAATTTTTTCTATTTTTATTAATTTTTAAACTTTTCAAACTGATTCAGCACGAAACTTTAAATCAAAAACAGTTATTGACCTAGAAAAACTATGAATGCAGGAGTGCTCAGTATCACCTTCTCTTTTTGAATCCGTAGTCAAACCTCATGTCGAAGAAAACAAATCGGATTTGATCGCATAGTGTAACTAAGATTTCAAATTTTTTTTTTATTTGACTTTTTATAAAAAAAAACACCAATGGAAGTAAAAAATATCGTTAAATAGATTTTATTTTGACTTTTTTTTATCCATTGGACTTCCTTTAAATGTTTATGAGAATGCTATAGTGCACTGCGACCATTGTTGATCTTTTGTTCAGCCCTTGGTTTTAACAAAATTCTAAATTAAGACTGCAAACGAATCCAAACGAAGAAGAATTAGGTTTTATGCCGCATATCTCAGAAGCTCTCAAGAGTCCCTTTCCAAGATAAAGCGATCTGGATTGAGGAATAAGTTTTCTGAAGATGAAGAAAAGTAAATAAATCATTATTAGTTTTTGTACAAGGGGATGCGAAGTTAACTAGAGCTGAAATAATTCAAATAGCAGATTCACTGACCCAGAACTATTGAAAATGCCATTGTGAAATCTCATTTCTAGTAATGTTAATTTTTTTTTTTATTCTGTATAATATAAAATTAAGGATTGTGCAAACGATTGAATCTTGAAATTCGATGACAAGTGGAATATCAAATGACAGCAACTTTCTTAATTGGTATAGTTTCAAGGATTCTGTTTTTGCCAATAAGAAAATGTCAGCTAGACATTCAATGATATTTGATACTAAAACAATTTAAAAATATTGCAGTAACAATTCAATGTGATTATAAAATAAAGTAATAGAGTCTGTTGAAATCAATAAGTAAGGGTATCTAAAAAATCTTTCTTTTTATTTTTGGTTTATATCCTTGAAAAATCAGCACGTTTAAATATTCACTTTTTTATTTGTATTTAACATTTTCGATTTCCTCATAAAAAATATTACACTAAATGGGCATTTATTACAAAAGCTGCACAAAAATATACGCAAAAAAAACAAACAACAATAAAAATGTTAACTTTACATATGTATGCATGTGGGGTACCTATGTGTGTGTAAATATGTAAATATAAACGACAACAACAATGAATATCTTGGAAAAAACACAAAACAAGAAATCGAAGAAATTTATTTTGCTCGAAAATTGGGTTACATGCACGCACATTCATCGACTCTTAGCCAAAGTGCCTATTATTTACTACTACGGACATATGGCAAAGCAGCAGTACATATTTTGCATACTGGTAGATAAATACATACTGACAAGTATGTATCTATTATATACATACATAGTACCTATGTATGTACGTAAAAATATACATATAGTTACCTACTTGCATATATCTACGCACATTTACACTTTTAGTCAATTAGCATAAATGTTTAACAAAAGCAACAGCAGTAACAACAACAACAACAGCAGCAATAGCAACAATCGCAATATCAGCCCCTATTCCATAAGCTTCTTTTGACTACTTTTTTTTTTTATTATTCATTCGTCTTTGTGTTTTTTCTGCTTCTGCTTTTTCTTCCTTTTCTTTTGCAAATTTGTAGAACAGATAATTTCATTCAAAGTATATTTGGTAGTTGTTCGTTCCTGTGCGAGCTAATGTGAATGTGAATGAGCGTGAGTGCATTCGTGTGTCTGTCACACGTTGTTTTGTAATATAGCGATATGAATGTGAATCCCTCCATGTCTGTCGTCCAACAAATAAATATCCAAGCAAACTTAATACGCCAGCTGGTATTTTCTTTCGTTTGGGGCCACATGTCCATGGCGTGTGAGCACAGATAATACTTTGTACATACAAACCCACCTATAATATTTTCTATATTTCGCCTCTCTCTGGTCACCCGCTTCTCTTTTTTTTTTCATCCTCAATCATCGTTGTGGTTTTACATTTTTCATTTTTGGTTTTTTTCGTTGTTGTTGTTGTTGCTTTTGGTGCTTTTGTTTGGTTTTGTATTTTTTTTTTTTTTTTGTGAATTTCATGGTAATTTTTTAAGTAATTCGTATTTTTAGCGTCTGCTGTTTTATTTATTAAACACAATTTCTGACTGTTTATAAATTTTTTTGATTTTCGTTTCTGTTAACGGTTTTCAATTTTTAGTCACGACCTTCCGGTGCATACACACAGACACACATTAACATTTAGTTTTTAGTTGTTGCTGTTGTTATTGTATTTCTGATTACTTTTGCATACAAACAATAAATTGTTTTCTCTCTGAGCTTTTACTGCAAAAATTTTATGTACATATATAACAAACATACATACATAGCAGATTCATAAATAATTTCTGATTTTGCATTAAAAATATTTTAGCTGAAACACAATTATTTAGGTAGATGAATATAATGTAAGAGAATATAGTTTAATTGCCCAAGCAATGATGGAGATATCTATTTTATAGCGGAAACGTTGGCGAAATAGCTTGGATATGGCACATATTTACACAACTATCTGGGGCATAAATGAAATCTTGAATGACTGCAATTTTGATTTTGTGGTTTGCAGAAAAGCTTAAACGCTTAAACTCAATTTGCAATAACATAAATCTTTTTTTAGTGAATTTGGAACTTGTCCTCTGTGTTGAATTCGACGTCATTGATGTTACATATACAGTGCGCGGCAAAAAAAGCCATGTCGGATTGATTTTTTCGTAGAAATTTCTACTTTTTATATAATTTAGGTATCCAATCTAAACCATTTAAAATGAGTTTTACTACTCCAATGCAAACAAATATGAAAATATTGCATTACTAATTTTTCATACAAAACCACTAGAACTGAAACAATTTCAGTAGCAAGGCAATTCACGGAACCCGTCAATTTAACAGGTTACAAATTTTCGATTTATTTAACAAAGAAAATAAAATTTACTTTTTTTTTGAAAATCATTAAGAATTTTAGTGATTTATTGGTATGAATATTTATTCCAATTCATTTTCTGTTAAACACTCTTAGTTCAAATGTCGGTATGTGGTATAGCTATTTTTTCAGAACACCCTTCAATTTGACGGGCTTTAGCAAAAATAGGTTTGTAAATCTAGGTCCGTAAATCTTGTGTTAAAGAAATTAACTATGGAAATCAGTGCCAATGAATATTTTAAGCAATTAAAAAAATAATAAAACCCAAAAGAATATTTTAACAATTTAATTTGTAGTTTATTTTGTATATTCGTCTTTGGCTCTGATAACACAGTCCAACAGCATTTTTGCAACAAAATACTAAGGAGTGAGATCGAAAAAAATCTTAGCATATAAAAAATGCAATAATTTTTAAACGGTTGATCTTAGAGTTTTAATTTTTTTTTATTTAATTCATAATATTTTCAAGTTACAGAAAAATATAACTTTTATAGTTCTAACCACTATTTATGAACTCGTGGACCTTTTTTGGTAAGCCTTCCATTAGAGATTTCATAGTTGTTTCAGACTCCTTTTTGGAACAGTTTGCACATCTCCTTTTAAAATCTTCGATATTTTGGGACACCTTTTTTCTGCTCTTTAAGTTTCTTTTCACAAGAACCCAATATCTCTCCACTGGTCTTAGCTCCGGACAATTTGGAGGATTGGCCTCTCTTGGTACAAAAACTATGTTATTACTTTGGTACCACTCCAGCTTTGCAGCTTTCTTGCCGTAGTGACATGATGCCAAATGTCTTTTTTTTCAAACATTCTTTGATGTATATTTCGGTATTTATAGAGCCCACTGTAACAAATGACTTGCTTCTTTTGCCGCAACTGCATATAGTTTGCCATACCAGGAATTTTTTAGGAAATTTTGTCTGCTTTTGAATTCTAAATTGCTCTTCGACATTTCCTCGAGCATCAGCAACATAAAAATTTTTACCCGGAAGCTGCGTACAATGCGTAAAATCTGCCAGTACATACGTTTCGTCGTCCATTATACAACATGGATATTTTTGTATGAAATTCGATTGTAATTTCCGAGCCCTAGTCAAAATTTTTTGCAGCATTCCTGTCTGGAACTTTTTGAACTTTGTATGTTTTCAAACCTGCATTGGCTTTAACTTTTCGCATCAAATTGTCAGAGCACTGGGCTAACCGGGCAGCTTTTCTACCAGATGTGTTTGGAGATCTTTCCAATATGCTTTCTATTTTCTTGACTTTCCCAATATCATGTGGTCCTTGTTTTCTTCCCGAACCAGGTTTCCTATCGATGGTCAAATTCTACTGAAACTGTTTGATAACATTGGAAACAGTTTGACGGCAGACCTTCAATTCTTTGGCCAATTTTTTGTAGGACCAATTTGGATTTTTTTGAAAATTTTTAATAATTTTAAGACGTACTTCTTTTTCTTCACTCATTTTGATCAAACTCACAAAAAATCAACATGTTTGTCATTAAAAATAACAAATGACATATTTTTCAAAGATAACTAGATCAAAGAAATTTTTAAATTTTACACCCAGCAAAATTATTAGGTAAAGCGTGTGTTAAGATTTTTTCGATCTCACTCTTTACTACTACTACTATTATGGCACTACAACCCCTGGAGGGCCAATGCCGAGCTTTTCGCATTCATTCATGTTGTGTGAGTTATATTTATACATGAATGGGAGGGACCTACAGCTTTATGCCGAGTCCGAAGTGAAAAGCTTTCCATAGGCAGTTTTTAACTCTTTGAGGTCTGCCATTGCCAGCCAAGAGGTGAGGCCATGTAGAAAAATTTCTATTAAAAAACATTTTGTTATTTAGAGTACTGCTTCCAAAATGTTTAATTCAAACTTCAGGTCTCTAAAATTTTTGGCACAGACGAAAGTGGGCACGCTTTATCATAATCCATCAAAACTCGATATTGAAAAATTTGAAGTTAGGGCCTTAGCAAATTAAGGCAGGGATATGCAGTTGAAGTTATTTTCGGTTTTTGTCACAAGATTGTGTTAATGGCCATACATCTGGCGCCATTCATTCAAGCCAAGCTTTTTGTGAAAACAGTTTGGTAGTTCGTCATTCGTGTAAAAAGTAACATTGATTTGAAAATGAGTGAAATTTTTGAAGAAATACACTATGTGATGCTTTTTTACTATAAAAAAGGTCAAAACTCTACAAAAACATGCCGAAATATTTATGCGATTTACGGTAAGGATGCTTTAACAGAACGTACCGTCTAACTAACTTTCTCGATTCCGTTCTGGAAATTTCAATGTCAAAGATGCACCTCGCTCTGGCCGGTCAGCCACTGAAAAAGCCGATGAAATTTTGCAACTGCTGGAGCAAGACCGGCACGCAAGCTGTCAGGAGATAGCGGAGGCATTAAACATCAACCACATGACAGTTGAGAATCATTTCAAAAAGTCTGGCTAATCAAAGAAACTCGATGTTTGGGTGCCACATGAATTAACACAAAGACAAAGATTTTATTGTTTGAATTACCATTAGTGAAACATACCGAAATCTAACTATTTTTGAAACAAATCAATACGAGCAATGAAAACTGGATTAAATACGAGAATATTAAAAGAAAAAAATCATGGTCAAAGGCCGGTGATCCTCCACAAACGACTTCAAAGCCTGGACTGACGGCAAACAAAGTTATGTTGAATGTTTGGTGGGATTGAAAGGGAATTATCTATTATGAGCTGCTATAACCTGGCAAAACTGTCAATTCTGATCTCTACCGCTTAAACGAAGCAATCAAGAAAGAGCGTCCAGAATTGGCCCACAGGAAAGGTGTTGTCTTCCACCATTATAATCCCAGGCCACACACATCTTTGATGACCCGCCAAAAATTGACTGCGCTTGGACGGACATTGCACCGTCTGACAACCATTTGTTTCGGTCTCTGCAAAACTCTCTTGATGGAAAAAATTTACCAACAGAAGAGCTGCCGAAAATCACTTGGCCAAGTTTTTTGCCGATAAACCACAAAAGTTTTACACCGATGAAATTATGAAGCTACCGAAAAAATGGCAAAAGATCGTAGATAATAATGACCAATATGTAGGGGAATTTGGGGAATGTCGAACTACACTTTGATTTTGACTGATAACTCACCATAAAATCGTATTTTTTAAAATATGAGAAATAGAGATTAAACTAGTAGCAAAATGCTACAGTTTGGTAGTTGCAGAATTTAAAAATTCGAATTTGTTGTAAAGTTTTAAGCGTTATACCAAAATATTCGATTTTGTCATTTTGAAAAATCGTGGGGAATGTCGAACCACTTTGCAAATTGAGAAAATTCGAACAAATATTGATGTAAAACGTTTATTTATGACTTCGTTATGAAAAAGCATAAGATTTGAATGAAAAATATAGAGAAAAAATCGATGTTATATATTCGGAGTCGCAGTTTTTGCATGTGAAATAGCCACCAGTCATGTGTACACATCGCAAGTGATTGTCAATTCTAATCTCCTTTATGGCCTCTAAATATTCTTGGAGATCATCGGATCGATTATGTTTTGCAACGTAACATATTGACGTTAAATTAATAAAAACTAATTTGTTGTCGGTAATTTACTATATAACTATATTCCCCACAAAAAGTGGTTCGACATTCCCCAGAAGCTGTGTTCTACAATATTGCCGCCCATGAGTCGCAGAACCAAATTTTATGTTAAAAAAACTTTTTTGACTGTAAGTGAAATAATATTCACATATTGGTTTTACGCAAAAATGTTGAAAAAGCAATGTAATTTTTAAAACACAAAAACACTTTTGGAATCTCAAAAATCACTTGATTATCGCAGACAGCACAAAATACATCTCATCGGTTCGACTGCTAATGAAAAAATGAGATGAAGCTGAAATAATAAGATGGCAAAAGTTTCGTATAGATCGAATGTCACATAATGCAGATAAAACTAATGCTTCGACATTCCCCATGGTTCGAAATTCCCCACATTCCCCTACTAGATTAAAATTGATTTTTAATAAAGAAAATTTTTGTTCAAACATTGACAAAAAAACCGAAAATACTTTTTATATGTATCACAGTGATACTATCACTAATAGCTATTGTGAGTTTCTACATTATATTACGAATTGAACGATGCCCCAATTAGCCCAATATAACACAGTGACCATCGAAATTCATTCCAATCTACAATTTACATTCTCTATACCATACACACATAATATTTTCCAAAAATACTTTATACTTTAATATTTATTAAATTATAGATATTTCCATGTCCATAATACAGAAGATAATATTGCAAATATTAAATTCATAAATGCGTTTTAGTTCTTTAAAACGCTTAAACAAAATATCCACCCAATACTTAAAATTACTTACAAATACTTATATAAAAACTAAAATTACAGCAAAAAATGTGAACTGCAAAGTCAACATTAATTAATAACGCATTGCAAAATTTTACTCAATTAGACCAAATAAATATAATCAAAATGACTACGGGTTTTTCCATGAATATAACATTTATAATAAATCTCTATCAACATTATATGTAAATAGTTGGCATATCCGGTAATTTAAACAAAAAAAACAATCATTTAAAAAATAATCTTATAATTAAAAACAAATTTTAGCCGAAAACTAAGTCGCTGTAAAAGAGTAAAATATTTACTACGTGAATGCCGAGTATAGTCACCAATGACTCAAGATTTTATCACAGAAGTGAATGAATCATGTGACTATGTGAGAAATAAGAATATCTCAATGAAAGCCATAAAAGTAAATAGAATATAATTTGCAAATGAGAACCAAAAGCAAAAACACATTAAGTTCAATCAAATGTCAAGGTTATTTTCACTTTTAAATTGCTTACATTACGAATAA
The DNA here is from genome assembly GCA_963691655.1 of Toxonevra muliebris. Taxonomy (NCBI): domain Eukaryota; kingdom Metazoa; phylum Arthropoda; class Insecta; order Diptera; family Pallopteridae; genus Toxonevra; species Toxonevra muliebris. The sequence continues at coordinate 78,792,407 of OY829327.1, read as the reverse complement.
TTGAACAATCAAGAATTTAATATTTACTTAGAAGCAGAAAAAAAATAAAGTAAATTCACAATTTAAAATATTAGATAAGCATAAATAAGAATATAATTACTTATTTTTGAGTTTTTAACAACATTGGAAAATCCCGGGATTTAATGCCGGTATTTTATAGTTTCGAAAACAACTTTCAGTTCAGCAAGCCTTAATGTTGGAATTTCATTTGATTATCTACTCTTTGAGCAGACATCACTTTGTCGAATCTAAATTTTAAACGAAACAAACCAATAAAGTTTTCTTATCTATTGATCTGAATTAACACCACCGAAATTTGCATTAAATCGCTGCCTACATCAATTGTTAACACAGGCCTCCGAAGCTTAAGTTTTTTTAAAGATGATTGGAAAAAGCTAGAATTTTCTATGTGCATATGTATACCCTGAATCTGTATCAGAATACGACAAGCACTTCTGTGGAATCCACAAGGTTGCAGACGTCGAGGGACACCAGCTATGACCTGAGGCGAACCATCGAGAAAAAGCTCCGTAATGTCAATTATTCTTCGAAGGATATCATCCTGAATGCCCATAATAAAGTTAGATTTAAGTTGATTGTTGAGGTTCTATGCTCCACTTAGAAGAAACGAATTTGAGTAGTAGTAGTATCAGGTTGCAACTTGTTATCGCTATATCCAGACACAGACGAAGAATGTCTAGAGGAGATCTCGGGTCGAGATATTGCCTAAATCGAAAGAAGATTTATATTCTTACGAGACAATTTCCTGAAATTTTAATACCAAGAGATGACGATCTCGATAGTCTAGTGGATAGTGCTCTAGACTTTCATCCAGAAGGTTGCGGGTTCGATTCCCGTCTTGGTCTGGTGGTTAATTCTCATAAACTTCTTATATTCACTATAGATATGAAGTGGATGAGAATTATAAGAATGTGTACAAGTACACACCTTGGTTGGTTATGGCAAAACCACCGACCTGATAAGAAATTGCCACATAGCCGTTCGGAATCGGCGTTAAACTGTAGGTCCTACCATCGCCACTGTGGTCTAGTGGTAGAGTGCCAGAACTCTTGTTTCTGGAGACCCGAGTTCAATTCTCGGCTTGGGTATGTTTCTTATCTATCTTTCTTTCTCTCTTCCTTCCTTTCTTTCTTTCTTGGGGCTTTGGTACAATAGATCTTATAGGTCACAGTGCCTGACTTTCGAGTCGTCCTTCCCTCAAATAATAATAAAATAATAATAATACCAAGAGATGGATATGCGGTATCATCAGTTTAGTTTCACTAAAAAGTATAAAAGTTAAAAAGGATTGAGAAGGTTTACTTCAAACCTACAATATAAACCAACAAATGATAACCTGGTATACAGAAGGGTCTCTTTTTGACGAAAGGCCAGGATTGGGGGTATATGTGTCAAAAATAAAATACTTCGAGCCCATGGGTAAATGCGCCAGTATCTTTCAGGCGGAAATATACGCCATATACAGGAGTGCTTACTTCAACATCAAGCGGAACTATCGGAATCAGAACATTGCAATTCTAACTGATAGCTAAGCGGCTATCAAGGCACTCGAATCCTATTAGGTAAACTCTAAATTGGTTAGGGAGTGTCTTGAAAAATTTAACACGCTTGGCTTGCAGAACAAGGTCTGGATACTTTGGGTTCCAGGCCATGTAGGAAAAGAAGGTGATGGGAAGGCAGATGAGCTAGCAAGAGAGGGAGCAGAAACCCTATTTGTAGGACCTGAAGCCATTTGTGGAATAGGAAACAGGTTTCTAACCGTGATGTTAAAGAAAGAAGAAGAACAATTACGAACATCAGGTTAGGTTAGGTTGGAGTGGCTGTCGAGAGACACACTTAGGCCTGAACGACCCATTGTGATACCACATAGTTGGACCTACAGTTTAACGCCGATTCTGAACGGCTATGTGGCAATTTTTATCACCTCGGTGGTTTTGCCATTACCAACCAATGTAAGTACTTGTACACTATCTTATAATTCTCATACACTTCATATTGATAGTGAATATAAGAAAGTTATGAAAATTAACCACCAGACGAAGACGGGAATCGAACCCGAACCTATCCAATAGGCTAACGAGGTCGTCATTACGAACATCATACTGGGATAATCTACCAGAAATGGAACAATCAAAAACTCTTTTAGGAAAATATATGTATGAATTTATCAAAAAAGAGTCTGAGAACTATAACAGGTATTTTGAAGGGGCTCTGCAGGCTGAACTATCACCTCAGAAAACTGGGAATATGCAATAATGAGTTCTGTAGATTTTGTGAGGAGGATATCGAAACTCCAAAACACAATCTAGGTCAATGACCTATGCTTATGCAAAACTGGAAAAGGTACTTGGGAGACTATCAAATGCCAGACGGCATATTGAAACTCATAGAAATAGGACTCATACTAAGATTCATAACGGTTATAGGGCTTATAAAAATACTATAACACTCTAAGCATTATAGGGCTCATAGGATAATCCTCGAAGTGGGCACAATAGTTATTTAGAACCCGGTGCACATTCCCTAACATAATATTACTATGATTTTAAGAAATTTTAGCTCAAAAAAGCGAAAAAACTGATTTTCGTAGTTCCTTTTTAGAACCTTTTTTTTCTAGTTTTTTTGAGAACTAGTAATATTTCTCTTTCGGCTTATACTAAGTGCAATTTTGATTGTATCACTTAAATCATGAGAGTTCTGAAAATTAAGTATTTAAATTCACTTTGGCATATCTCAGCGAAAAATTATCGGATCGAAATAAACTGAAAAAATTTTTTTATTATGAAATCAGTAGTAAGGCTCGAATTTAGGTCTTATAAATCTAAATAAAACCAATATCAGATCAAAAAATTACCTAGAATGGTTCCAAACGTATCTAAACAAAAGCAATTTATTATGAAACTAATAAAAAAGTTTTAGAATTCGGTTCTGAATTTTGGATCGTAAACTGATCTAGAATGCTCATCTAGTAAACAAGTTTTTTCTAGATTTTATACCCGGTAAGAAATAGGCAAAACCAACACACACTTGGGATTCGAATTTTTCGATATTCTGGCGTGATAGTAAAATTCCGCATCCCGTTTTGGATTTAAAGCACAAATACACATCGGAGACCACTGCTTGTTTTCAATCATATAAAACCACGCAGGTTTGTGTAATCTGTTATAATTTCAGAGCATTTTAAAATTTTTTTTTTTTTCGCAAGAACGCAAATTTTTTATTGTATTACAAAATTTTAAACGCAAATAATTTTTGATCAAAACTCATGAAAAGTTTAATAATTTTAAAGAATATTAGATGTGTATTATTAAAAAGCTTATAGAATAAGAGATTATCTGTGTAATGATGCCTACACAGATTTACTTTGGATAATCAGGGTATTTGAGTTCTTAACTTAAACAGTATGTAACAAAAATGGCGTCAAATTAAAAAGTGACAGCAAAGCAAAGTTTTTTCAGATCCAGATGAACAAAAGTGGAAACCAGTTTTTGAAATCAGATAACTCCTTCCGGTTCCAAAAGGGTCTTGAAAATACCGAAATTTCGACAATAAATTATGATTTTTCAAAATTTTTTGACCAGAAGTTTTGTCAAATTTCACTGCTCTTTTATTTCTCCTTGAGTGTACAAATATAGTGCAAAAAGAATTTTTGCAATCGGATAGTATTTATTGGTGCAGCAAGATGTACAAGCTGGTAAGTTTTCAAAAATTCAGCAACAATTGTATGAAAAGTAAAAATTATGGTCGAAACTTCTGAACTTTGAACTTCTTGCTGCACCAATAAATATTATACGATTTCAAAATTTTTTTTGCATTATATTTTTACACTCGAAGAAAAATAAAAGAGCTGTGAAATTTGAAAAAACTTTTGGTTAAAAAAATTTGTCAAAATTTCGGTATTTTCAAGACCCTTTTTGGACCCGGAAGGAGTTATCTGATTTCTAAAATTTGTTTTCACTTTTGTTCATCTGGATCTGAAAAAACTTTACTATGCTGATACTTTTTAATTTGACGCCATTTTTGACTTTTTTCATGCCCCAAAAATGTCCCCTCATTTACTTAATTTTGTTACATACTGTATCTCAAAAGAGGACGTTCGCCTTTTCTTTAATTTCCTATAAGCGACAAAGCAAACTGTAGGGGCAATGTGCATTTAAACTACAAAAATTATTACTAACATATACATCACATATTTATGCATAGATATAAGTACCTACTACAGTACAGCCTCGAACATGGCAACAAATAAAAATTGGAGCGTTTGCATTAACTTTCGGGTATCAGTATTCTTGCAAAAAACTTAAATTGAATAAATTAACAAACTCTTAGGTACAACGTTGAAGCTTTTTTAAACACAGAAATTTTCACCATTTTATAATTTGTAAATTTTTAATAAATATTTTCTAAGAAATTTCTCTATATATCTCAAAATTGAACACAAATTTTATATTAGATAAAATAAATCCATTGTTCTTAAGTAATTGAAAAAATAAAAATAAAGTCGATTTTAAATTCAACAGTTGAGACATTTTAATAAGGAACAAATTTAAAATCGACATTATTTTCTTTATTACTAAGGGCCATTATCTTTTTCTGGAAAGATTTTGTAGACCTTTTCGTTGCTCTGGGATAAGCTGATATTCCAATACTAAACAATTTTATTATGCATTTCAATTTTAAAACTTAAAAATAATTGAAAATGAATGGAAAAAAACTGAAATAATAGTTAGGAATATAGAATAAGGAAACATACATTTAGGATTTTGGGGAAAGCCAATTTGGCTAAATTATGGGATAAATGTCAGACCGATTGCTAGAACTCAGACTAAAATTCAAACAATATTCAGACAAAAACTGAGAAGAAATTCTTGCCAAAACTCAAAAAATCAATCCAAAACTGAGGCCGAAAATAAGACCGAAATTCAAACTAAATTCAGATAAAAAATCAGATCAGAATTCAGATTAAAAGTTAAACAAAAAATCGGGTCAAAAGTCAAGCAAAAAATTAGACCCAAAATCAGATCCGAATTCAGGTCAAAACTCAGACCATTAATCAAACCAGACATTTAATCAAGGTTCAAATCAAATTATTATTTGAAGGAAAGACGACTCAAAAGTCAACCACTGCGACTTATAAGATCTATTGTACCAAAGCCCCAAGTTATGTAAGAAAGAAAGGAAGATAGATAGATAAGAAACATACCCAAGCCGTGAATCGAATTCGGGTCTCCAGGGACAAGAGTCTGGCACAGTTTAGACCAAGACTTAGACCCAAATTCGAACCGAAATTCGAATCAAATTCAAACTGAAAAATAAGACGATGTTTAGACCAACAAACACACCAAAATTCAAACTAAATCTAAAACCAAAAACTCAGTGTAAAGCTCAGACCAAAAGCAAACCAAGATTCATAGCAAAATCCAGAGCAAAATTAAACAAATAATCAGAAAGATTTTCAAAGGTTGTAATCATTCACAATTTCAGAATGGACTGCAGTCCTCTTCATAGCCACCCGCCGGATCCGAAGCTAAGCACTTTTTCAAAGTAAATTAGTAAATATAGGTATGCATAAATCGAAAAGTCATGCATATCTACTGTTTTGATAATCAAAGTTGTACTGTATATATATATATATATATATATATATATATATATATATATATATATTATATAACTCCCATGAGTAAAACTACAAAGCTTCAAGGTGATAATGATATTATCTCATACCATAGCAGCAAGAGGAAACTAAACTTTCATATACACCTAACATATTACACCCACCGAACATTCATTCACCGCACATCGTGCAGCTCCTTCTCATGTTTGCACAATCTCACACACACACACACACACACACACGTATATATTGCAACATTGAGGTAGTCTTGCTGTTTTCTGTTACTGCTGTTATATCTCTGTGTGCCACAAAGCCCCCTTACTTCCTTCCCTTCTATATTGCAGCTCAAACTCATTTGCCTTCTATGTCGTCCACACATTTACAGCGCATTACATTTATTATATAACTTCATGGTTTCTTCTGCACGTTTCAAGTCATTTATTTTATTTTCTGTCATGCAGTCTTTTTTCTTATTCCTTATTTTTGTTTCTCTTTTCTTTTTTTTTCTTCAATTTTCCTCACTTACTTCTTGAGAATTCTTTCATCATATACACTATGCATATACATACATGCATACATATAGGTATATATATATATATACTATATATGTATATATGACTTATTTCTTCTGTAAAGGGAAAAAGTTTTCTTGGGAGTGGTTTTTTGTTAAAGATTTCTGCAGCACAGTTTCTTTCCTTCTTTCACTTCGTGTGCATAAGAGTTTCATCGTCGACATTTTGTCCTTTCTATCAGGACATGGCGTCGTACGTATGACATCGTCTTCTGTTTTTGCCATCTCTCCCTGCTGTTTCATTGAACGCTGTCCTTACGTACAATTTGCTGCAGCTATTGGTGCTACTTACTTCTCTATTTTCACGTCGTCTTATGTAGTACGATAAAGAAGTTTGGCAAAAATAAATAGAAGGAAAACATTCTTGTCAATATTGATTTTCCATCGTACAATAATAAAAATATAATTGGATTTTGAAGTTGAAAATTTCAACTTTATTTTTTTTCCCCCATTTCATCTGTTCTTTTATTTTTATTATAACACCATATATCATACAAACACACACACACACACATACACACATATGTACATATTTTCGTGTGTTTGCCAGATCAATGAATGTACATTTTAATGCTCTACAGCGTGATAATAAAAATATTTTTTTTAATTGAATCAAACCATAAATTGATCCACAAATTGTTCGAATTATAGTTTAGTTGAAGTCAATCAACTTAAGAAAATATTCGATTTCAATTCGGTATTTACAAAAAAAAAAATAATAGTAAGCATTAACAATTTTCAGAATTTTAAAAGCTGAAATTGTATATATGCAAATGACGACCTCGATAGTCTAGTGGATAGTGCTCTAGACTTTCATCCAGAAGGTTGCGGGTTCGATTCCCGTCTTGGTCTGGTGGTTAATTCTCATAAACTTCTTATATTCACTATCGATATGAAGTGGATGAGAATTATAAGAATGTGTACAAGTACAAACCTTGGTTGGTAATGGCAAAACCACCAAGCCGATAAAAAATTGCCACATAGCCGTTCGGAATCGGCGTTACACTGTAGGTCCTACCATCGCCACTGTGGTCTAGTGGTAGAGTGCCAGAACTCTTGTTTCTGGAGACCCGAGTTCGATTCTCGGCTTGGGTATGTTTCTTATCTATCTTTCATTCTCTTTTCCTTTCTTTCTTTCATAACTTGGGGCTTTGGTACAATAGATCTTATAGGTCGCAGTGCCTGACTTTCGAGTCCTTCCTTCAAATAATAATATATGCAAATATTCTTGAATAAAATATTTTGACTTTGAGTTGCAAAACACTTTTTCATCAAAGCTTTGAACCCTAGTGCAATTACATCTACGCTTGCTCTTGAAACTATAGAAATCTTACAGGTACTATCACTTGCTAGCCTTGCTATTCTTCATTTGATACCAGTACATTGTGGTTATGTAGGGAACGACAACGCTGGCCCATGTGGTTCCGGCATAGCTCTTCAAACATATAAGATCTCTACAGCTTCTATAAAAATCCCCAGCGTCGATCACGCCAAGTCTCTTTGCTTGTCTATTGACAAAGTACTGTCCTGTGAGGACACCAATCCCGATTCGTTTGTTTGAAGGTCAAGGCCTTTTAGAGTAATTTTTTTAAAACATACTTAAAATAAATTAAGGTGCTACTATTTGTAGCTATGCGTTTTATTTGCATTTTTATAGAAATAGCCGAACTATGAAATGAAGTAAATTTAGGAGGTGGGCGTGGCAATGCTTCAACGAATTATATTTTTAACATGATTAATGGTGATAACAATATCTACCAGGTTATGAAATCATACTATATGTAATAGCTTCGAAATCGTAGCACTTTTAAAATTTTGCATGTATGGAAAGTGGGCGAGAAATTTCCAGTTCGATATTTCTAAATTTTGATATGAGGCATGAAAATAACAATATATACAGTATGTTACAAAATTGAGCAAATAAAGGACATAAAAAACAACCCGAAAATGGCGTCCAATTAAAAAGTAATAGCATTGTGAAGTTTCTTCAGATCCAGATGAACAAAAGTGGGAGCAAATTTTTGAAATCAGATAACTCCTTCTGGGTCCAAAAGGGTCTTGAAAATTCCGAAATTTCAACAATAAATTATGATTTTTCTAAATTTTTTGGCCAACATTTTTTTTAAGACTCATAGCTTTTTTATTTCTCCTTGAATGTACAAATATAATGCAAAAAGAATTTTTGAAATCGGATAATATTTATTGGGGCAGCAAGATATACAAAGCTGGTAAGTTTTCAAAAATTAAGCAAAAGTTGTATGAAAAGTATAAATTATGGTCGAAACTTTGGAACTTTGAACCTCTTGTTTCACCAATTAAAACTATCCGATTTCAAAAATTCTTTTTGAATTATATTTGTACACTCAAGGAAAAGTAGAAAAACTGTGAAACTCAGTAGAAAAATGTTCGCCCAAAAAATTTTGAAAAGTCATAATATATTTTCGAAATTTCAGTACTTTCAAACCCCTTTTGGAACCTGAAGATATTATCTGATTTACACTTTTATTTATCTGAATGTGTAAAAATTTAGCTATGAAGATACTTTTTAATTTGACGCCATTTTTCGCTTTTTTTCATATCCCAAAAATGTCCCTTCATTTACTCAATTTTGTTACATACTGTATGTGTGTATAAAATTTCATGATCATATCTGTAATCATATCAAATTATGTCTTCTTTGTATTTTGCAACAATACTATCGCGAAGATTTTGTACGAAATGATCACTATTGACCTCAGGTACAAATAAACCAAATTTGAGAGTTTTAGCCAGCTAAAAATGGATTTGGTTCCATATTAGAATGATCAATCATTCTGTTTTGATTGAATTTTCGCGAGTTCATGAAATGTCGCTGAGGCCCAGTATCCACATTACCTCCATTCTGTTAGATTGGACTTGATAATATTTGAAACATGTGATTTTATGGTCGCTTAGCTACTACTGTAAATCATATTTATTTGCATTGGGTTCCAATGCTTTACTTTTGACAATTTCACAGGATTTTAGAATAGCAAAAACGTCTGCATGAAAAACTCTGTAGAAATTTGAAAACCTAAAAGAATCATTTTTATCTGAGTTATGGGAAAAAGTTACAGAACCGATAGTATCCTCAGTTTTGAAACTATTCGTGTAGATTTCATTAAAAATTCTAAAGAATAATCTAATATGGTTACAATGCATCCATTACACCATAATTTGCAACTATTTTTAAGATACTACAATGACCAGGTCTAGATCTCCCAAGACCTGATTCTTTCTTAGAAGCAATAACTTTAGAAAAAATGTACAAGGGCATATGTAAAAAAGTTTCAAGAGTAGTTATGGGGGTTGCTCCCAGAGTTCTCGGAACTCTAATACAAGAAACTCTTAAAATCGGTCTTATGATTGCTTTAAACATCCATAATATGTACCATCTTTGAGCTAAGTTTACATGAATTGTCAAACATCATCTTGCAGGTGAAAAAACAACGTACGCCTTTGTAATTCTCTTTTTCATGTTTACTTTCCCGGTAAACTTTTGACTCAAAATTATATCTAAGTACTTAGCTCTATATTTCGAAAGTAAATTATAACCGTCGAGATGAGGGTATCTAAAGATAGGAAACTGGTCCATACGCGTAAAGACAATAGCTTGATTTGCGAAGCACTCACTTCTAAACCATTAACCATTACTCAAGGTCCATGACCTAATAGCTCTAAGGGCCTGAAGAAGTAATATCGCTTAGGATATTTAAATCATTGTCGGTAGTTAATAATAATAAATCATCAACACAGGCTACTACTTTTACATCCTTTCTACTAATAAATATATTTTATCAAAGAGTCAATCACAAGATTTCAAAGAAGTGACGAAGTTACACCAGCCTACGGAGTTCCTCTAGACACGAGCCTAGATACTGAATTTCAGCAGAGCTTGACTACTCTCTTCATAAGAATATTAAAAATAATATTTTCAATGCTCTTCTCCGCGCTAATGTAGGCTAAGGCTTCAAGAATTAGACTAGGACGACGCCTTAACTATTAGTTACACAATATGGGTTTGTACCGAGTACTATCTTTTATGTTTTTTTAACACATAAAACTTTATAAATTACTTTTATAAATAAATTGTTTTTACATTACTTGTAATATGAAAAGATTTGAGTTTAGTTTCGCTCGCACCTTCGCACCTTAAAACAAAAGCCGAAGGTCGGGTTCGTTTTCAGACTCTGTTCGGTTCGATTCAAAAAGTCAGGTTCAGTTAGGTACTAGTATTTAATTAACTTATACTGGTTCAGGTGTGAAAATTGCAATTCATAAATCAATTTCCCTTTGTTACTTTTCAACGCTATTTAAGTTAACTTATTTTCTGACTCAGCTTAGAGTTTTTTTGTATTTGTTTATGTTTACATTTTATTCTAAAAGTGATAAAAATCACATGCATTCTCAACGGTTATTTTTTTCGACAGCGATTAATGTGGAAAATCAATTATCTGTGTCAATCAATGTAGGTGTAAAAGTGTGCAGATCATGCCTATTTTTATTTTGCTGTACTATCTCGACATATACAGTATCGGGCAAAACATTTGCAATTGGAATGTACTACTGATAATTTTTATCATTTATAAAATAATAATGATGTTTTTGATGTAATAATATCTTTACACGGAGCTAAAGGAAAATTTATAGTGGAGTGAATTGATAGAAATTAAAATAAAATGTCGCTTCGGTGTCGTGTGAGGTTTCAAGTATGTGCATAAATAAATAAATAAATGTAGTGGCGGTTATGTTAAACTTTCTTAACGCCAGATGAACGGTGGTGGCTCGCACCCCGAAAGTATGCTGTCTTGTTATTTGAATAAATTAATTAAGAAAGGTGAATTTTTAATATTAAAAATAAAACCCTAAAAGTGTACCGTACATTTATTATTTTGTCTGTAAATAGAGTGCCGGTTATGTAAGTTTTCGTACCACTAGGTGGTGAATCACACTCCGAAATTATGCTGTCTTATTATTGGTATAAACAGATTAAGAAAGGCGAATTTTCAATATTAAAAATAGGACCCTGAAAGTATACCGCACTTTTATTGTTTTGTATGTAAATATAGTGCCAGTTATGTTGAGTTTTCTTACCGAAAAGTGAAGGCTGGAGGCTCGCACCCTGAAAGTATGCTGTCTTGTTATTAGAATAAACTGATTAAGAAAGGTGCATTTGTAATACTAAAAGTAGGACCCTGAAAATATACTGCACTTTTATTATTTTGTATATAAATTTAGTGGTGGTTATGTTAAACTTTTGTACTGCTGGGTAAAGGGTGGTGAATTGCACCCCGTAAGTATGCTCTCTTATTATTAGTATAAACAGGTGAACTTTTTAATATTAAAAAAGGACACAGCAAGCCTAAAAGTGTGCAACATATAATTTATATATCAAAAATGGTTGTGGAATATACTTATATATCAATAAAATCAGTGGAATATATCTGTGGTCAAAAGCAGTAACCGCTTAAGTCTGAAAATCTCATTTCGAGTAAACACGGTTTGAAGTTAATGTGATTGGTTGCCATTCTGTGTAAGCGAATACCTTTCTTTTTTTGTAACTTTTGTTTAAAACACATAGGATTTCGGGAATTTCACGTGCATGTGCATTGGAATAAGAAAAACACGATAGCATTTATAACTTGATTCTGTATTAAGCGGACTTAAGCGTTTATTACTTTTGACCACAGATATTAAAAATTGTTTTTATTTGTTATATTTTTTATTGTTAATTTTAGTTTATTCTTTCCTAAATAATATCAACATTAGGCGATGTAGACGTGCAAAAAGTGAAGGAAGTGCGTTGAAAATAGAATATGAAAAAAAAAACACATGGACACTTTGCCCTTTGTAGAATATAAAAACCAAAACTTTTATAATGAAGTAAAGAACAATAAGTAAAGTATGTTATCACATCATGTGACGAGTGCAGAAGGTACTCATTTCAGTTTTTTTTTAACTTTTTGAGACCAGAAGATTTTCTAAAGACCACGTGGCCTGGGTAATATCATTTTCACTTGCTATCCTATTCAGTAGTATATAATTAATAAGCTATAAAATCAGAAAAATTACGTTTGCTTTCATTACTGGATTGCCATAGTTTAAATTAAAATAAAAGTGTTGAGTTAAATAGCCGCTTTAAATAAACTAAAAATAACTACAAAATGTCTCCCAGTTGCAAAAGTTTTGTTTGATACTGTAAATGTAAATAATGGTTTCTACTGAATTTCAATTTCTTACCTTTTTCTCTTTTCTGAGCAATTAATTTTGGCACTATAGATGTGACAAAAGTCACACTTTGCATTGGGTGCCTTCTCAGCGGTTGTTTTTTGTATAGCGGTTTATGTGGAAAATCAATTATATCTGTGTCAATTGAGTGCTGTGAATGCAACCTTTAAACTTCCTTTCTTGTTAAAATAGAAAAATTTCACAACAATGTTCACGTCTTTAATGTTATTCTTAATAATTTTTTTTTATTTCAACATTTTTCTTATTGTTGTCATTGACAACTGCTACCCATCAAATTGCCAATGCAGATACTTTGCATATTTTTGGTATTCTAAAGTAGGTGTGTGGAAACAGCAGTATTTTCCAGGGTTTCACATATTTTTTTGTTTTTAATTATTTTTTTATTTTTTTTTGAGATACGACAAAATTTTCTCCATACTCGAATGAGTATTTTATTAGTTTGTCCTTCGACATTCTCGCCCTTTCATTTCATTTTAATGCACAGTAGCTAACTATATATGTTTCATACCACATTCAATGGATTTATCGGAATTGTAAAAAGCCTCTTAAATATGTATAGTTTATGTATTTCATTCATATTTTCCATTCCATCTTTCCAAGGAATAATTTTTCCAATCATTTATTTTCATCTCACGTAGGGATTAGGCGGCGACGATTATTTTGAGGTCTCATGTCATGCTAGAAATATTAAATTCTTTTTTCTCTTTTTAGTTATTTTTATTTATCATTTAATTTAAATATTTATTTGCACAAATGACGATGCGTGATTATTCAATAAGATCGCTTTATCAGCATTAAATATTATATATACAGAATGTAAATATATTTCTTCGATTTCAACTTCTACAAAGTAATTTACTGTCAATATTTATATATCTATGTACACACACCCGAGCAAACATACATTAATGCATACATATGTTTGTGTGTCTTTCCACACTTGCTGTCAATATCAGAAAATACGTTGCAGACATGTTTTCCATTTTAATTTCATTATTATGTTTAGTTCAATTTACATAAATTTTGGTTGTGTGAATTGTGATGTTTTTTTCTTTTTTCTCTTTGATATTTATATTTATTTGTTAATGGATTTGATTTTGATTTATTTGATTGCTACGCTAACAACAGAGAAGCATGTTCCTTGTACCCGAATTAAAGTGAGTTATTTATGTACGGGTATTCATGTTCTTCTTTTCTACAATCATTACTTTCTTCTTCTTTTTTTCTCTCTTTCTCTATAAGCGTAAATATGATTAAATTAAGAAATATGTCGACATATTTGTCACCATCGAGAAAAAGTTCTGAATCTTAAGCCTAACATATATTTTTTCTATATTTGAGATTGTAAGTAGAAGAAATTGTGCTTTCATGGATAAATTTCAATTCAGTAATGTTAAAAATATTTGAAACTAACAGAATAGAAAGGATTCAAGAACTATATATATTTATCGTTACAATGGCGGCATGTTAATTCAAAGTGAAATGAAGTCCGTTTTTCAAGAATTTGCTATCTTCAGATTTAATCAACTATAATTTTTGGCTATGCGGACATATTTTTTTGCAAGAAATGATGGATGTATGGCTCAAGGTATATTCAAGGAGCTGGAGATTGATGGTACAATAGAGAGAGAGCAAATGGTAGCATCCGCAAATATTGTAGTCGCGAACAGTGATGACGAATTCATTAAAAGAATTAAATTCCCCCACCCTCCCTCTTGGATACGCTTAGGTTCCCATTGAATACAAAATGGTGCTTTCATTCATAGTGCAGTGAATTGATTCGAAGGAAGAAATCAATACGCTAAGAAATAATCAACATCTGAACAACAGAATCCAACTCAGCAGTCACAATTAATTTTTGGACGACGCACAGTGGTTGAAAAGTGGGCAAAAATCTTTTTTTCATTAGCTCCAATCTTTGTTTTTTTTTTGTTTAACTAATAAATATCTGAATGTCAGGTTTTAAAAGTTTAAGTTTTTTTGTGTGGGACCCTTTAAAGTCGATCAATGTTACAATGTTACAGCTCTTGATGTAAGCTATATTTGATAGCTAATCATTCAAAAATTACTAATGGTTGGTTGGTTAAGGCGGCTGATCCACAGAAGACCCACTGTGAATCACAATTAGCGCTATAGCGCCGTTTTGGAACCGCTTCCTCACCGAACTGGAGTTAATGATGTACTCTATCTAAACCCACCCTAGGTATCCTAGCAGATTATTTCGGCTGACTGCCGAGCAATCAGACAAGCTAGCGAGGAAATACTTCCCCAGGAACATATATCTTGTCCTCGCCAAAGCTGGACATTCACAAAGAAAATGGAAGATTGTTTCTTTTTCATCTAAGTTTCCGCAACTTCTGCAGTGGGTGTTAAAAGGGATACGCAGCTTTTTTGCGTGGGTACCTATACACCAGTGGCAGGTGTAGACTGCTTTTAACCTAGCAGTGCCCGTACGGTCCCTGGTTAAAAGGACGCGAGACCGACCCTCATTATATGAGGGCCATGTCGCCCGTGCGGTAGTGCAGGTTGTTAGTGACTTCCACCTCCGATTGGACAGTTGAAGACAGTGCAGGTGCATGTCTCTCTTGACGGCTCCCAAGGGGACTAGAACCGGTACACCCAAAGATTCGTCAAGAGAGGCTCCTGAGCGCGCTAATTCATCTGCTAAGATAAGAGTGATGTCAGCATAGTGATTTAGCTCGCTCAGTATGCCAAATCTATATGCAATATATTTTTTTAATTGAAAGCAATGTTCAGAAGATTAGGTTCAGAAAAACAAAATTGATTTTTGCTTTTTTTTTTTTTTTTTTAAATTAGTTTTTATTTAAAAATCCTAAACAAAATCATTTACATCAACTTTGGTAGATCATGTCTAATGATCGGTGTCGACAGATGTTTCATTTTTGACTGCCCCTCTCTTTGTAATTAAAAAAGAGGGAGTAAATATGGAAGGGAGAGAAAAGGACTTTCACGATATATTAACGTAAACTTCTATAGTGATATTAAACAATAAAAAGGAAAACCTTAAATATTTTTAATTTGGAAAAATTTGTTACAAATTTCTTCCAAATTTTGCAGTTTAAATTTCTGATTAATTATTTAAAATTAATGTGCTTTGAATGGACAATGATGCCTGAAGAATGTCAAAAAGTTCATAGAACTAGCAGATCAGGCAATCGTTTCGAAACCCGCTACGGTTCCACATCAGTAATATTTTTGGTGGTTCCCTCATTTCAACAATCTATATGAGTCAAAATATTGATTTTTTTACAATCATGTTGTATGGAAGGTGGGCGTGGCGGTGGACGGATTTTTGTATTTTTTCACCTTGACATTGTATTGATATGAGAAATTCCTGTACCAAAATTTGTAACCCTACGACGACTCCTTCTATTTTTGTCCTCATTTGGTTGTATGGAAGATGGGCATGACAGTGGGAGTATTATTTTAATTTTTGCACCCTGATGATATATTGATATAAGCTACTTCTATACCGAAATTATCATGATTTTGTCATACCAAAGTAGCCCATATTTCATATGATGCCAAGCATATACGTAATGATCATCCCTAACGCTCGTATCTATACAGTTTTTCGTGGTAGTATACCGTTTTTTCAACTCCAAAACAGCATACCGCCTTTACCGATTTACCAAAATACCGCGTTTATTACTGAGAAAAAAATATAAAATTTTTAGAGCTATTCAAATTTATCAATCGCAATGCAAAACGTCTGAAAGAACAATGGCAACTCGTTGTGAGTATACTTTTGAAAGAAGTGGAAACATTGAAGGCGATTCTTGTCGTTAAATGTAATATCCATGCGTTGATTTCTATAAATATCTTATAGCAAAGCCGGAATCGCTTCGTCAAATTTCTTCAAAGCACAAATTCAATACAACTACAGAAGGACATATAAAAATGGAGAACAAAGACGATTTAGATGATGGATAAATTGCTTTCCTTGTTAATTTTCATTGAAAAAATTGATACCGCGAAATATACAGTTTTTTAAAAATTTTTGTAAAAAATTTACAGTTTTTGGTCCGAAAAAAGAAACGAGCGTTAATAATCCCGTATAACGATCCATGTTCCAAGCTGGTCGTAGAATGGTTACATGAAGAAAATGGCCACTGTAGTTGAAAAAACACTAGTGCAACACCATCAGGAATATTTTTGGGAACATCTATCTATATCATAGGAAATTGGCCACCTATCTAAGGTTTAAAAGCTTTGGCTAAGGAACTGTACCTGCAAATTCCTTTCTCCAAATTATGCCAACAACTGATCTCCATCTATCTCGTATATCTCGTCGTATATAATCGTAACTCCGTCAGCTCAACAATTTTGATGCTCACAGGGCACTGATTAATGGAGAGGCATGCTCCATGATTTCTGCTATCATGCAATGGCTTTTGTCATGGGCTCTGAAGAAGAGGAAGAAGCAATCCTTCTTTTTATGTGTCAATACTCACATTTCATCATTAGTTTGCCCGATCTCTCATCAAATAAATATGTAGCTTAAAACATAAGCGAATCGTGGTGGTTAACTCTCCGTAACAGGGAGAATCATGCTATTCAACTGTACCATTAAGGGTGCTTACCTATAGAAGGCTGCCACTCCAGCCTGATCTAACCTATCCTAAAAGTGCGAAAAGGCTCACTGTTTCTGGAGAAATTAGTAAAAAAAAATTTGGAGCATTGTTTCTAGATTTATTAAACAATAAAAATACTAGACTTTTGACCTTAATGTGAGTCGACCCAGATGGCATTATCGCTCTAAAGCCTCAAGAAATTTTTTAATAGGCGAACCTCCGACGACATCAACACCTCAGAAAGAGCATCATCACTCACAAAGTAGAAATTGATTTCAGACCTAAACCACGGTGGCGGTGACTGAGGAAACTTGCATGAAATGCAATACAAAAAAAAAAGTAAAAAAGCACTGAGATAGTACCCAATAAAAGAAAAAGTAAATCATTTCATATCAATTTCATGGCAATGTCAGCAATTTTTCTATTTTGCAATAAAAGAAAATATTGAAAAATCGGGCCCAGCCGCAAGCTTTCACTTGAAACAGATCGAATCAGATAACACCACTAGCGGATCCAGAGATTTTCGAAGAAGGGGAGGGAGGGGGGATTTAATTTAATATAAATATTTTTTTATTTTTTTTTGATAACTGCCCCTCGTTCAAAATGAATGGGACTTTCACTGGGTAGGGCGAGTTTTAACCTCAAAATTTCCTCCTAGGAGCTTCTAGCGGTCCAAATCATTGCTTGTGAATGAAATCTCGAGATCAATAACTGATTGATTGATATTTAAACCCATTGCTAACCGAAATACGAACATTGTCAAACTGTAAATAGAATATTCTGTAAAGGCCTAATTTCAAAATTCAAACACTCGGAAGTGTTCGACCGAAGGTCATTTTTTGGCCGAAGCCGAACTTCGGGCATTCATCTAACCTTCGGCCGAAGCCGAAGACCGAAGGATTTTTAAAATATAAAAAATAAAAATCTGAAAGTAAATTTTTTCTACCGATGTATTTACAAGCATATACAGAAAAATATAAATAGTAGATACTCCAAATAAAAAGCTGACCAGAAACACTAAATAACTGTTTAGTGTCGAAGGACCTGACAAGTATTATTTATTTCAAGAATCATTTAAAAATTTGTTTACAGTTACAATATACAGTTACATCGACTATACCTGTGTCTGTGGAACGACTGTCGTTCAACGAAACCTGTGTCAAAAAAAAAAATTGGCCTATGGCTGCCATGATTCTGTTCATCTAAAATAAAAGATTGAATCAGCGTATTAATCGATAGACCTGTAGCCGGAACCAGAATTAACCCTCTAGCTCCCAAATTTTTGATTTTAAAAAAATTGGGATTGATAAATTTTAATGGTCGTGATTTTATGAAGCCGGAAAAGTTGAATGCCTAAAAGTATTTGTTGTTAAATAAACTTTTTATCATTTTTTTTTAAATAACTAAAAATTTTGTATAAAAAATTTAAGTTCTTAGCTACTCACAGCTACATTTTTTAGCTACATTTTTTATCTGGCTAGTATGACGGGAAGTATTTTATTTTTTTTTTTTTTTTTATCTCAAATTCAAACAAAATAATTAATTTTGCTGTTTTTGACAAATTTTAACTTTGACTGTCGCTAATATCATAATAACACATAACAAATGTATTTTTTTAAAAGCTTGGGAAATTCCATAAACGATGTGATAAAATGTAGCAACCAAAAACTATTAAGGTGGTAATTTTGATGAAGGCTGTCTAGAGACACGCTTGTGAACTAGAGGGTTAAGTAAAAATATTGAAAATTAAATTTTTGGTACATGTTCTTTTAGTTAAGTCATTAAAAGTTGGTATTTTTATCTATCTAGTTTTGAGAATGAGTATTCGATTTTTGTCATTTTTTTTAACTATTTCAAATTAAATAAAAAACATTGAGAGATATCACAATGATACTGATTCGGACGGAGTAGAACTACAGATGCATTGAAGATACGATGAAAATTTAAGCGCAATCAGTTCATTAGTTTTGGAGATATCGTGGCAGCCATTTCGAAAAATGCTGTTTTAAGAAAAACTAGTTTCAAAGTTCGAATATGCATGAGTGCTGTATCAGGGCCTGTAACTTTCAATCGGCTGTGAATTTCAAAGAATCCCTTTACACATAAATTCTAGAGCGATTTTAGCTAAACAATTTTCAATTTTTTTGACCTCCTTGAAAGCAAAAAAAAAAAGAAGTGAAGCGCCAGTAATTAAAAATGTCGCCTTCTCTAACAGTTTACGCTTCTTTTCAATACGCTTCAAGTCTTCCTTAAAAAGTAAAAACTTTGGTTTGCTTCTGCTGCCTCTAATTGTATTAGTTCCAGCAGGTTGTTCGTCAAAAAAAGATCACTGATTACTGTTTGTACGGTTGTAAATCTGTGGGTTACTTCAAAAGTAAAAATGGAACAAGCAAACGGAGAAAATATAACACAGAAATTGTAATGTAAATACTTTATATAACCACTTCACATTTATTTATTTGAATAAATTTTTACTACCAATCAATAGTAAAAATTATTGTAAAATAAAATGCTTATAATCTTCGGCCTCGGCAAAATACTTCGGCCATTTTTTGCCGAAGGCGAAGCCGATGCCGAAGGTGCAATTTTAGGCCGAATAGCCGAAGAACCGAAGCCGAAGCCGAACATTCGGTCGGACACTATTGTTCGCACACGATTTCTTATTATGGATTTACAATTTTTCTGTTACTTTGCAAAAAGTATTACAAAAATTTAGAAAGTAAAATGCAAAAAGTCCCAACAATATTTAATAGCAGCATATCAATAGTGATAGGCGTGATACGCCTACTCAAAAACATATAGAAAAGCAACGTAAATATATCTATTAATTAAGAAGAAACGTTGCTTTTTTTATCATGCTTTAAACAATTCCAGCTTCAGCTAAAAATTCCAAATGAAATGTTGTTGAAATACTAACACAGAGTTTCTTTAAAGAGAAATGTAAAAATTGTTTATAAGGCGCTAATGTAACTGTGCAACGTGCCTCAAATGTTGTGTTGCATACAAAAATTAATAAGAAAAGAAAAACACGAAAGAGGAAACTGCAACAAAATAATGTTGCCCACATATGACTGTATGTATGAAAGTTTGTACATTTAAACATACAAACAAATAAAAGAAGAGTGATGCAGGTCGTGTTTAAAATCAAAATACCATATAAACACAATGAAACATAACAAAAACAGCGGCAACAACATCAATAAAACGAATGCCACATAAAGTATTCAAGATGCATATGCATCAAAACAAAAAAAAAAACAAAATAACAAAAAAACAAAAAAGAGCAAAAAACAAATCATACCGAATACGTATCACACATACACACACACACACGATTGCATGTATAAATGTATGCATTTATATGCAGCTAAATAAAAAATTAGTAGCCCATGGGAAAAAGAATAACATCAACAACAGAAGCGCAAAAGCGACGAGCAGAGCGAAATCACATAAATGCACTGACTGGGGATCCGAGGGAAGCAGGTTGAAATGGAGCTGAGGGAGTGTAGAGAGCGCGATACGGGAGTGAAATATGTTGCTTCTTCATATTATTCATACGAATGTATGTATGTATGTATGTATGCGCTCATACAGCACGGATGCTTCCGCTCCGAATGCGTACAATGATGATGCGCCCTACCAGCTTGCGTTTTCTTCCGCTACTTCCGAGCTTTATTACATTTACTTGTGCGTTGTATAAATGTTAATAGATGGCAGGAGGCAGATTGAGCACAAGAAGGGTGAAAAAGGGTGTAGTAGATCTACATACATACATATGCATATGTGTAAACGTATGTGGAACAAAGTTTGTGTGTGCAACACAAAGCAGTAGCAACAATAACCAAAACAACAACAACAACAACAACAATCAACTCTTAACAATTACATAAAACAAAAGCTAAAACAAAACAACAACAACAACAAAAATGTTGTACAATTCGCGCATGTTTCACACATGTGATGATGATAGTTTTGTTGCTGCCACTGTTGTTGCAATTAATATTGTTGTTATTGTTTTTATTATATACCTACATACTATATATATGCATAAATATACATAGATTTGTTTGTACATATTCATGTAATATATGCGGATATTCGCAATCTAGTTGCAACACACACACAACAACAAAAAAAAAAGCAAAAATAAATAAAAAGAAAAAAATGAACCAATCGACCTCAGAAAAAATACAAAACCAAACCAAACTAAAATAAAATTAAACAAAACAAAACAAAACAAAAAAATATCTGCGTATCTGTTTAGGAAGCAGAAGCACAAATAGCAATAGCAGCAACAACAAAAACAAGCAAACGAAGCATATGCTGCTTACACGTGGCATGCATGCAACGTAACCATTTATTTGTATCTAAGTACTTTTTATTTTTTGTTTTTTTGTTTTTTATCTTTCCACTTGCAACATGCGTTGTAATACAATTTATTAATGCAAAAAGTATCTACATACATGCGCACACATATATTATATCTATACGATACTTTTCTACATACATACACACATCTGTATGCATGACTATGATTGCCGTGTGTGTGTGTGTGTTTTGGTGCTGTTGCTGCTGCTTCTACATGTGAGCTGAGCATGATGAATGCTTTTGACTGCAATCGATTGAAGCTTATGAATATAAATTGTTTTTAATTAAATGCAGCAAATGTGGTTTCATATTCGTTCTGTTTGTTTTTTTTTTTTTTTTTATATACATTTTTCTTTTTCTATGAGGTGTGCGATTTTATTGAAGATATTACATACAATTCAGCGAAATTAAATAAAAATCGACAGGAAATGTAATTTCAGTAACTAAGTATATAAGCGTTTTTAATACACAAGTAGGCTTCTTTGTAAAGAACTCAGCAATATTATTAAAAATTCAACTAAAAATTATATTCAATAATTTAATATTTTATATTACACTGAGGCAGATTTAATACATGAAACTGAATAAATCATAAATGTGAAATAGCAGCTTGTTATGGATTTGGATTCAAATTTCGGAATTTTAGTGTTTGGAAAAAGAAAATGTTTCTCAGAAATACCGAAATATAGGCGCATATCATTCCAATTAAAGTTTCTTAAGGATTTTGGTCTATTTATTATTATTAAAGTAGTGGTAGGGTTGAAAATAGCAGGCGCTGCGACCTAGAGGATCATTTGTGCCAGTCAGTGTTGCCAGAAACTTCACTTCAAAAATCGTCAAAATTGTAAGAAAAAATCGTCATTTTTACAAAAAAATCGTCACGAGAGAAAAACTCAAATTTATTTACTTTAAATATGTTTGTATTCATTTTTATTATAATATCTCTTCAATAGTTTTATTGTTTAAACGATTTCTGCACTTAGTTTTATTTAAATTATTTTTATATAATATTCTTTCAACATTTGCGGACGAGTTGGGTAAACACATCAATTTAAAAAAAATATTTTGTGTTTTTAGTTTGGATTTCACAAATTAACGAACACAAGGCAGAAGTGAAACTTCTTGTGAACTAAACGAAACACAAGCAAATAACAAGCTAAATTTTTTACTTCAATGGCTTGTGTTTTTTAATTTCATTTGCTTGTGTTTCGTTTAGTTCACAAGAAGTTTCACTTCTGCCTTGTGTTCGTTAATACAAAACCAATTTTTTTTTTGGGATTAATGCTAGAAAAAAAATTGCAACTCTGTACCGGTAATATCGATGACAATTGTAGCGAACTCTTTTTGTGTGCGACATCTTCATGTAATTCCTTGGACATTTGCGCCATCTGTATGCGAAATGTATAACTGTCATAAACTTTAAGATGGCGACGCTACACATTGTTCTTTCTGCCATAGGCGTGTGTGTGTGTGTGTGTATAATTAACATGTTATATTGAATTAAAACTATTTATGAATCGTTTATTATATAGTTTGCTCGTGAATTCAGTTACGGAATATTGATATTTAGCCCCTCATGCACATTGGTCGACAAAATTATGTCGCATTGCAAACTTACGCGCGACGTCACGTCCGGTTGGTTTTACTCTAGGACAAGAGAAGTTTCACTTCAAAAAAAATTTGCAATGGAAATACTTTTGATGAATCAACATGTTTTATGTTGGAAATAGCTTTCTTCAGCTGCAAATTTATTCACCTTATCAAGAATTGTCTGAAAATCTACATATCGTAGCTCCGTAAAGTCGATATCTAGTTGCTGAAAGTAATTTTCGTCCCCAAAATTTTTAAAATGTGACATTAAACTTTGTAATGAATAGACTTTTTTTGGAATTAGTTTTCCTGGCTAAAGAAACTTAATTGTTTCAATTCAGCATTATTAAAATCAAATCGTTTTTTTATTTGATTACACTGCTCATTATCAAAAAGTACTATTATTTACAAATTCTGAAAACAATTCTGTTCGGTTCAACACAGATATACCTAGTCTTTATTCCTTCAAAAGACGTTCCAGTTCCTGAAGAGAAAAGCTGAATAGTTAATATTTTCATTATCTTAAATGAAACCATTGTGCATAAAACTACCTAAAAACGTACTGAAATGTGTCCCTGTCATTAAATGTATAAAATAGCAGAAGAGATTTTAAAATACAAAAAATTTTTGTAGTTGTTTTTTATCTAAAAAATCGTAATTTTTCAACGAAAATCGTCAAATCGTCATTGGGTCAAAAAATCGTCAAAATTACGATAAAATCGTCATTCTGGCAACACTGGTGCCAGTACTAAATTTAGGAAAAAAAATACACGCCTCTCTCTCGCTCTTCTTTTTTACTTTTTTGTGAATATAAGTAATGCATCTTTTAGTGATGGAAATTTTCGTTTTCAACACTTTTTAAATAAAATGAAATCTAAAATTTTGCACCTTAACCACCATTTTTCATTTACGGAATTTTCACACTTTTTCGTAAATTTAGCTACTTCTAACGCGCCATGTAATGATGGAAAAATTCAATGTTATCTCAATGAAAACTTCTAAGTTATTATCTTTTAAAAAAGGCTACGTTTATAAAGATCTGATAATGTCTTTTATTTTTTATTTATGTTAAAAGTTATTAAACTCAGGATCAGGTCGAAAATTTTAAGCCCTTAACTTTACTATCTTAAGAAATCTTTAAATGCAAAACTACTTAGTAGCACTTTTTCTTCCAGAACTCGATAGGTTAAGGAGATAGGTTAAATTTGTGGTCGCTGTATGTAGGGTGCACGAGTTTAATGTTCAGTACGGTCAAACTTAGAAAATAAAACTTTTCTATATTGCACCAATCGCAAATCGCCTAAAAAAAAGTTTTTCACTTTGTCCTTCGAATTCGGCATAAACTGTAAGTCTCTTTTAACAGTGCATAAATATAACTCAAAAAATATAAATGGATGAGAAAAGTTCGATCTAGGGCCTGCCTGGGCTGTTGTGTCATTAGAGAAGATACATTTTTTTACTTATTATTTTCCCAGATAAAACAAAAATTAAATACGTTTTAATTTTATATAAGCCAATCCACATTTTGCCATATCTGCAAATATCCACAAACTTTTGCTTGCTTTAAACTAAATTTCAACAAATTTGTACAGTAAAAACATTTTATGGCTTATTTAGAAATTTTCAGATCGAAATTTGAACAGTGTCATTTATTCAATATTAACCCTAACCATTACAAGTGAGCATGGCAATAAAAAAAAAAAAAACGTTTGTTTACTCATATTTTTTTAAGCCCAGCATGATTTGCTTTAACCCTCCGTTTGGCACATGAATCCAGCCAGACCTTTTTCGGATTTAATTATAATTTTAATATATTTCTGATAGAGTTAGCGACTTCAATTTTTGTGATTTTTTTTAAATATTCATTGTCTATCATATTTGAAAATTGAAAATTTAAGAATCCAAGTCATACAAGGATAATTATAATGATATGCATCACCTTGAAACATGTGGTCTGGCCAGACCCGCATATATTTGATGTGACCAACAACACTCAAAAGTGGATTATGTTTGCTTCAAATGAGTTTGATGAATGCTATTCGCATTTTATCACAGCACACCATTTCTAAACATAATATACTTCAAAATAAAACCTAAAAATTAATGAGACAAAAAAAATATTTTAACTATATTTTACCTGTTTTCTACTTGATATTTGTTTTATTATTTTTACCAGAGTACGTAATTGAAGATATGCGAAATATACTAGGGACAATGGAAAACCAAAAACATTTACTTGCATGTTATATAAATGCACTTTATTGCATGTCCAAAAACGGGGCCTGGCCAAACCACATGTGCCAAACAAAAGGTCAACGAAACATATACCAATCGGAGGGTTAATGATAATAACAATAAAGAAACAAATCCATAATTTTGTTGTATTACAATTTTTTCTTAAGTACTATAAATTTACTGCATTTTAAATTGTAAAATTAAGGGTTCAACAATAGGAAACTTTATTTACCTAACGAAGGCCTTCAGAAGAGGATTTAATATCACTAACCGGGAGAAATTACTTTGCGAAAATTTCTCTTCTAAGCCGAGCCAGAGCGTGGCATTCACATAGAATGTGATTTATAGTCTCGTCGTTATTTCAAACATAGACACCACGACACTCTGTCTCACTGGACAGTCCTATCTTAATAAGGTGTTATCTGAGCTCAAAATGTTCAGACATGTAGCCCACTAGCAGTCTAAGATGCTATAAGAGATGAACCGATCATGGGTGAGAGGACAAGAGGACGACAAGCTCTTTCGTTTGTCTAAGAACAGAAATTTCAATTTTTTCTTAGTTCATTCCACAAAGATAGATTTCGAAAAGACCCAGCCGAGTCCGCAGAAAGTATCGGAGTCAATGTATATAGTCGATGGAGTTTTTCTAACCATTTCATCGGCGGCCTTACTACTAACAAAGTCACAGAGGCTAGGTACCCAATAAAGAATAGTTTTGATGTGAGCAACAGACAAGCGCTGGAGACTCTCAAAAGACTCTTTCACCAGTTTTGTAAAACAATTTTTGATATATTCCACTAATTCCATTGTTATATAAGTATATTCCAAACTCGAAGGCTCTGGTAGCCAGTGCTCCTATTATTTCAGTAATCTAATGATTTATAATTATTTTTCTTTAAACCCTTCCGTGCTCATGCTGCCATATAAGGTCCCACCACTTTGGACGGTAATAGTGGCACCAACATCCACGACCAACATCTAAACCACAATATGGGTTTCGTAGTTCGGAGCTTTCTGTATCGATGTGCATATATAACGGTATTAGAAAATGCCAGCTGTCAAAAGTTATTGCCAATTTTATGTGAAAAAATACGTTTTTTACATAAAAATAAAATAAAATTTCTGATATTTTATATAGCCGAAAGATATTGTTTCTATAAATTTCATACTGAATAATTGGTAGGGGAGTGTACCCGGGTATGAGACAGCACCAGGTATGAGAAGTCGATTTTTTACATCATGCAATATCAATATTGCCGATATGAATACTGTCAAACTTTTGTTTTGACATGACCCAGTTTTTGTGGTAACACTGGGGTGAATAGATGTATTGCCTGTATCAGCTGCAAACATTGTATGTGAGCATTTATCACGAACATTTTTTTTGATTTTTTTCAAAGTGATTTATTTTCTAGTGAATGAATTGAAAAACATGATTGTAATGCATTAACATTTAGTGTTTTTCGTATATTTTCCGATCCAATTTTGGACTATGCCAATATATGGTTGGAAACATTTATTTTTTGTTGGTATTATTTTCAGGGTATGAGACACCACTTAACTAGCGTTTTGATCCAATTTTTTTGTATTTTTAGCCATGTCAACCCCAAAAATCACATGCAAGCGTCCTGTTCATATAAAGTGGGCAAACATTGCGATAGCGATTTGGATAGAAAAAACGATGACTTAAAGGAAGATGATGAATAAAAACTACCACCTCTTTTTATCTTAGCCACTGAAGGCCTACAAAATAAATAAATTTATGTTTATAAATAGTTATGAGGTTTTTACTTCAAATTTTTTAGTGGATTTTTGTAGGTGTCTCATACCCGGGTACAAATATTTTTGTGGCAAAGATACACATCTTCAGGAAATTGCTCACACAATTTTGCGTACTAATGGAATCACTATACTTTTCACAGATAAAAATCGCGTATTTTAATTACCTTTCTCACAGTATATAAAATACAAGATTTGGTTTAACCAATGAAAATTTATGGCTCAAAAACAAAATCCATCTCATACTCGGGAACACTCCTTTCTAAATTTTAGTTTCTGGTTATTTTTCTCAATAAAGTGATTAAAAAAAAAGTTATGCATTTCTATTTTACTCGATACTGCCCAACGAACCATATATGACCTACTAGGTAATTTCAGATTTTAACACTTGTAACTAAGATATTGAAAAAGTCATAGAACAAAAATTATGCAAAATGAAGAATTATATTCTTTAATATCTTTTTAAACAAAATTTTCCTTGTTGCGCAAGGAAGGGCTAATAAATAAAGTGTATTCCACAACCATTTTTGATATATAAATTATGTGTTGCATACTTTTGGGCTTGTTGTGTTTTACATTTAACTCACCTTTCTCAATCTGTTTATACTAATAATAAAATAGCATACTTTTGGGGTGCAATTCACCACCATCCACATAGATGTATGAAAGTTTAAAATAACCAACACTCTATTTACAGATAAAATAATAAATGTGCGGTATACTTTCAATGGCATTATTTTTAATATTAAAAATTCACCTTAATTTAATCAGTTAATTCTAATAATAAGACAGCATACTTTCGGGGTGCAATTCATCACCCTTCACATAACGTAATTACCACTACATTTATTTAAGCACACACACTTATAAACTCACACATACTATGAAACCTCACACGACACCGAAGTGACATTTGCTTTCAATTTCTATCAATTCACTCCACTATAAATTTTCCTTTAGCTCCGAGTAAAGATGTTATAACATCAAAATTTTATAATTTTTCGGCCTACACAAGTGTATATAACTCCTAAACACATTCCTAACTTAATTATAACCGCATATGTGTATAATTGCTATAAGTTTGCTTAAAATTCAAAACTTTTTGTCATACATTAAAGCTTTGAATAGAAATATTAAAGAAGTTATAGCAACGTTTAAAAAGATTCCACACTCAAATCAAAGACCATTAGTGAAACGATATATAATTCTAAAAATAATAAAAAACATGTGATAATATAATTTCCATCTTAAGTTGACCTGTTTTTCATTGCCATCACAGAAATCTTGAAATTCCCTTTTTTTATTTGCCTTTTAAAAATTTATTAAGTGTATTTAATGTGAAAAACCAATTACCTAATATGTATAATAAAATGTTTATAGTGTAAAACCAATTAATACCTCGTCTTCACATTCATCATACATAATTATAACTTCCTTATCCATAATTTCAAGACTTAGTGAGTTAGAAATTCCATTTTCATTCCATTAACGATGTGGAAATATAGGCGAGGCAAGCCATATTAATCATCAATTATCATTTTATTTGTTACAATTTAATCTTAATATATTAGTATACCATATAAAACTTTAAAGAAAAAGAAAAAAAAAAAAGCAAAAAAGAAAAACTGTTTAAATTTTTGCATGACATATGAACATATTTTTCACTCTAATAAATTTAGGTTGTTTTGGTGTTTTCATTTTACATGTTGGCCTCAGTTTCTATCTTGTGCTGCATTTGATATCAGCTAACATCTTTGCCATGTTTATGCTATGTTATTTCACATAAACATTCATATATATATATATATATATATATATATATATTTGCTTACACATATAAATATATATTTACATAAACATTTACATTCATACATACATACATATGCACATAGTTAGCATATTTTTCTTTTGCATTTTAAGTATAATTTTGAAATATAATTCTTCGTCGAATGTTTTTGCTTATGACAGTTTTTATATATGTAAGTATGAGTATGAAATACATATTTATCATTTGGGTGATAAGAAAATAAATAAATCTTTCTTGTCATTTGTCATATAAATATGTACAAGAAAAAAGGCAGCATTTTCTACGACGTATACTATATGAAACCCACTATACCTTGTATTCATCGACTTCGAAAAAGCATATGGAACGCGTTAACCTGCAAAGGAGTGACGCAAAAAAATTATATCTCTTATGCGGAGCCTTTACGACAATGCAAGCTGCCGCATACTCCACGAAAATTTGTTGAGCAATGAGATAATAATCAACAAAGGTGTACGTCAAGGCTGCGTAATGTCACCTCTTCTCTTTTATGTTGTCCTTGACTTGGTTATGCGGAATGCAACCCTTCACAAACGTGGCATCACATGGGACCTACAAAGACGTCTGGAAGCCTTGGACTACGCAGACGACATATGCTTACTCTCACACACACACACACACACACAGACATGGCCGCGAAGTTACAGCTAGCCAGCGAATCAGCAGCTAAAGCTGGACTAAAAATCAACATCGGCAAGACCAAGGCAATGCGTGTCAACGTCTGCAACAACCAGCAGTTTCAGATCCAAAACGTCCTTGTAGAAGATGTGGAGTCGTTTTGCTACCTAGGCAGCAAGCTAGACAAAACAGGTGGCTCTAGCGCTGACATCGTAAATCGCATCAAAAAAGCCGGTGTGGAGATCATCTTACATATCACGCCGAATCAAAATCAGCATTTTCAGCTCAAGCGTCAAGTCAGTGCTCCTATACGGATGTGAACGCAGCAGCACGCGATCTTCAGACCTTGCAAGTGTTTGTTAACCGTTGTTTGCGCAAAATTCTACGCATTTACTGGCCGGACACCATAACAAACATTTACAAAATCATATCAAATCCGAATGATTCCAGTATAGAAAAGCTCTTTTTTCTACATAATTATAATTTAAACATTGCTAATGGAAATTTCCAGTAGTGATTGAATTCTGGTCTACTTAAGGGGTTATATAATTTTCAATTCACCAACTTTAATTATCGTCTTGGAACAAGCCAGATATCTTGACCTAGTCCTTGACAGGAAACTCAACTGGCGTGCCAATACGTCAGAGAGAGTACGTAAAGCCCTAATAGTTCTCTATGCGTGCAGATCAGCTATAAGCAGGAAATGGGGAGTACAGCCCAAAGTGAATTTGTGGCTATATACCAGTGACATACGCCCTATTTATTCCATTTTATGGCGTATTTGTTTGGTGGACTATTATCTTAAAGAGCACCCATCACAAAGAATTAGACAAATTACAGCGACTAGCTTCAATGTTAATTACAGGAGCCCTGAAAACTACACCTTCAAAAGCGTTGTACACTATGCTAGATCTTCTTCCAATAGATCTATTTGGTAAGACCTTAGCTCCAATCTCAGCTGTGAGACTGAACACGATCCGTAAGTGGTCCCTCACTAGTCATGGTTATGATAGGATACTAGGTGGAACCAAATATCTTCCCAAATCTCTCGATCTCACCCTCTCCTCACTATTCTTTGACAAACAGCTTAAGCACACATATTCCAACTTGTCAAGAGTGGAGTGCGGGCAATGTGATACGCCATGATGTCATAGAAGTGTATACTGATACTTAAATTGGATGTTAAGGTTGGGGGTGGAGTTCACTCTGAGCGTCTGAATATTTCAACGCACTTTCGATTCCCTGATCACTGTAGCGTCTTCCAAGCAGATCTACTGGCGATCACTGCAGCCACAAATCTGATAAGATGTAACGAGATATCCTGCAAGGATATCTACATTCTCACTGACAGTCAAGCGGCGTTAAAATCTCTACAATGTTTTGCTAATAACTCAATAGTTGCCCTACAATGCAGATCGTCTCTGAATGAGACGTCGGCAGCATTCAATCTGCACCTCATTTGGGTGCCTGGGCATAGCAACATTGAGGAAAACTGCAAAGCTGATGATCTTGCCAGACTTGGCACAACCCTCAGCAATTAATGTATCACAGGTAAAGCGGGTATACCTTTTGCCACATGCAAGTTTCTTATCAAAAGCCACCATTCCCGTATTGCGGAAAGCAGATGAGAAATGAAACCAACTTGCTGCATTGCTAGGCAGTTTTGGCCTAGACCAAACCCAGAACTCATTAAAGCACTCATAAACCTGGACCGAGTCCGCATAAGCAGGATAATTTCTATTCTAACTGGATACTGTCTTGTCGGAAATCATGCCCGGAGACAATGACTTCTGCCGAAGCTGGCGAAACGAAGAGGAAGAAGAAACAATCTTCCACCTAATATGTAACTGCCCTGCTCCAGCGGCTCGCATACAAAAACTCTAGGAGAACCCTTCTATGAAAGACTTACAGAACTTGCATCCTCTGAAATTAGAGACTTTCTTCGCTTCATAGAGAGCACAAAATGGTTAGGTTAGATGGGATTAACGTTTTCAAGAGTAAAAAAATCGAAAAAAATTGTTTGACTTATTTCGAACAAACATACTTTCAAGAGTTTATATCAATTATTTCAAGTCAATCCGAGCAGTAGATCGTAAGGAGCAACTCGATTTCTAGCGCGCTACTGTTCATGAATAAAGTGCACTCAAAACTTTAAACGTGATTTTCTCCGAATGATGTTTTTTGAAAAATGCCTTTGCGGTGACCGCGATATCTTAAAAACTACTTGACCAATTCTTCTATTTTGTTTTAAATTTTTTTCCTAGTTAGCAAAACAGGGCTCGCAGCTTACAGATATATCACCTTCCTGCACAATTGGTGTCCCTCTTACGTCTATTAAATTAGCCATTAAGCAAAACTACCTTGAGGAAGCAAAAAGATCCTGGGTAGCGGAGCATACCTGTGGTATTACCAGGCAAACATGGACCACTATGGACAATAGACGAACTAGACAGCTACTCAACTTTAGCAGAAACTCCATCAGCATTACGACTTCGGTGCTCACGGGGCACTGCATAATGGGGAGACATGCTGCACGACTGGGACTTCCATTCAATGACTTCTGTCGGGGCTGCGGCTCTGAGGAGGAGGAAGAAACAGTCCTCCATTTCATGTGCGAATGCCCATCCCTGGCCAGGAGGAGACCAAAACTCCTGGGCTCACCTTTCTTCACTAGTCTGTCCGAGCTATCATCCGTAAATATTAAGGACATAGCCAGATTCATTATGGAATCCTCATGGTTCTCCAATCCGTAAATGGGGGAGTCGCGCCGTACTGTGGTATCACAATGAGCCTAAATGTGCTTAAGTTTGCTTTCAAGCAGAAGGCTGCCACTCCAACCTAACCTAACCTACAATACCTATCAAATACGTAATTGTATTCACTTACGGATCCAAAATGGGGATTTTAGTACAAATACCGATGTTTTTAGATATATGAATCGCCTCTTGGACCCAGTTTCATAAAAATTAATTATAGATATTTCCTCCCCATGATGACCCCCTCTCCCCTACCCCCTCCCCCTTCTTGCTCCGGCCGGCACTGCCAAAAATGAATTGCAAATTTAACCTAAAATTATTACTATTATTTAGACCGTGCCTGTCATGTCGTTATATCTGTAGTCGTAGCTTGTTAAACTTTCCAAATAGTTTTCATTAGGAATTGCATAGAATATTTGACAATCTATTTGTATTTAACCATATTTGCTATAATCCAAATAACAAATTCGGTTTCCACTGTTAATCAATTCTGAAAAACATTTCAATTTACTTCATTCATACATATTTACTTATTACATTATTTACATTTCCATTTCTATATATTTATTTACTATGTACATATGTCGTATTTCATAGGCACCATAGAAATACCGTCTAAATTTTATTTACTCACATTTGCACTGAAACACACATGCATACATAAACAATCACACACACAAACGTAGAGAGCCATAATTGTATTTACTTATACCGAAAGTTGTCTGAACTCTATGATAGAGAAACCAATTAAAATAGTTAGCAACGGCAAGCAAGAAAACAAATTTACACCAATAAAAGTAACAAATCAGTGCCAAAGGAAACATTAAACGTTCAAGCGAATAAAAAGTATTTATGCTAAACAATTTTAAATGAATCCAGAAAGATAAATAAATGTATTTATCAAAATCTTTGAAGTGAATAAATTTAATTAGCTTTGATATGGAAAAGTGTAAAATATTAATGGAAACCCAAACGCTCCGAACAAAAACTAGTAAGCGGTTAGCAACAAGCAACAATAAAGTAAAGGTAATGATTACAGTTCATATGAAATTCGAAATGGCAATGGTAACACCCTTTTGCAGTTTATAAACATTTTCTTATAATCACTTCTCACAATAAATGCACGTGTGTATATATGTACGTGTGCACCTCCATGTGGCATGAAATACTTGAAAGTAGAAAACACAAACATACAAATATGTATGATGAATGAGATGAGGGTAAAGAAAGAAGAAGAATCACCACCACCACCACCTCCGCCCACTGAAGAATTTAGACATACATACATGTGCGCTATTTGTCAAAAAAAAAAAACAAAAAAACAAAATAGACAACAATGCCGGTTAGAGTTTTACTCATCTCTCCACTCCTAAAGAGAGATAAGTTAATCCCACTATAGTTATATATGTACAATATGACAAATATATCTCTATGAAACAGACAGATTCTTGGTATTAATATCGAAGTCAGACAATCTTCACACACACACTATGTTTAAGTGTAGATTGTCCACCAGGCAGCACATGCTTCAGAATATGCCGGCATATTTATGCATGTCTGCTGCTAATGACACTTCCAGCTTCCAGAAAGAGCCATTCTCATCTATGTAGCATGATAAGATATTTGTATGTAAAATGTAAAAACAAAATAATTCAGGTTCATTGGAAGTTTACTCCCTGCATTCCAGCAGCAAAATACAAAAATCCATGCTTGCAGAGATGCAAAAAATATGCTTGCTCATTCAGCGAGATATTGAACCTGCGCAGAACACGGGCGTGGTAAAGGAGAATCAACTACATACGAGTAGATATTCCCGTTTAAGTAAGTTTTCTAGCAAACACAAAACAACAACAACAGCACCAACTGTCCATATATAAGTGTGTGCGTGTGTGTGTGTTTCATAGTACCTACTCTAGTAAACTAAACTCTGCAGCCATCCGTAGTAGTAAAACGAAAAAAATACGAAAAAATTAAGGCAATGTACAAATTTTGAGCAAGCAATAACAAAAAACAATGGCAGCAGATACACAGCCACACACACACACACATACACAAATACACTGACAGTTGTAAACAGATGGACTGACTCTGTGTGTGACCTTTGCAAGAGAGTTCAGTTTCAAAATTGCACAAAATGAGAGTGTAATTAATGTAGGGATAACAACAATAGCAACAACAGAAGCTGGAGCAATAATAACAACAACAACAACAACAACATTGCCAATGAATTAAACCACCAGATGAAGAGGTGTGGCAGAGAAGAGATTTTGTAAGAGAACAACTGACAATTGTATAGAAATTGACTACGTCATTTTGAGAAAAAAACAACAACAACAACAACAACAAGAACTGGAGTAATAAGAACAACAAAAACATATGTTTCACATAACACTTGTGACAATAACGATTACATTGAAGTAGTTTGAATTCAAGGAAAAAACATCAACAACAACAGCGACAACAACAACAAGAATAAGTATAGGCATGTAGTATAATAAGAGCAGAAAAAGAATTTTATAAGTAAATACTAAGAAAATGCATAAAGAAGCACAAATGATTTTCTAGAAAATACATCAAAAAAAAAGAGAGACAGACAAAACTAAGTAGAGTGCATAAAGTGACATTAAGTTTTATTGAAAACCTCATATTAACAAAAAAAAAAAAAAAAAATAACTAGCTTGACGTAAATTGAACTCAATGTATGTACGCCTTATTTCTCCAAACTTTGGTTGCAATTTTAGAATTCTCAAAGAGGATCTAGGATTGTCCAAAATTCTCAAATATTTTTTACTTGCAATTAACCTGGTCTAGGTACTTTGCCTAGTAGGTGTTTTAGTTAATTTCAACAATGATTTTTAAAATAGTACTATAATTTCTAAAATATGTCTACTAGCTTGTACCTTTCCTTTAAAGTATATTCGGAAATTGCTAATTTTTGTAAGGGTTACACTAATATTATTCCATGAACAATACGCACACACACACATTTACATATACATATATTTAACATAACAATGCAATTTTACATGCATTGATATTCAGATAAACAAAACTTCAAATGAAATTATGATGAAATACAAAACCATGCGCCATAATTTTTCAAGACAAACTGTCAATTAGAAAAGAAACGAACTGTTTAAAATGTGAATTTTTTATGCAAGTGAGCGATCATGTGTCACATGCGAAACAAAAACAAAAAGCAAAAAAACTAAAAAGGAAAAAGCCACGACAACAACAGGCTTACAGGAAGACCATAAAAACGAATTGGGGGGTGAGCTCTTATATCTTATATCTATATATATATATATATATATGTGAATACATAAGTTGTGTGTATGAATGGATATCTGCAAAGAAGATCAAATAAAAATATTTTACGATTTTAAGAAACGTGGGCTGACATACGAGCAGTACCCACATGCAAACATACATATGTGCATATAAATCATATGCAGATAGTTGGATCTTGCTTAAAAAAATATATAAAAATCGCTGATTTTTAAATAACCAAAAACCAAGTTCGTATTTTGTATTCTTTAGGGTCGAATCAGGACTAGAATCACAATCGAATTGTCATGACATTTTCATGGTTATATCTTTAGGTATATATTTATAAAAATGAGCTGTTCGTTTGAAAGCGATAAACTAAAAAACTAACCATCCGATTGAGCTGAAATTTACACAATATATTTGTTAAGCCTGAAGTGCACGTCAGCATTCCTAATGAGGATTGGAGAAGTGGGCGTGGTACTTCCCATACAAACTTGAATTTTCATCTCGGGAACTGTTTGAAGTACCGTACTACAATTTGGTACAAAAGTAATATTTGTTCATGGAATTCTATGGGAAACGTTAGGGTGGGCTTGGAAAAGTAGGCGTGGTACCTTCCATACAAATTGTATGCTTATTTGAGTATATCTTTAGAACCATTTAGAACCTTAAAGTACGTACAACGACATTGTTTGACAATGCCATACTACAGAAAATATTTGAGTGGGATTAGAAAGGGGGGAGGAGGTGTGGCATCTCCCATATGACCTCAATCTTCATTGAGAGATATCTCAGGAAGCACTTGTAATACGGTACTAAGGCTTGGTATTCAAGTATTATTTATCAACACCTAGTATATAGCGGAGTGTGATTTCTTAATGTCAAGTGGGCGTGGAACCTCCCATACAACCTGAATATACATGACAAGATATCTCAGGAACTATGTATAGTACGGTACAACTCTGGAACTATACATGTACAGCCCAGTACTGAAATTCTATACAATGACTTTTTTAACTACTTTTTTTACTACTTTTTTTACTACTTTTTTTACTACTTTTTTTACTACTTTTTTTACTACCTTCTTTTACTGGCATGAGGTGTTTTGTTTTGTTATAAAATTACACATTACTCGAACTTTGAACTTTTTTTACTACTTTTTTTACTACTTTTTTACTACCTTTTTTTACTGGCATGAGGTGTTTTGTTTTGCTATAAAATTACACATTACCCGAACTTTGTTAACGGACCGGACAGCGAAGCTAGTCTTATATAAAGATCGAGTTCGGGATCATTTTTTGAGCCACATATTAAATGTTTCTGAAAGTTTCTTCAGCTATTATATTTGAAATCACAACAAGGTTATGAACTAGAAAAGTGAGTTTTTGGTATACTCCTTCCAGTGCGATACTTAATATCGCAAGTTACAATATAATTTTACAAATACTTAACACATAAATTCGTTTTTCCATGTGTTACTTTTAACCCCTAGAGGCTACTTGTCTTCGGTTACCATTAATGAAATTTTCCGGAGAATATTTTTGTGGAAGGTTTTAACCCTGGACTTCCCTCATAAGCCTATCTTTTAAGGAGTTTTTAAGAAAAGAGTCCAAAATGACCCATACTTGTGGGAGTTAGAGGGTTAAACAGTTCGAAGGAAATATTCCTCGGAAAAATTTAATATTAGTCACCCAAGACAAGAACCACCTTAAATAAAATTTTATTTATGATTTTTCTCATTGTTTGATTCGATTTTTGACCAAAAAATCAAACCACTGTAAATTGTGACGTAGTGGATCAAAAAGGGATTGGGATTTGATGTATATAAAAATTTCAAACTCAAATATCCCCAAATAATGAAAAGGGTAGTTAGCGAGTTTTGTTTACCAAAATAATATATGTTCATCTATAAATATAAATAATTATAGAAAATGCAAGCGAAAAATTCAAAAAAATAGTAATAAATAAATTTTATTTATTCATTTTGCAAAGTTCCACATAAAAAGAATGAAAATTGTGTTTATTTCCGGAATACTATTGCTTAATAAAAATCTGAAATTAAAGAAAAATAAACAAAAACTAAAATGAGTACCTTCTGCACTCGTCACACGCATTACACATTTTGTAGTATTTGTGTAATTTATGAGAAAAAGTACTGACAAATGCAACAGTGTGCACAGTTTCACAGCCATTCTTAATTATTCCGCAATTTTTGATACATAAGTATATTTCACAACCATTTTTGATACATAAATTATGTGTTGCATACTTTAAGGCTGATAGTGGCTGAATAGGAATAAATGGTCAGAGGTTGTGGGCGAAATGGTGTTGACCGAGTTGATATTGGTGTATTAAAATATTTTTGAATTATTTAATTTTTTGTTGTTATTTTGTATATTTAAAAAAACTGGCGCATCTTATATAATAGTGCGGGGTTCACGAGAGTGAATTCCGTTGAAATTCTGAATTTAAAAATTTAAGTGGACACACGACAAAAAGTGAATTTCAATGAGAATCGAGTTTCGTTTTTGACCAATTATAAGTTTGGAGAAGAACAAGAATTTTTGTGTGTGTTTTGTAAAAATAAAAATCTTAAAAATAAAAGTGTGGTCTATCAATTGGTTTTTAGATACCAAAAATTTATATTGCAATTGCGGCTCCATGGTTTTTTCATTTGACAGTTTTTGTTTAGCAAAATTCTGCATTTCAGACGCATGTGAACGAAATGTTAAATTTGCTTGAAATTCCCTCTCCTGTGTCCGCACTATAAAGTGCCTGCCTTGTCCTCCACTAAAACAGTCTTATTGTTTTTGCAAATGATATATTCGCAGAAGGATAACTATTATCCTTATCGCCACTAGATTCTTACAGGTTTATTTTGTTAAACTTTTTAAAATATTAAAAAGACAGACAAAGTAAGATTGATGTACAATAGTCTGAGAACTATTATTGACTTTGATGCTAAATCAATAATCTTTGGGTTATTTCTGTGGCAATAAGGAATAACAGCTAAACTCAAAAGTCGACTAAATACCGGCTGCGTATTTTTTATTATAAATCCCAAAAAGTTGAAAATTTTTCAAAAATTCTTGAAATTTAGCAGTCTCCATAGTTTTTTATTAATTAAACTCCAATAATTATGTAAGAACTTTCAATATTTTGAGTTTTATAATGAAAAATACGCGACAGGTTTTTAGTCGACTTTTGAATTTAGCTGTTATTACTTATTGCCACAGATTTAACAAGCAGAGTGCACTCTTATACATAAATACAAACCACATCTATTACCACTGAGCCAGGATAGACATGATGTTTTAAATGGGATAAAGCATATGTTTATATTTGCAAACATTTTGGCATCAATCACTTCACAGATCAATAATGTTTTGGGAACATATTAACACCAGAGTTATTTAAAGATCATTGCAAGTATGTAAACTTTAAGACCTAGAGGTTTGATAACTGGGATAAACTTGTACCTTATGAAAATCGAAACCTTTTTTGTTGCACATAATCCAACCAATGCCTTTTCTTACTCTACTTATGCTACATTTTTTAAAAAGAATTTCCATACGGAGAGTTTACATACTTCCGGTGTCATGTTTGCTCTGATCTTCAAATAATGGTAAAAAAAACCAACTTTCTTTAACAAAAATGTTCAGCACAGCAAAATTTTTTAGTATTACAACACCGTTTACTTTATTGCAAGCAAAAATTTAATTTCACAACGTTCTTAAAGTATTTCTTCGAACTCTCTAGCTGCTACTATCACCTAAATAAAAATGCATAATGCAAATCTTAGAACATATTGCGTAACCTAATTATTATTGAAAAAAATTTGAATTGAACTTTAGGCAATTTTTAAAATCGTGATCGTGATATTTTTCTTAGTTGGTATAATTAGTTGTATTTGGTTTTACCAACAACATAACTTTGCAATTAATTGAACTAATCGAGGACATACTGTAACTGTACTCGCACATTAATGAAGGCACAACAACATAAAGTAACCAATCAAGCGACAATAACAACAAAAACAACAACTGCAATAAAAGTACAATTGCTTCTTTTGGCCACTGAGAGTAAAGATGACGGTAGGTAATGCTGATGGCGACGGTGTTGTTACCTCCATCACCATTACTTCGTTGGCAATGCTGCTGGATTGTTGATAGCTCTATGCCGATAGCGATGACGACGATGTCGTGCTACCAACTAAACTGAATGAATGAATAAATTCGTTTATTTGTACCTACTTTTTGTTAAGAAACAAAATGTTTTATGTGTGACTACTGATAGTGGTGGATCTAAAGGAGGAAGAGGAGCTTAGAGGTGATTCAACCCCCCATTGAGGTTTTTGAATTAAGAAAATATTTTAAAGTTTTTTTTTTCAAAAATACACTGCGTAATTTTTCTAATGCTTTTAATCTTTATTCAAAAGCCGGGGGACCAACACAACCCTTTTCCCCCCAGAATAGAAAAAAGAAAATAAAGTGAGTACATTTTCGAATCTCAGCCCCCCTATTGAAGATTTCTAAATCCGCCATTGGCCACTGAAGTAAAAATTTCAACTTTTTATTTTACGTTTTTATTCTTACATACGCAACAAACTAACAAATCGTCGTCTGAGAATTGATTTGGCGTATGTGTGCATGTATTCGTATACCTATACGCCAAATCAATTCTCAGGCGACGAAATGCAAATTTTGTTGAAGAAAAAAGAAGAAGCATAAATGCGTAGCAAACTGTTTAAAATATACGCGAAAATAAGGGAAACTGTATGTAAACAATTTGAAATTTACATTGGCGCGTAATTTAAACAAAACGTCACGAAAATAAAATACAACAAAAATGAAATTAAGAAAAAAGCCTAGCGATATATTCGAGCACATTTGGCATATTACTATATAAAGAAAATGTGTTATGCGAACTCGAACCCAATGCAGATACAAGATACAATCAGCAGCACACCGCAGCTCAAGTATCTGCAAGTAACAAGCTGCGAGCTGAAGATGAGGAAAAATATTGGAAGGTAAACATGAGAAGAGTGAAAAATAAAAACCAATGAAACCAAAAAAAAAAAAAAAAAAAAATCTCATCGGAAATTCAAAACTTTTGCGTTAAACAAACAAAAAAGATTTTAACTGTTTTTGTGTTTTTTCTTGTTTTTTTTTACTTTGGTGCCGTTTGACAAACTGACAGCTACGATCGTGGAAAAAAGTAACTTTAAGATAAACACACGAAGACACACACACATATATACACACTCACATATTGACAAATATAAAAAAAGTTTTTTTTTCTTTTTTTTGCTTTTAACTTGAAGTCATTGTCGAATGTCAATCGATAAGTATATCGAAAAAGGAACAAAAGAGAGATTGGTATCTAATTGAAAATTCACAATCGCATTTGGCTGATAAATTATACAAAAAAAAAAAAGAAAAAAGAATCCATATATAAAAATAAATAATGACATAAGTGAGCGTGACTATGATATTATAGTTGCCCATTGAAAAAGGACTTCAAGAAAGACTTGAAGATTACTTCTCGATATGCATATGGTATTGTGAATTTATGCCCACAAAACCGTGTGGGCAACTAATTAGAAATATTTCTCAGATATTTTTAATTTATTATTTTGTATATGTTGTAAAATTCAGAATTTTATCGTATGCTGAATGATGGCACTTGATTTTTTTACATGTTTATTTCTCATCAACCACAATGCGGTGCCTGAAAACGGATATTCTAGAATATTTTTTTCTCAGCAGGATATAAATCAATGCGCATTGGAGTTTTTGATGTGATAAAATCTTTACTTGTGGCTGAAGGAAAATTTATAGTATAGTGAATTGATAGAAATTAAAATCAAATGTCACGTCGGTGTCGTGTGAGGTTTCCTGGTATGAGTGAGTTTATGACTGTGTGTTTTAATACTCTCACTTGTATTGCTTAGAAAAACAAAACTCCAAAATAGTGGCTGCCAAAATTCATAATGCCATAACGTAGTTATCTAGTACGTCAGCAAGCACGCAGTCACCTGTGGCCAAGGCTCCAATCCCACAATATTAAATTTATAGGATAATTGCTTTGACGAGAGGTTGAGACATAGCTATTCATGAAGGTTTTGGGAAATGGACGAGGCACTTATTATACAATCCTAATACTTTTTTGGGTATCATTTATAGCACAGTATCGAAATTTAGTACAATTTAATTTAAAGAATTCCTTCAGTTTGTTGGGTTAGTGGCTGTGGCACCATGTTGTACTTCTATTTTCTACTACTTTTTAAGTTCTTTTTTACAATTTCTTCTTATTTTTACTACCTTTTTACTACTTTTTCTGCTAGTATATTTTACTACTATTTTACCACATTTTCTACTACTTTTTTTGCTATTGCTTAATTCTATTTTCTATCTCCTTTTCGCTGTCTTTTCTACTACTATTTTCTACAATTATTTCTACTACTATTTTCTACTCCTTTTTACTATTACTTTACTACTACGTTTTAATATTTTTCCAATACTTTTTTTTACCTCTATTTCTACTACTTTTTTAAAACAATTTCTCATATAATTTTCTATTCCTTTTACTACTACCTTTTCCTCTGCTATTGCTACTACTATTTTCTACAGTTTTCTCTTACTTTTCTATTCCTTTTCTTACTATAATTTCGCATATACATTATTGTTCTTTTTTTTATTTATTGCCTTATTATATTGAGTTGTCCTTGTAGCTGAAACTCGGAATCCCGACTGTCAATCAAAGCGCTTACAAACTGAGCCACCCAACTTCCGTTGAACATTGTTTCTTTTATTCTTGTAATATTCGCTGCACTAGTTACTGTCTCTTGATAATGCAAGAATGAGTAAGACATAGAAAATTAAATGATTCAATCATGTTGCCTTTGTTTATCATTATTTCTAAAAATAGACCATATAAAGTTTTTAAATTGTACTAATGTTATATCCAATAAAACAAAATTTGATACGAACGGTCCTAGTTCTATCATTAATTATCAAAATTCTCTTTTTACATAAATCGCTCATATCTTATTTGTGTTATTTTTAACGAAAAAAATAATTATGCCAGTTATAACATAATATTAGTATTCACGTGTTAATACGAAATGCCTTTGTAACTTTGTTTGACAACTTTCCAACAACACATTGCCAAAAAAATAAAAACAGCAGTAACTACTCCTCAAATTACGCACTGCTCCGATTCAATGCGTCACTGCGACAGAGTGTGATTGTGAATTGATAAACAGCTGCTTGACGCTTCGCGAATAGTTACCACCTGTGCATAGTATAAAACATGTTAAATTCGTAGTCTACAATCACTTGGTCATCAAGACAGTCGGAAGTTATGTAGAAATCTGTACACAAATTTTATAGATGCCAAAGCTTCTTCGAAAGGTTGCACTTACGTGGTGGAATTCATTTCCAAAGAATTGGAAGCGTCCCTCAATCGTTTTCTACTTGTGGCCAATTTCATGAAGCTCTCATCATCTTCTGTTAATTTGTCCTTATTTTTTACATTTCATTGTCAAATAAATCGTTTTTACTTTTCAAAATGACGACCAGCTGATATCAATATACATACTATCGTTAACAAGCCAAAATGAGCCAAATTCACAATAGAGCTATTCTCTGTCGAAAGCACGTCATAATACCAAATGAAAATTCTTTCGATCAGGCCATTCGTCTACAGTCGAAGATCGAACGCAGTTCATAATAAGGGGCTATATCTCAAAATTTGGTGCCCATATTCTGCGTCTAAGAAAGAACGGTGTACAAATCCAGCAACGGTAGTGTAAGAAATTAAAGAGATTGAGTTGAGTTGGCGCTGGCAGGGCCGTAGCCAGAATTTTTTTCGGGGGGGGGAAGGGGGGAGGAGGGGGGGGTGGGGGGATTTCATTCGAAGAAAATATGATGACCCTAACAACTAACAGATTATGGTTAATGACGAACGACGATAATATCCTTTATGAAATATGGTGGTTTTAAATAAAAATATGGAAGGAAATGAGACCAATCTCCATATTGGGGAACTTTTTTTCCTATGTAAATTATTGCGATTCATTTTCAG
The DNA here is from genome assembly GCA_963691655.1 of Toxonevra muliebris. Taxonomy (NCBI): domain Eukaryota; kingdom Metazoa; phylum Arthropoda; class Insecta; order Diptera; family Pallopteridae; genus Toxonevra; species Toxonevra muliebris. The sequence goes on along the minus strand of OY829327.1, from coordinate 78,748,807 downwards.
ACTATGGACAAAAGTGGATAAATGTATTAAAGCTTTAGGAAAAATTTTTGTTTTGAAATTCTTTTATCTTAACTAAAAAAAAATGGCTGAAAATGACAAAAAATTTACTGAACAATCAATTTAAAGTGTTTCAAATAAATATTATTCAATATGGGTTCCAATGCATTTTTCATCGTGAAGGACATAATTTCGATAACACATTGACTTGCTATTACTGATGATGCACCCGACCTCAAAAAAATTACCAAAAATACTAAAAATAGTCAGAGGCTCATTTTTTTTCAAATGATTATCAGTGGGAATTCGCGCCATGATTAGGAATCCGAATAGGTTGGCTTATATTCCAGAAATTCGTGCAGTCACTGCATTGAAAGAGGTCTTCCGAGTCGGGGTGCTCTGAGCAATAAAGGGTTAAAGAATTAATTACATTTCAAAATTGTTTCCTAAAACTTTGGAGCTGATCCACTACTACTGCCCTACATGGGCTTTGCGAATAAAATGGTTCCTAGTGTTTGGGAATGAATTTTTTATACTGAACACGAATCTGAGGCCAAAAATTTCCCATCACGCCACGTTTTAAAAAAAAATGGGATTGAAAACCCTAAAATAGAATTTTTGTCCATCTTTAAAAATTGGAGAGCTGAACACTGGCGTGCTACAAACTTCGGAATCCAGAAATTATAGGCTGAATCATGCCCTTCTAAATGAGCCCTAAACCCGAAACTGTACATCAAAAAAAGTTACTGACCTAGAAAAACAATTAATGCAGGATTGCTCAGCATCACCTTTTCTTTTTGTATCCAAAGTCAAACCTCATGCCAAAGAAAACAAATCGGATCTGGTCGCATAGTGTAACTAATATTTCAATTTTTTTTTTATATTTGACTCTTTAGAAAGAAACCGATGGAAGTAAAAAATATTTAAAAACTGTTCAATAGATTTTATTTTAACTTTTTTTCATCCACTGGCAAATAATATTAAAAAATAGAAGAAAGTTTCCACATTTCCAGGGGGGGGGGGGCAAGGAGGGGTCAGAACCCCCAAAACCTCCCCACTAAATACCGCCTTGGGCCCTAGTCTATTTTCCGTAAGAACATTAACAATATCCACCCGAAATCTGGCATAGAATCGTTGAAAGTGCACTAAGATTTGTAAGATACACCGTAAAGCACTTAATTGAGTTAGATACAAAGTAAAAAAGACACTAGGTCACCACCAACATTTGTCGCAGTAGAGACCTACTGAATTTTACTCACCAAAAATGACGTGGATTTTGTTATTAAAAAAAGAAAAAAATGCTAATGTTTTAATTTTACTGCTCTAGCAAGGATAAGCGATTTCTGTTCGCGTTGTACGTGTACTACAAATAACTAATACACATACAGATCATTTTTTATGTATGCATCACAGAAAAAACAAAGAAAATTTCTAAAACTTACCATAAGAAGTTTCAAAAGTAAAGCCAAATTGAAAAGAGTCAACATGAAATTCTTTTTACCACGTTTATATCAACTCGCTTTCAATGGTGTCTGTCTGTCTGTCAGTCTGTTCGGTACAAATTTTGCAATCGATTTTAGACTAACTTCCCGATGAGCTGGAGACTTGAAATTTGAAATATAGTTCAGAACTGGAAGACAATGCAATATGAAGTATCTAAAATATATATAAATATAATAATATTTAAAATATTAGCATCGGAAGTTTTTCCATTTTTTTCATAGATCAAAGCATTGAATTCATCGTTGTTTAAATCATTGCTTTAGCGGGAGTAGAATATATGTATATGTGATACACAAATCTAAAGACAAATGAGAGAGAGAACAAAAACAAACAATAACAAACTCTTCTTTTTGTTTTGTTCCGCTTACAAAGAGTATAGATTTTAAAGAGATCGTAATTTGCTCTTGCTGGAATCGAAACAAAAAATCGTAGAAACAGCAGCGAGGTGCAATACCGATGGTGTGACAGCGACGGTTGCCAACACATCCAGCAGACAAAAATGTATGAATGGATGAGTTTGACGTGTTTAATGAAATAAATATTTAACATTTCTTTTAGCAAATAACTTTCAACATTTACAGTATTTATATATTCTTTATATACAAATATGTAAACGTTTTGTTTTGATTTTATGAATTTTATATAAGTACTTTTAAATATTTTTCTACTGAATTCATGAAATCAAAATGCGAAGAAATATTATCACTATTTTCAACATTGTACCTAAATATATGTATGTAAATAAGTATATTTAGCTAAAATGTTAGAACTTTTCATATTTTATTATATTTTAATCCATAAATAAATTATTCTTCTTGTACATTTTTACATCCATAACAACAATTCTTCTTCTTATTATGTATTTGGCAAATATCTTTATTTCATTTCTGTTTCTAAATGTAGAATCACAACGAGGTGCAATGTAAACAGTATTTATTGAGTACCCATTTATGTGAGAAGATATAATTTGAATTCTGTTATATTTAATGAATAGGGCTATTCGCAATCTGGGGAAAATGATCTTGCACGAGTTAAATAATTAATTGTGACATTGCTTAGACAATTGGTTTTGATTCAATGTGTCAACAATTTCAAATTCCAATTGAGTTCAAGTGACTTCAAAACCTCAATTGACTTCAAGTCGCTCCAATTTAGTGCAAATTGTCGGTTATTAACCATGACTTCAAGGTATTGCAATTAAATTGAATGCATTCTTTTACAGCTCTGGTCTTTACTTAAAATGGATTGCAAAATTTCACACATACAAGACTAAAAAGTAAAGAATAATAATTTAAATAAAAAATATTTTTAATATACCACGTTTTTAAATTGGACTAAGAAGTATAAAATAATTTCTCCTAACCCTAAAAACGTGGGACGCATATGGATAGAGATAAAATTGCTAGCCATTTCGGTGAACTATTCATCCATCAATTTCCTATTGCATGCGAACCACGTTTGTTGTTTTAAATCATACAAGTATTTTCTTCCTACTAAAATTCACAGTTACAAATTTTCAAGACAATCTGTATGGGATAAGGAATCTGTATGGGGTTAGGAGAAATTATTTTATACTTTTTAGTCCATTTTAAAAACGTGGTATATTAAAAATATTTTTTATTTAAATTATTGTTAAATCTGAATACGTCACATTAATTTATATTTACAAAAAACTGAACAGAGCAAAATTATATTAATGTACAACTATTTCGTGACTATCAGCGTTCATCATAATGAACACCAAATATATCGTAAGATATATCGATGTAACATATTGTTGTTCAATATAATGTACGACGGTTTGAACACCGCTGTACATCAATATAATTTACAGTTTTTTCTCTGTGTATGGATATATATTAGATAGCGATTTCTAATGTTAAAAAAAAAAATATCTTGAAACAGTTGGTGACACATAATTTTTACGCATTTTTCCAAAAGGTTCCGTTCATAACATGCTGAGAATTTATATGTGTCTAAGGATAATTGAAAATGTGCAAATTGATATGCACAGCAATACCAAGAATAAAAAAAAAATTCTCGTTCTTTCGTATCCTTCGGTATCGAATTCGCGTGATTAAAATTCTGTAAACAATTTTTCGGAAATTTTTATTATTATTTTTATTTGACTGAATCTTTTATGACTATCTACTACTTATATAGAAAAATATACAGTATTTGATTATAATACAAAGGTTTAGGCATAGAAACTCAGCCTTGGTATGGTATGAGATATTGTTTGGAATATGAATTCTTTAAAATATTATTATATTCTTATAGTAGGAATACTTATAAAATTTCTATTATAAAGTAGCATTGTACTCTAAGTCACAAAATCTACAACGAAAATCTCTAATGAACAAGCGTTTTCTACTACATACAAGTATATCCGTACCTACATACATGAATGTATGTAGTAAGCGAGTGAGCGATTCAGGTCATCCATTCACTACATACAAACATGCATACGTACATACATTTGTATGTCTGCATAGCATAAAGGAGTTTATTATGTTTTGTTTTTCATACATAGTTGAACATACTCGTATAAAAAAAAGTGTAGCATGATTAAAATTGTATTGTTTCTTTGCATACAAAAAGCCCCTCTTTTTATTTTTTTTTTCATGTATGTATGTAGCTTAAGAAATTATTAATCAATGTACCCTATGGTCTCTTATAAATACAAAGGAAGTTTTTGTTGTTGCTGTTTTTATTATATGTATAGCTGTTGCTTTTACTACAATTGGTAGTAAGTATGTAATAAAAATAGCATTTCTTTTAATTCATAAGTATTTTGTATATTTTGCAATTCACTATGGGGTTACATTTGGTTACATTCTACAATATTCGCAACAATATTTTTCCTTTCAAATATTTTTGTTTCGGTCTGGTCTTGGGATTTGTATATATATATATTCGTTACTGTCATGTTCGGTATGTATGTTTGTATAGTTGTTTAGGACAAATGAACTTTTCTGAATGAACAATTCACAACTTTGATATATACATCAGTAATATTTATTTTTTTCTTTTTTTTTTTGTGCTGTATTGTATTGTATTTTCGACACTTATATACATTCAAATGTAGAGTAGCATGTAGAGAATGAAATTGCGTTGCTTTTTGTCGTCCAAAGTTTTAGTTTCTTATGTATATTCTTAATTTTTGTTTGGTTTTTTTTTGTGTTTGGTTGATTGTGGAAGAGAATGTGTGTGTGTGTGTGTCTTTGATTGTTGCAAAACTAATTAATTTGAAATTCAATCAAGCATTCGTTCTTTTGAAGTATTGCTTTGTTATTGTATATAGTTTTGCAATTCTTTAGCAATTGTTTTCAATAGAAATTGTCAACAATTTTATATGTGCATACTAACAATAAGTAATTTCGTATAAAACTTGACGCTTTGATGGTTTATTGAACATTGATTGGTCGAATTTTTTTTTTTTTAAATTTTTTTTTTACACTGAGCGAGTTGTATAGTTTGTGCCTTCTGTAAACATGACGCATCAAAATTTTACCGATGCGATCAGCAAATAAAATTCTAAAAAAAAAGTTATCATTACTAGAAACCTACTGTGAATCGATGTTGCACGGTGAGGCTACCATGGTACCCTCAGGCAGGGCCGTAGCCAGGATTTTTTTCGGGGGGTTTTTCATTCGAAGAAAATTGACATTGACATTCAAATTGACAATGAATATCAATGGGAATTCGGGCCATGATAAGGAATCCGGATGAGGTTGGCTTATATTCGTGCAGTCACTGCATTGAAAGAGGTCTTCCGAGTCGGGGTGCTCTAAGCAATAATGGGTTAAAGAATTAATTACATTTTAAGATTGTTTCCTAGAACTTTGGAGCTGATCCACTACTACTGCCCTACATGGGCTTTGCGAATAAAATGGTTCCTAGTTTTTGTGAATGAATTTTTTATACTGAACACGAATCTGAGGTCAAAAATTTCCCATCACGCCACGTTTTAGAAAAAATGGGATGGAAAACTCTAAAATAGAATTTTTGGCCATTTTTTTTTAAATTGGAGAGCTGAACACTGGCGTGCTACAAACTTCGGAATCCAGAAATTATAGGCTGAATCATGCCCTTCTAAATGAGCCCTAAACCCGAAACTGTACATCAAAAAAAGTTACTGACCTAGAAAAACAATTAATGCAGGATTGCTCAGCATCACCTTTTCTTTTTGTATCCAAAGTCAAACCTCATGCCAAAGAAAACAAATCGGATCTGGTCGCATAGTGTAACTAATATTTCAATTTTTTTTTTATATTTGACTCTTTAGAAAGAAACCGATGGAAGTAAAAAATATTTAAAAACTGTTCAATAGATTTTATTTTAACTTTTTTTCATCCACTGGCAATTAATATCAAAAAATAGAAGAAAGTTTCAACATTTCCGGGGGGGGGCGGGGGGGGGAGGTTAGAACCCCCAAAACCTCCCCCTAAATACGGCCTTGCCCTCAGGGGTCAAGCATTAGTTTGAAGAACATATACAAATATGGCCATTTCTGAACTCAGGTTGAAGTGATGATAGCTTTTGAATAAATAATTTCAATTTTACTCAGCCATGTGTGCCTCACATATTCCAGATAACGAGGACAAAACACTAATAGGTTGATAGTAATAAATAAGGTATGAAGACTAGGTCGGATCAGAAAACAAAATTTTTTTGATACGAAACCGGTATAAAAGTCAAAAGGTGCCATTTGGGTCTCTTATTATAGAGGGGAAAACTGGATTCCTGAAGCATCATCTTCAGTTTGCGCATTGAGCTTAAAATATCGAAAAACTTGCATAGGTGGAATCCGGGGTTTTTTCTGAGTGGTTTTCTATCATTGAGCCATAAAAAAAATCAGGCATAAGACAAAAAAGAAACACTTCTATTTGGAACATTTTGAAAAGCTCCTTTTATTTCTCAATTTGGTTTTAACGTGGCACTATTACAAATATCGAACCAATTGGCTTTTTTATACCGCAAATAGAAGATGCTGATCTGCGTACTGATCAAAGTTCCCTGTTTGTTTTCAAAACTTTGCTCGGTTGCTTCCTGGCCCTCTGAATCATAATGGTTGAGTTACTACTGTGTGAAGAATTCTTAGGGAAAACATGTCGATTCAAAATCCATCTGAGGTTTTGAAAGAGTCGGCTGAATTTGTTATGCGAGTATATGCTTCACTGTGGTTTCATACAGTTGACAAAATAAAGTAATTGCCAAACAATGTTAAGCAATCTCTTTTCCCATCTTTAGAGAAAAATGGATTTGCAGCTCACCTAGAAAACATTTTGATATCGATGCTTGCTAACGAAAGGCCCGATGTAAGGAAGAAAGCTGCTTGTCGTATAAATAAAGCCGGAATATGAGCCTATCACGTTGCAAAGAACAAGTATTTTTGTTCCCTCCAAAATACATTTTGAAGTTATAGACTACATTAATAGGATTAATTGGGAAACTTGCGATATGAATGAGCCACCAATAACAATGTTCCTATCAGATGACAATTTGAAGGAGATAAATAGCGGTAATATTTTTCGCCTTCCTTGCCACAATCGAGCGGTAAGCACGAGGTAACTCAAACGCCGTCTCACGTTTTTGGCAAAAAATCAAGAGATGATTTCATCAGAGCAAGGCTTCATACTGGAATGTGAACTTATATAAAACTTCATCTAAATTCATGAAATGATGAACGTTTATAATTAGAATTGATGAAAACTAAAAACAAAAAAAAAGATGAAATTTAAAACGACAATTATTATAAAAAAAGAAGACAAAAAAAAAGCTAAAAAAAACAACAATTCAAAAATGCAGGAAAACCACTCAGAAAAAAAAGCGAATTCAACCTAATACAAAAATTCGAAAAACCTACTTTTTTCCATCAACCTTCGATATTTTAATTCATTAAGTCCTAATGATGCGTATACGCACTTTAAATGACTTCTTAAGTTCACAAAAATTATTTTTATCAAAAATCTTTTTTATTCAAAACAAAGTGTATTTATTGCCATTTGTTATAAAAAAATAAATTTACAAAATTATGTTAGAAATAAAAGCAGCAAGAAGTTTTATTAAACTAAAGTCTGAATTAATTAATTTAAGATTAAAAATATTTGTTTGATCCGTCACAGTGGCCTTCCCCCTTAATTCTTCTGTATTAACATTTGTGCTATTATTTTTCGATTTTCCTACATTTATTGTTAGTTATAGAATTCTAAAAAATGCTGAACCTTAAGAAAAATTTGTTTGCCATAGTAAATTTTTTATTGGCCCATAAGAGGAGCGTAAGCATGATCGATTGCGTGAAATAGCAAGGTAGAAATTAAAAAAAAACCAACAAGATATGCGTAGAAAATCACATCGGGAATTAATGTTTAAATTGTTCCGATGTTGCCTGATTTTTTTCATAATTTTTAAAAATTGAGGCGATAACAGCAAGAACTAAATTTTAAAATGGTCGAAGACCCTAACAACCAAGGTGGAATATTGGCAGCCTGCTAGACTCTTTATTTCCCTTCTTTTTTCATAATCAACATGATTCTACACATTTGTAGAGATATTCTTTGGCCAGGGGAAAGTTTTACGAAGTTTCATTCTAGGCAATACAATTTCAATTAGTTAGGGAAATAAAAAAATTATGATCAAATCATTCAAGAATAAATTCGCATTAATTCACTTGAAAAAATACAACAACAATACTAAGAAATAAAAAAAAATTACCAGTAATTTCCTAATTATAAACGACAGTGTGAAATATTTCACCTGTGATACTATAAAAAGCAATTAAAGCATGTCAAACCATGAAATACAAAATAAAAATATACATACAAACATAGATACTTCAAATACATACATACATATGCACATGCACGTGTATGTTTATATGTTTGTATGATTATAGATATGTATGTAAGTGTATAAATGAACTACAATGCAAAATCACCCCAAAGCTAAAAATTCACTTAGTAAGTAGGTACGAGTATATGTAGTTAGTGTTTTATATCAAAGCACATTTCAATTTCAAAGACCCCCTTGAGAGCATAGCAAAAATGTTGGGCAGAAAGCCAGAAAAGTGAATTGCGAACTAAATTTGTAAAATGTATTTAAAAAAGAAAAGAAAGAAGTACAACTACACTAACAAACAAATCAGCAAACAAACAACAAAGAAACAAATAAGAAGCTTTGAAATGCAAAACAAAAAACAAAAAACAAATATACAAAAAAAAAAAAATTGTATGACAATGAGTACGACATAAAACAAACGAAATGCTTAGATGAGCAAAATAACAACAAATAAGCAAAAAAAAAAAAAACAAAAAAAAAGAGTTTTTTTTTTTAAATTCGACGTACATAAGTAAGTAAAATAATAAATTTCGAAACAGCAGCAGTAAATTTATTAACAAAAAACGGCAAAGAAATATTTAATTAAAAAATTTTTCGCAAATGCCGAAATAAAAGTCTGAAAATTATTATGACTGCCTTTCAGATACATACTTTTGATTTTCAATTCATTTCGGTTTTTTCCTCTTCTTCGCCAGTTTCTTCGCTGACTTAAATACTATAATTCAGCGAGAATATAATGATAGCGATTGTATAGTATGCTGTGCTGTGATGCACAGTGTTATAGCACTGTGCTCATAAGCAAATCTGCTCAGGCAAATTTTTAATGGTTCATGGCTTCGCTATGGTAATTTAGGCAAAAATCTCATAAATTGTATGCAGTAAGGTATTATATAAAAAAATGAAGAAGAAAAGAAAAAACGAATTAACAAAATTATGCTAAACAAAAAATCTTTTGGATTTTTTTCTCTTCTATTAATGTCTATATATGGGTATTGTGTGTGTGTGTGTGTGTGTGTGTGTGATTCCATTGTATGTAGGTATCTATGTGTAGAACTGTGAATTGCGTAGCAAATGTGAAAATGATTTAAAAAGAGCTTATAAAATGCAGATGACGCACAGCGAAATACTTATGGCATACACACACACACACACATATACAGACATTCACACAGCTATACACACTACTACGTACATTGAAGCCCTCTAATGTATTCTACTCGTATTTATATCTCATATGTTGGTTTGTAAGATATAAATATATGGAAATTAGGAAGGAAATAAAGTAATTTAAATATGATTCAAGCATAAAAACTGAATTATAAGCTCAAACAATAGCAACAATTGTATTTGAGAGAGTGAATGAGATTCTTTTCATATGTATATTTAACAAAATAATAAGAAAACAAGTAGGGAAAATAAAAAAAAAAAAAAAAAAAAAAAAAAAAAAAGATTTTTTTTTTATATTTTTTTGGCAGCACATGGGGTACTCTTCTTTACAATAATACATACACATTAGCATAGGAAGGCTCTTATTTAATTCTTGGTAAAAATGTGCATTCAAAGAATTTTAGAAAGCAATTTTAATAATTCACCATACGATGCTGATAAATGAATTAGAAACAGTACATATTATTGTCAAAATAAAATACTCATGTACATATACATATGTACAATGGCTCACAGTTTAAATTATATAAACTACAGTAATTTCCGCTTAGTTGAGCCTACAAAAATGCACAGTTTTTGGTGCAATTAACCAAAGAAATCATATAGCCTATACTTGGTTAATTGCGCAACTGATGTAATTAAAAATAAACTCTTAATAACGTTGAGCGCAATAAAGAGACAAAAAAGGAGTTGCAATGAACAACAATGTTAGTTTCAAAACAATCAACTAAAAAATCACTTACTTTTTATTGCAATTTGTTTTTGTTAAGTTTTTTTTTGGAAATATCTTCGTAAATGATATCGTCAATATGTGCACATATTTTACTAGTCAAAGGGGAAAAAAGCAAGCTTTCAAACCAAATCCGAGTCCTGTGAACCCACATCCCCTTTATTTTAAACCTGAACCCAAACGCGCTCCGGGTTTGTTCAATTGTTGATTTAGATAAAATATTTTATAATGATGAGCGCATCTCAAAATTTATTGTTTAACCCTTTGACGCCCGAATTTTACCGGGGGTTGATAGAAACCTTTTGATTCGAAATTATGGTTACTTAAGTCTTCCACAATCATGACACCAATTTTTATGTTTCTATATTGATTTGTTTATTCTTTATTAAAGGTTAAAAAAAAATAGCCGTGAAGCTGTAGACAACCAATGGATAATCCGATTCCTCCAATTTTTTTATTTTCAAATTCTCTTATTTTTTATAAACATATCTGATAAAGAAAGTTTCCGCTTAGTAATAACACAGTCCAACAGCATTTTTGAAACTGAATAGCCACCCTTTAATCCTGAAAGGGAATGTTGTATAGACCATTTTTGTAAAATAAACTTATAGTCCGGCATGTCTCAGTTTTTTTTTTTTTTTACAGTTGGTCAAAGTTTTCTTAATTTGGTCGAAGGGAGCTGAGTACTAAGTGCAAAAAGTGTTATAAATTGATGTCTGAGGAAAATCTTACTGGCAAAGTTGTATGGTAGAATTTTACAAGCGTCATTTCTGTAGAACATTTTAACCCTTTAGTTCCTCTTTTTTTGGGACAATTTGACCGCTTTTTTGATGAAAACCTGAAAAGTCCTTTCAAAAGAGACATATAAGGATTAAAATATTCCACAAATATATTTGCCAGAAAATTTCAGTAGGGGTCACCGAAGACATAAAAGTCATATATATATCGGTTAACGGCTAATAAAAGGAAATAGTTTTTACTTCTATCAAAATTGTAATTTACGCAGAACTAGCACGCGCTTGATATGTGATCTGCTGGTTTAATCCAAGTCATGGACGTAGAAAATGCCAGTGCCTTGACACCGCCCACTTTCTCAACTTTTGGTATGAAAATTTTATACAAAATTTTTTTCTAAAATTTCCTACTTTTAGAACCCCTACTTTTACACCCCCTACTTGGGGAGTTGGAACTCAACTTAAAACCGTTTTTCCGCCGATAAAAAAAATACGCGTATGTTCGGTTATGCATTACTACAGCATTTGCAGAAGCGAAAACGTTCAAAATGTACTGGCTGCTGGTCAATCATTAGCGGCAAGAAGGAGCGTCGCTGCAACAGTCCCTTGCTGTTAAATGCGTGATCAGCAGACAAATATTGGCGTTTTAAACGCTTTTGTTCCTGCAAATGTTGTAATACTGTATGGCCGAATATTACATTTATGAAAATCAGAAAAATCGGCGCCAGGCACCTGGGGACGTCACCTTGTTGGTCAAAATTTATGTCACAGTTATCTAAATTAATTATAATGCTGAATTTATATTATAGTATATTTTATTTATGTGGGTAGGCTGCTATTTCCATTTAGTAACCGTTAACCGTTATATGCAAAACTTTTATGTCTTGGGTGACCCCTAGTGAAATTTTCTGGCAAATATTTTTGTGGAATATTTTAATCCCTAAATGTCTCTTTTGAAAGGACTTTTCAGGTTTTCATAAAAAAAGTAGTCAAATTGTCCAATAAAAAGAGGAACTAAAGGGTTAAAATGTTCTACAGAAATGACCCTTGTAAAATTCTACCATACAACTTTGCCAATAAGATTTTCCTCAGACATAAATTTATAACACTTTTTGCACTTAGTATTCAGCTCCCTTCGACCAAAATAAGAAAATTTATATTATCCCCACAAAATAGCATCAGAAATATCCTTCAAAGATAAACTATTTATTTGATTAAATGATAATTTTTTCTTAAAAAAAAAACCTTGTTCAAAGTTTACTAAAATATGTATATTATTAAATGTAAATGTTTATAGGGAGGAGCGTGAAAATCATCCGATGGAAACGTACCAGGTCTCAATAGTTTTGACGTCAATAAAAAAGGTTTAAAATTTTAAGCCAATCAGACAATGTCTTTTGCCTTCGCAACGCAGTTGAAGCTTTCATATTTTGATTCAAAAATCAGAAAATATGAAAAATTTAATTTAAAGAGCAATTTTAGGTTGAACATTAATTAAGTGATAGACCTTGGTATTAAACTTTTTAGCTATGAAATATGATAAGTCTAATCTGAAGGGTGTATTGCGTAATTTAGTCTCCCTTATCAAAATGAGCAAGATGAATAACTTTTAGAACTGCTGGCTGTTAGAGCTGCATAATGGCATCGCTCTTCTTTGGTATTGTACTTACACTATCGAGGAAATCATCACAAAAGATATCGGAAGTATTACATAGGGACTGTAGGGGTGGCTGGGCGACTATCCGTTTTAGTCCCTAGGTTTCATGTATTCATTTAAAATGTACTTTCTCGGCTATAATACAACCAATCTTTATTCAGCGGAAAGTACCAAGTAGTTAATTAAAACGTTTATTATTATTATTATTAGTATTAGAGGAGCCCAACCAGGCAGGCACTGCGACCTAAAAGATCTTTTGTGCCATTCCCCATTTTATGACAAAAGACGTTCGGCTGACCTAATAAAAGTCAAGACATCTTTCGTAGAAGAAGATTTCATGTGATCAGCCGTCAAAAACGAATAATCAAAGATTCTTCCTCTGAGCCGAGCCAAGGCCGGACACTCACACAGAATGTGAAGTGTCGTCTCGTCCTCTTCCATACATAGACGACATTCTGTCTCATTGGACAGACCTATTTTGCTTAGGTGATATCTGAGTCCATGGTGTCCAGACATGCAGCCCACCAATAGCCTAAGGTCAGGTTTGGAATAAGAGATGGGCTGATTTTGGGCAAGCGGAATGGTGAGAGCTTTTGCCTGTCTTAAACCCGGGATAGAGTTCCAATACTCTAGCCATTTTGCCTTAGACCACTCCTCAACGATAGATTTCGTAGAGGCCCAGCCGATTCCGCAAAACGGATCGGGGCCGAAGTGCTTGGTAGATGAACCTTGCCTAGCCAGTTCATCGGCGGCTTCAGTACCAGCAATGTCACGATGACCGGGTACCCAATTAAAACGTGTAAGTATTGCAAAAAGAAAGATTGTTGTCGCTGTAATGCAGTGATTACTGTGCTGAATTGCTACACAGGGTGCCCAAATTTAATGCTCGGCACTGGCAAAAATAGAAACAAAAATAAAATTTTCTGTCGTGTCTGGGCTGGCAATAACAAACCTCCAAAAGTATAAATTTCCTAAAAAAGCTTCCCACTTTGCCGTTCGGATTCAATTTAAAACTGTGCAAATATATTTTCACAGCGTGAGTTAATGCAAAAATGCTGTTGTGCCATTAAAGAAGAAGGAGAGGCATCGGTTTACTGACAGCAGGATATCAAAATCCTCACATTGTCTTGGTATCGAAGAAAAAGTAGAGAAAGTTTTACGAGTTTTTAATGGCCATAATAGGAAAGACGTTATCAAGTAGCGTAACTAGCAGAGTTGAATTAAGGGATGGAACCTTCTTCCTTGGCTAATGAAATTTTCAAACGAATTTTAAAAATTTCTTTGTATCTGATTCAAATATGTGGTAAATATTGTACATTAGTGTTAATATGAAACATCGAAGAAGTTTAATTCATATTTATATATATGTGAAATTAAATGAAAATCCTGGCTACGCTACTAACTGTACCTATCATATATAATCCTTATTGAATTAACAATAAAAGACAACAAAAATAACCATTGATATTTTTTCAATGGTTATTTTTGTTAAAAATAAAATAAAATTTCTCTACCAAAAAAAAAAAAAAATCCATTCACAGTTCGGAAGCCGAGGTCAAGCGTCCTACCTAGACATCACACTGTGTCTCAATAATAACGACATAAAAAATCTTTAACTATTATTAAAATAGTACAATTATTATACACCCATTTTAGACTCTCTGCCTCATACCGAAACAAAATGTATTCAAGGCGATTAAGAGCTAAACGAAAATTCTAAGAACAACATCCCAAAAATTTTTAAACATAGAGCAGTTATTCTCTCTCTGTTGGTAATTTTTGTGAAAACTTTTTCATTGCCGGTTAATGTTGGTATGTCGAATTGGGTTGTTTTGTATTTCGAAGTTGGGCGCGGGCAAACAGTTTTTCAGGTCATTGAGTCATCCTTAATATCTATTATCGGATATACTATTCATATGTACCAGAAATCGTGTGGAGCAAACCAATTTATAGTAAACATTATAGATCGTTCATTTCATATTACAGTGAACTCGCGATAATGTGAACCGAAAGATTTTTTTTCTAGCATTGATTATTCTAGAACGTGAATAAAGTCAGAAAACTCTAAAACACAAACAAAAATTCTAGATTTTCGAGATAATTTCGAGAATCCCCTAGTTATATTCAGTAAAATATTCTATAGTTAGTGCCTTAAATGTCAATCCAGCGAAGACCACTATTGTACCATTTAAAAAGGAAGTATAAACTTAAGAATCTCAAGACCATTAGCCTAAATGGGAAAGAAATAGAATTTCAGAGGGAAGTAAAATTTTTGGGGTTAACCCTAGATCAAAAACTACTCTGGAAAACAAATGTTAGTAAAATATCAAAAAAGGCTACTAGATCATTTATGACCTGTAGATTGATTGCAAAAAAAAGTTGGGGTTATAATCCTAAAATACTACGATGGATGTATACAATGGCTGTAAGCCCTATGATTACTTATGGACCAGTAGTCTGGGTGGAAATAACAAGGCAGCAGACAGTCATCGACGCGCTTAATAAGCTGCAGAGATTGGCTTGTGTGTGCGTAGCTGGCGCCATGCGAACTTGTCCAACGGCATCCATGGAGGTCTTATTAGAATTTACACCTCTTCACATTCACATTCAATCCCAGATGAAGAGGGCTATCCTAAGGATGTCTGGTGATGTCTGGCTTAATCGAAAGAAGTTTGAAATTCTAGAGAGACAGCATCCTGAAATTGCTACACCGAGGGACAACAGTTTTGAAAAACGATTCAAAACAGAACTTAGTAACAAAAAGGAATGCGAAGGTTTATCTAAAACATATAAGATAGACCAACATATGATATACATAGACGGTTCTCTCACTGAGGAACCGGTGCAGGAGTATCTGGGCCGAAGTTAAAATACTCTGAGCCTATGGGTAGATAAACCAGTATCTTTCAAGCGGAAATATACGCAAATGATAAGTGTGCATACTTTAATCCCAAGCTCAACTACTGGAACCAAAACATTGCGATTCTAACCGATAGCCAATGCACTTAAATCTCACCAGGTTACCTCAAAATTGGTGATGGAGTGCCTTGATAAACTAAATACGCTTGGGTTATATAATCGGGTGTGGATCCTATTGGACCCTAATAACAAAGAAAGGAGCAACAACTCCTTTCGTAGGTCCGGAGCCATTCTGCGGCATAGGTAAAGGAACACTCTGTATTCTAATTAAGAAATAAGAAGAAAATCAAAGGAAATTATACTGGGAACACTGACCACGACTGAAGCATTCGAAAGCACTATTAGGAACCTATAACCTAAAACGCTTCAAGGAATGTATAAATTTGTCAAAGAATAGTTTTAGAATCATTACAAGAATTCTAACAGGTCACTGTAGGTTGAACTATCACCTAACAAAACTGGAAATTACATCTAATGAATCATGTAGGTTTTGCAGAGAAGATAGGGAATCTGGGAAGCACATCTTAGGACAGTGCCCTGCACTTATGCATATTCGTAAAAGAAATCTGGGTAACCGCCAAATACCAGATGATAATCTCAACTCCATTGAAGTAGGATCCAAACTAAAATTTCTATTGGAGGCTGGACTTATGGAAATACTTTAAGTCCATGAAGGGACACAATAGATCTCAAAGGTCGCAGTGCGCTACCCCAACAATAATAATAATATTACCTTAAATTACACGTACTTGTACCAAGTATGCGTGTCTGTTTCTCTCACAACTACAGTAGTCCAAAAAAGTAATGAAATATTTTGGAATTTTTATCTGTCAATGTCCAAATTAGAAGAGACAAATTTTCTTTTATGTTTTTCAGCAATCGCAAAAGTGAAAACTCTTGGTTTTCATTAGTTCACGTTATAGCGAGTTCACTGTACACTGCACTTATTTCAGTGTATATATTATACAATGCATTTTTATGTATAGCCTCGGAAATGCATTTTATACATTTACACAGTATTTTTTTGTTTTTTTTTTTGGTTGTGACAAATCTGCCATTGTCCTATGTTGGTATATCTCTGAAGCAGCTTAATTGTTTATGCTTGCTCATTACATTTCAGCACATTTAATGCGCTCTGCCTGGGTTTTATTTTTCTAATTTTTATTGCATTTTGGTTTTTTTTTTCGTCATGCATTTTTTTTTCTCTTTGTTTTATTTGTCTCTGCCTTGATTCTGATGAATCTGGGATTATCAATCACCTGAAAGAAAGACACGCTTGAGATGATATATCTCGCATATTGAGTTTCTTTTGTTGCTTTGCTTCGTTTTGTGCCATAAGGAAATTAAATAAAAACATTTTAATGGGTGTGAAAATGCGCCAAGGCATGTCTTTATATCAGACATATTTACATACATACATAAATTTATAAAATTTTATGACATTGATCGAAAATCTTTTAAATTTCCATATAAATTTATGGTTTTTGGTATAATTAAAACAAGTTTTGTGTGTCACGCTATTAGCGCAAAAATTATTTTTTATTAATTTTTTAGTAAATTTAATTTGCTTATATCAAGGTTTACATAAACCGTGCAAGTTAATATAACGTTTTAAAACGGTTGATTACAGTTAATGACTGATTAACCTTTACAATGATCGATGAAATAGGAGCATGCCAAGGCAAGTTAAATATTGTTAGAAATACAAGCTGATGTTGTCCCGATGGTCAACATGGCCAACTAAAAAAATCATATGGGTGAGGAACCTATCTATATTCAATCCTTTGTGAGTAATTGTGTGATGTTTAAATCATCTTTAACACCACATTTGAAAACTAACAAGATCAGCACCGAATGATTTCGTCAAACATCCTGTGATTATCCTTTAGAAGGCTGAAACAAGAAGAAAAACACTTTGAATATCTATAGTACGAAAGTGGTAAACAAATTTAAAAATTTTTCTATATTTCTAAGGAAATCTTTGCCGTAGAATATTTCAATTTTTTTTATGTCTGAACTTTCTTTTATTCCTAGAACGAAAATTAATAAAAATTAGTCAAAATCTCTTCACTAATTCGATGATATACCCATTTGGTTTGAGTTTTAAGATTAATTTCCTGGGGCTTTACCTCTCTGTGATCTGTGATCGATTTTGCCCCGGTATCGCTACTATGCCTCTGGAAATAGTTGAAATATTTTGCGCAAATGGTAAAATTTTAATTTAGGTTCTTTCTTGCTTAGAAATCTGAGAAAACAGATAAAGTCCAGTTGATAAATATGACACATAACACTTTAAAGCTGTCAAGCTTTTAAAACACACAATACCATAAAAAAAAGCAGCAACAACAACCAAATTCTACTGTAAAACATTATAAAAGTGAATAAAAGAGATGCAAACGGTGAAGACGTAGGCAAGCAATTAAAAGCAAAAAATAAAAATAAAACCAAAAGTGAGAAAAAATTCACACCAAAAAAAAAAAAAAACCACGCGAGATTGAAATGCAACAGCAGACGACAACAGGAATGGCAGCAGCAGCAACAATAACAACAACGACATGTTGCGATTGGTAGCGGTGGTGCAGCAGTTGGTGAGTTACGTGACTAACATGTGCGTGCGAATATCTACCAACACGTTTTATATAGTGGTGTGGTGAGTGAGTGAGCGAATGAGTGAGTGTGTGTGTGTGTTTGCATGTGCATGTGCGCACAACTTTTTAATCCGTTTTGTAAGCAGAACGTAACGCAATAACAAGAAAAAAGAAAAAAAAATAAGAATAGATATGAAAGAACAACATGCAACATTGACTACAATGACTGCGGCTACAATAACAATGGTTGGCAATAATAACAACAACAACAACACCAACAGCAAAAGCGCTGAACGACTGCGACTGGTGTTTTATGGATTATTTGTGAATAAATGGTAAAATTGCTATAAATGATGGAATTACAATGTGAGAGCTGCTGCTCTTTGTGGTACCATCATAGGTAACCATTGCAATTGATGTTATTTTTTTTTTTCTTTTTTTCGTTGTTATTATGGTTATTGCTGTTGTTGTTGTTAAATGGTTTACATATAACAATCAAGTGACCAGAGGGTGTTTCCGACAACAACAGCAATAATTTCAAAAAGGTGCCCCAAAGGTATTCACGTACATACATACAGATGTACTTGAATATACAAGAGTGTAAAAGAGTAAAAGCGTTTATGTGTGTGTGTGTGTGTGTGTGTGTGTGTGTGTGTATACAAACGCGATCAACCAAATTGATTTACGTAAAGGGTTCAATGCATACATATGTTTTATACTAAATGCAATTACTTCCTTGTTGTTGCCCTATTGCAACAAACATACATTGACATATGGCAATGACTGTGTTGCCAGGTTGAGAATTTTGCAATTAAACAAACTTAAATTTGATGGTAAAAAAAAAACTAACAAGGACTTGTTTCTACAATGTAATAAAATGTTTTAAATCTCAGAGTTTAAATAACATTAAATTTTCTCTGAAATGATCATTGAATGAGATTGTTTTTTTTTTCACTGCAGAAACATTCTTGCATTGTTTTTAGTTTAGTCGTTTCAGAGAGCTCAATGATTGTCACGGTTATCGTATTACCATTTCTCATTTATTTTGTTTGATTGATACCAAAAAAGGATCAGTGTATTTATATTCTTGCTAATGGCATAGTATTTCCAGCTGCTTCTTATAATTAGTTTCGGAATGCCTGCAGTAAAGTGTAAAAGTTCTGTTGAATTTAAGTAAAAACAAAATCTGTTTTTACCATATGGTTTTTTACAGAAAATTTTAAGAGGATAAGATGAATGGACAATACGTAGCGAACAGTAGAGCATGTTTAAGTTGTTGTGAAGTAAGGAGGTGCTACCTTAAAAATGCAATCGAATATTTTCTTCAAAAAATCTCAAGATTATTGTGTTGCTATTGCCTGAGGAATAGTTATACCGAGAAATAGAAACATAGTGTGTGCGTGGTGATGAGGGGTTGAAAATAAAAGTTCTAAGAATGGTGAGGTCTACGCCCCAGAACTAGTCGATTTACAACTACCAAGAACCATTCATTCAACTCAGTAAATCAAACTGGTACAATAACAACATCAAGGATTAAAAATAATGTTAGGTACTTTGGTGTAGCGACTAGCAACAAAATCAATTATTTCCTTGCTTACTTTTATTGTTTTCAGCTTGTTGCATACTTTTAGGCATCGCACACTGGTTTGACTCCATGCAAAAGATGGAAAAAAAAAATAGAAAGGGAACTGAATTTTAGTACAAGTTATTATTTTAAGACACTTATGGGGCGTGTTGCCATGCAAAGTGATAAAAGCCTAAAAATTAAAAAATTCGTAAAATATCACAAATCAAGTCTAAGAAAAATACTGTGTTCAGAGACCTTTAATAAAATTGTACGGAAAATATTTTTCTACAATACATTATTTATTTATTTATTAGATTAATTTATAATCGAGCCTTTAGAGGCCATTTATGATTACACAGAATAATAAATGGATAAAATTCAGATGAAACCAAAAAAAAAAAACCTGGAATTGCATTCCCCTATAACTAAATGGTATTGTCGTATTAAGTATTAGGTGCGCAACTAAGTTCTCGCTGTTTGTCGATAGATGGCTCTAGCAGTAACAGCTGGTCGAAAACGTCATGAACAGAGGTTAAACATGTAGGAAACAAACCGCTTTGACACGTTAGAGTTTTTGTTTTTGGTTGTGTAAAAATGGTGGTGTAAAAATGTCTGATTTTGTGCCAAATAATCGTCATTTGCGGGAAGTGTTGATTTTCTTCTATCAATCGAAGAAAACAGCGGCAAAAAAGAAAAGGTTTTCTTCATCGCATTGTTACGGGTGATGAAAAATGGCTTCACTACAGCAATCCAAACAAAAAAAAATCTTGGGGACTGCCCGGTCATGCTTCTACGTCGTCTTCTCGGCCAAATATTCACACTTCGAAGATTATGTTGTG
Organism: Toxonevra muliebris; assembly: GCA_963691655.1. Lineage (NCBI taxonomy): Eukaryota > Metazoa > Arthropoda > Insecta > Diptera > Pallopteridae > Toxonevra > Toxonevra muliebris. Next base: position 78,728,266 of record OY829327.1, on the reverse strand, counting down.
TATTTGGTGGGATCAGGTCGGTGTTATTTATTACGAACTGCTGAAATCGAACGAAACTATCACTGGGGAACGGTATCGAACACAACTGATGCGATTGAGCCGAAAATTGTGCGAAAAACGACCACAATACGAGCAGAGGCACAATAAGGTTATTCTGCTGCCTGACAACGTTTGGCCTCATGTTGCCAAACCCGTTAAAACCTACTTGGAAACACTCAAATGGCAAGTCCTATCCCACCCGCCGTATTCCCCAGATATTGCTCCGTCTGATTACTACCTGTTTCGTTCGATGGCACATGGTCTGGCTGGTCAGCAGTTCCACTCACATGAAGACATCACAAAATGGCTTGATTCATAGATAGCCTCAAAAGACGAACACTTCTTCCGTGAAGGTATTCGAGTTCTGCCAGAAAGACGGGGAAAAGTGGTAGCTAGGGATGGACAATACTACGAATGATTCATTTGTAACCATTTCTTGACAATAAAGTTGCATTTTTATATAAAAAACAGCTAGAACTTAGTTGCGCACCTAATAGATGTATTAATTAATAAGACTAAGCCCCACTCAGAGTAACAATGAAGTAAAAAAAAGCCCAAGCAGTTTATGAGACGAAAGTCTTCCACTAAGCGTTTCTTGAATTTCATATTGGTTTCAGAAAACGACTTGAGATGTTGAGGGAGGGCATTCCATGATCGTGCCACCGTTACACAAAAATACCGTTCAAATGTGAAATTGTTGATTTTCGGGATGATGATGTTAGATCGCCTATAAGAGCGAGAGAACTGAAAAAGGTCTAGAAGATAAGGTGGCTCTCGAGTTAAAATAGCCTTATGTAAAATTATGATTAATCTGTAATGACTATGGTCATTAAATCCAATTTTCAGGAATTTAGATTCGAAGGTCCCTGTATTTTAAATTATAGACAAACCTTAGTACTCTATTAAATGTTAATTTAATAGCCTTAATATTTCCATGGAAGGCACCTGAGTAGACCCCTAGACCGTATGCTTTAGTAGGCATAGGGAGAGCGTTAGCGACTCTAATTCGTATGAACAATGGCAAAGAGTAATTTAAGCTGTAGAGTTTTCTGAGCTAATATCCAACTATCGATGAAACACTAGCAATATGTTTGTCAAAGTGCAATTATAACGCCGACACAACGCGTAGATAAAAATTTGTGATTTAAGTAAGTTAGGTTAGGGTAGGTTGGAGTGGTAGCCTTCTACTTGAAAGCACACTTAAGCACATAATTAGGCTCATTGTACTATCACAGTATAGTGCGACTTTTTCATTTACGGATTGGAGAATCATGAAAAATTTTTACTTTAGCTTATTGACTAAAATACTGTGGTTAATATTATCAAAGACTTAAGTAAGGTCTAAGGAAATAGTTATAGCTGCTTTGTTGATATTGATACATTCCCTGATTTTCTCAGTGAGAGCTAATTGGACAGTGGTATTGCGGTAGCCGCGTTGGAAACAACTTAAAAGATTATTGCGAGATAAGAAACTATTGCTAATGATTTTCTCAAGAACTTTAGACAAGCTAGGCAAAATGCTGATTGGACAGCTTTTGCCGACTTTAAAAGCTTAAAAAAAATATTTTCCACATTTAGACTAAATATTTTTATATAAATATATTAATTAGATATCTATTAACACAAAAATAAAAAATAAATAATTTTTTTTCCACCCTCAAACTAGTGTGCGTCGCCTTGGCGTAAGTGGTATGTGCTGGGTTACTGTTTAGAATGCTTGGGTTTGATACTCGGCACAGTCGAAAAAATCAAAATACTTAGAAAATGTAAAATATAAATATGAGTGGATGCAAAAAGTATAAGTATAAGGTTTTAAACGTTTTTATTTCCATTATTCATGTTTGCACTCTAATTGGAACCCCTTAAGATGTAATTTAATATGGGTAAAACATAAGGCACATAAAATTCAAGCGTAATACTGACCATTTTGTAAGACTTTATTTGAATATGAATTTTCGTAACTTCAAATGAGCACCGTGTGTATTTCCAAGCTTCCAACCTTCTAACGAACAAACTCCAATGTCTCTGTTGTATAATCGAGATTCGGAGGTTACGTCTATTTGCAAACGTTGATCTAAATATAGGTATGCTTTTTTTTTTTTTAAAGTACTTTAACAGAAAAATTCTGTATTCCACCCTGATCAACTTTGCTAAAGAAAGTATGGCAAAAAAATGGAATCTACCCCCCACAAAATTCGTAGAAGAAAGAGGATGAATGCATCCCCTGGTTTAAATTTTAATGTAGCAAAAATGGCTCTCTGTATTATATGTAAAAATTATGAATGAAAGTTTGATGCTGCTTCAAATGATTCCCCGTGTGAATGCGGCCTTGCAAACTGCTGTAGAAAATTATTTTCTCTGTAAAAACAAAGCGAAAGAAATTCATTAATTAAACTCATTGCTTGCCATTTTTACCTTTTATGCAATTGTTTTCATATTTTTCTAAGGAATTATTTCGTTTAAGATTCAACCCCTGCAGATATTTCTGGGACATTAGTTTCTTTATTTTTTCTACGTATATACAAATATACATATGTACCTACATTCAATTGTAATATGTTTCATGTAATACACAGCATGTATTCTATACATTTATAATTTTATCTTTTGACTTGCTAGGATATAAGAATATAATATTCAGCATACAATTTTCAACTCTATTGATGAAATCTTTTAGTGTCTAGGTAATGGTGATTTGAAAATAGACACAGTTGGAAAATAAAATAAAATATTTCGACAGAAGATTTATTAGTTACACTATTAAGTTTTAAGATCCTGTTGATTTTGCCTCCTCATAGCATTTAGTTTATCTTTCAAGATTACAGGTAACTATACGTCAGTGTTGAGATGCCTTTTATTCATACAATATCTAACTTTCTAAATGCAAAAATTTGTTTTAAATATTTTTTTAATGCAATTTAGATACAATGCCACAAAAAAATTCGCTGCTGAAATAAAATTTAAACATAGCACTATTTCTGAATTCAGAAAAGGAATATGGGGGCTGCTGTTCTTCAAAAAAATGTAATTGGTCTCAACATCTAAAAATCTGTCTACAGCAGCATGTGTTTATTATATAGGGGAGAGGACCCCAAGATAGACATAGTATTGAGATAGTGCTCTAGAACCCAAACTGTATAAGATCTTAGAGTGCTATATACCGTATGAAAGTACAATAGGTTGGATATCTCTTGGCCATAGAGACACAAACATTTTTTAAAGTATATTTCAAAATTTTTAAAAATTTCGATTTCCAAAAAAATGGCCCCATGATGGACTTCACTTGAAAATTCACTGAAAATGTGAAAAATCAAAAATAAATATAAATGTAAAGATTTTGAAGAGAATTTTCAATTGATTTTTTATATTTATTCAGAGAAATAGCATAAAAATTTTTAGACAGAATCATCTAAGTCACAGTCCGGGAATGTGCACCAGGGAGCGCTGATATAAGTGCTTTTCTCCCTTACATTCGTGGATAAAAAATGTTACAACACATGGCTCGTTGTTATATGTGTTTAGTTTTAATTTTCCACATCAATGAAAAAATATATAACTCCATCTTAGGGCCACTAAAATGTCCATCTTTTGGAACACGACGTCATTTTTTGAGCGTCAGTAAAAGTTTTTACACAAAAACGATATCAATCAAATCATTTTAGAATAATTTTATAGCCTTACCAGTACTTACCTGTTCAAAATCACAAATTGAGATAACTTCACTAACTCAACTAAAGAATGTTGAAAAAGTTATCGAAAAAAAAATTCACGCCGTGTGTCCATAAAAAACTGCGTCTAAACAAATAACGACAATGACATAATGCAGGAAGTGGTGCCACCTTATGCAAAAATTTCATACTCAATGTCCATCTTGTGGCCCTCTCCCCTACACTTCCGTCTTCTTCAGAAGAACTCGGTAAAACTAGTTTTTGGTCCAATTTTTGGCCTGATTTTATATTTTGGTTTTATCTGAATTTTGGTTAGAGTTTTTATCTTTACTTTGTTTTTTTTTTATTATGGTTTGATTTTCGTTCTGAACCTGGTCTCATTTTGGGCTGAGTTTTGATCTAAATTTTGGTCTGAGTTTCAGTATAAATTTCGGTCTAATGCTTAGTTTAATTTTTTGGCAAAATTTTGATCTTTTGATCTGAAATTTTGTCAGATTTTCGGAATGATTTTTGATCTTAGTCAGGCTGGAATTTTGGTCTGGATTATATCAGGATTTTATCGTGATTTTTGGATTAACCCTTGCGGCAAATTAGCCGCAAACTGTTTAAGTTGTGTCTTTAAAATATATTTCAATATCACTAAAAAGCAATAACTTGTTTTGTTTTTTTTGCTATAAATATGAAAAATTGCAGTCGGTACTGTAAAAATCAGCTTGCGGCCGCCCTTTCACGTAACTTTAACTTTAACTTATGATGATTTATCCAATTTACTTTACTGAATTTTGTCGGGTATGGCTTGGATCCTTGCCTGATTTTTTTTTATCTGTTTTTGGGTCGTAAACAAGACCATAAGCTTGGCTTAGGTCAAAATTTTGTACTGAATTTCGGTCTGAATTTTGGTTTGATTCATGGTCTGATTTTTATTCAGGATTTGGTTTCCTATTGGTATGCGATTCGATTTGAATAACGATCTGATTTTTAGTTCTTTAGATTTTTAGTTCTTAAGATTTTTAGTTTAATATTTGGATTGATTTTTAGTTTGAATATGGCTTAAATTTTAGTATAAGTTCTGGTCTGATTGCTGGTCTGGTATGAATTTTGATCAGATTTGTTGACTGATTTTTGGATTGAGTTCTGTTTTTCTCTTTTCTTTGATTTTATAGTCTAGTTTAAGTTCACATTTTAATCTGAATTTCGGTCAGAATTTTGGTTTAAATTATGAACTAATCTTTGTTCTGGATTTGTTATCCTTTTAGTCTAAATTTTGCTCTATAATTGGCAGGAGTTTTAGTTTGATTTTCAGTCTGATTTTTGAATTTGGAACTTTGGGCTGAATTTTTGTCTTCTTTTTTGTGCTAATTTTAATAAAATTTTTAAATTGATTTTTGGTCTGGGTTCGGTGTGGATTTTGGTCAGATTTAGAGTCTGATTTTATGATTTGATTTATGTTTGAATTTTGTACTGGGTTTTGGTCTAAATTTTGGATTGATTTTGGTTTGAATTTTAGTTTGATTTTTGTTCTGAAATTGATTTCTTTTTGGAACGAATTTCGATTAAAATTTTAGTTTGATTTGTTATTTGATTTTATGGTCTGTGGTTTTGGTATGAGTTTTTATCTAGTTGCTGTCTGATAATTGTCCTATTATTTAGAAAAATCTGCTCGCCCTGAACCCAAATCATGATTCTTTTTTTAAATTTTTGTCTGCTTTTGGGTGAATTTTGATAAATTTTTTAGACTGGCTTTTGATGTGGGTCTGGTTTGAATTCTGGTCTGATTTTTTATCTCCTTTTGGTTTGAATTTCGATATAAATGTCTGTCTGAGTGTCGATCTAAATTTTGCTCAGGGTTTTAGGTCTGGATTTTCAGTTTAATATTTGGCCTGATTTACGTCTGCATTTTGAATTTAATTTGGTCCGAATTTTAGTTGGAGTTGTAGTCTGTATTTTTGGTCTACTTTTGGTCTGAATTTTGATCACATTTTTGGCAGGTTTTTGATCTGGGTCTAGTTTGAATTTTGGTCCGGTTTGTTGTCTGATTTTTGATATGTTTTTTTACCTAGATTTTTATCTGTTTATAGTCTGATAACTACACTTTATTCTAGCAAAATCAGCCACACCCAAACCCAAATTCTAGATCCGCCTCTGTGTACTAGCATATAGTATAGATAAGAGATTAATATTTATATTAATTGTAAGTCACTATGCATACATAACTATGTGTAACTATGTACATTTCTGATATTTGCATAACATAATACAGCATTTTTAATCAGCTTTTAATCTATAATTATAAATAATGGAAAATAATATATTTTGCTGCGCTTTACTACTTAATAAGCAAACAAACGAAATTAATTTATAATTTCAAAATTCTGAGTAGAAATTTTATACCCGCACATTGCAATCAAACAAAATCGACAAATGTCATATTTCCCACACATGTGCAATTATACACACACGCACATACCACACAAAAGCACACATGCAAACATACGCATACATACGCACGCATATTTACACAAACACTGATGCAATTCGTTTATTTGGCCGTGTACTAAAAACCAATGAGCCCATTAAACAATTTTATATAATTACAATATGATAATTATCGCACAAAAATGCAACAACAATTACGATAAAGGTAAATCATATAACAACAACTACAACAATTGTATTAAATTACGATAATTCATAATGAATATTTGTATTGAATTATGTAGGTATGTAGGTCTGTGTAGGAACTATGAAATGTACACTAATGTAAGACACTAAATTTCATATATTGTATGTACATATATATATGTATAAATATTATACATATCTATAGGTAAATCAAACAAAAGCACCACAATAACAACAACCACAGTAACAAAAATAATATCACGCACTTTTTTTTCTGTTTCTTTTGTATGAATGGCAATTGAAAGATATTTACAGACATTTGTAGAATTGAATAATGGATTGTACATAGTACATAGCATTTTTGCAGAAACCACAACAACAAATACTAAATTACATTTAAAATATTAATGAGCATAAATGATAAATCAAAAGTGAAGGTGTGGGCATTAAGGGCACTTGAAAAGAGCTTGAGGTAGGGTGGTGGTATAAACGCAGTATGTATTTACTTAAATTACAACTACAAATTAGACTCCAACTGGCAATAGTTGTAATTAAAAATAAAAATATAAATGAAAACAACATCAAGGATTTCAACAATAGCTACAAAAACAACGAACGCATCATCACATTTTATTTCCTTGGACTCAATTACGATTATATCAAACGGATTAAATTTAATGTGCTCTTATATTTGTGCGTCACACTGTGAATTCTTTTAATTTCTTCTACTTCACATGTTTTTATTAACTTAATTTATTATTTTCTTTTACTAATTTCATGTACTTAAGTATTAATTTTTAATTAATCGATAATCATTAAGCAGTAATGGATGTGGTAAACACACTTTAAGGGATTTGCAGGCTTTAAAAGCCTTAAGAACTTTTACGAATTTAGTTAGAATCGGAGAATTAAACATTTAATTGATTCATACAGGAATATTTTCTAAATGCTTTACGAATTTTAAGAATCAATGAAGTGAAACTTTATGTGGGAGTTTTAGTGTAAGCAAGGCCGTATTTAGAGGGGGTTTTCGGGGTTCTGACCACACTCTCCAATATTCCAATTTTGGATATTAATTGCCAGTGCAAAGAAAGAAGACGAAATATAATTTAAATTTCGAAATATCTTTTCCTTTATTTTCTTTCTTTCTGAAAAGTCAGAAATATGACGACCAAATTCAACTTGTTGCCTTCGACATAGAGTTTGACTTCGAATTCAAAAAGGGGAGATAATGCTGAGTAATACTGCATTCACAGTTTTTCTAGGTTAGTAAATGTTTTTGATTTGAAGTTTTCGTCGTAGAACTCAGTTTGAAAAGCATAACCCAGTAATGCCTAGCGGTGCCTTATGGTACCTTGTCGCTGAGCCGATCCCGAGCCAGGTTCAAAAACAATTTTTTTCTCAAGTTGCTTTCTTGAACTATCAACTTTGGTTCCCGCTCGTCCTTAATGGCTTAAAAATTGATAAAAAGTTATCGGGCATTTGTAAATTTACACTTATTTTTTTTAAAAACAATCAACACTCAGGGGGTACCCCCATGAATTCAAAGCATTGCGTTGATTAAGGAAGGAAGACAGATTTGTAGTAGGAGGAAAGAGGGAGAAAAAGTTGTCAACCTTTGCTAAATTTGGAAAGGTCGTAAAAATCAGTGAAAACGGTTGCAGGGAGCTTAGTCCATATACGCGCGGGTACGGCGTATGCGTGGTGCGTTGGGGTACCATATTCAGGTGAAATGCGTGAATATCGCTTGCGGTTCGTATAGTTAGGGTTGCGAGTTGCAAATCGGGCTTCATCTGGACATTGAGATAAAGTATCGCCGATTTTTCAGCTTTCATCTGGACATTGAAAAAAGGTTTTTCCACACAACTAAAAATGAACAAAATTATATTTTAATGTATATACTTATATAAATATGTATGTATATCAAAGCGTCTCGAGTTCTATACACAAAAAATCCATCTTGTTATACACCTCCGAAAATGAACTTCGGTTTATTTTATGATGATTTCTAAAATATCTAGCGAATACCATTCATGAGCTGGACCATCTTGAAAAACCTCTTATTTCTTATCTTTTTTTTCTGTTATTAAATGAACAACTGATAATACAGTATAACAAAACTTCAACTTTTGTCTTATGCGCGAGATTTTCCAACGGTTTTATAGGAATTTAGGGTCGCTGATCACAACTGCGTACTTAGTTTTAAGCACGCAGTCGTGATCAGCAACTAAATAAATAAATAAATAAAAATAAATTACTATGAAACTGTTGGAAAATCTCGCGGAAAAAATTTGTTGTTGCACTGTGGAATCTATGTAGCACACCATTTAAACTTGAAATTACGGAACCGATGCATAAATATTTTCAGCGCCTGAGACTTCTGGTATATTTTTAAATTTTTAATTTGTTTGCACAAATTGATCAGTAAAAATTTTATCTCTAAAAATTTGAAAATTTTATCTGGACAAATTTCTGAAAGTCGGGACTCTGGACAAGGGACTAAAAATTTGGACAACCAAGACGAATCAAGACCGTCTAGCAACCTTACGTGTAGTTCTGGTGAACATATGAACTGGTGGTGATCAAATTCCGTATCTCAGCGGAACATCTACCATGTAAATAACGGTAGAACAGTGTCACACAAGCCACGTTTCTACGGTGTTCCAAGGAGTCAATAGAACTGGAAACCCTACTGTCTTCTATTAGCTTTATCGCTCGTCGTTGAATACGGTCGACGAGCTCTAGTTGCGTTCGTGAAGCTCCTGTTCATAGGTGCGAATTATTCTCAATTTGTGGGCGTATATAGGTGATGTAAATCATGCGGAGATCAATGGGAGTGAAGTATTTCTTACACCGCTTTAGAAAGCCGAGGCACTTGGCTGCTTCTTTCGACACGTCAAAAATATGATTATTCCAATGAACGTCACATTAAATGGACATGCCCAGAACATCAAGAGTTACGGACTCCCCTATAACCACTCCAACCATAATCAGGGAGCTCACAGAGGGTTGGGGCATTGGCTTGTGAGATAACAGACAACATTGAGTCTTACGTTCGTTGAATTTAATTCACTCTGTTCGTAAGATTCCACTCAGAGATTGAGATTAATAGCATGCCGTTTACTCTCAATCTCCAAAGAGTTAGGGCGTTTTAAGCAGGTGTATGAATGACAAATGGTGCTGTCATCTGCAAAGGAGTGAATAGGATTCCTAAATCAAATGTTTAGTGTCATAGCATATTTGGAGTTTCTCCAGTTTTTTTTTATTAATATAATTTTTCAACTTTTTAAACAAAATCTAATTGGCTTTACAAAGACCAAGATAAAATAATCGAAAATGGCGCAAATTTCTGGCAGGGATATTAAAGAAAATCCGCTCTAAGAAAGTAGAGTAATCTAACAGCACCACAAATGATATCAGAGAGTATAGAGTTGGAGGTGGGCTGGACTAAACCAAAGCACTCAGTCACGAGGATCATTGTACTATACCCAAAGATAGAACCAGTAAAATAGAATAGAAGAAGAAAGGTCAAGGGTCTTCCAACCTCAAACTTCTTTGTTTCACTGATGAACCTTAGAAGCTCAAGAAGAGGGAGAGTATGGACATTATTCAAACTCTAGACATCATTACCTAACAGCCTTAATCTGATTCTCGCGAATGCCGGATAGGTACAAAGATAATTCTCCGTAGTATCGTTGTTCTCACGATACGATTGGCAGGTAGGATCGGTGATGACGCCCATGTTAGTCATATGTATGCTAACCACATGTGTTGTGCCCTGTGATGACACCCACCAGTAACCTCAGGTCCTTTCTTCTCAGTTTGAGAAGAAATTCCGCTGATTTCCTGTTAAGTTGTCTCACGAAGCACTTTGCGGTTCTGCAGGATTCTAGCTCGGACCATCTTTCTCTATGAATAGAACTCACAAAATCGTTGATCCAACGCATGATCTCCCCAGAACTTACGCCAAAAAAAAGGTTCCGGACTCCATGGTGTAATTGCAGCACCTTTATTAGTCAGTTTAGCAGCTAGTTCATTTTTTGCAATACCACAGTGTCCTGGAACCCATAGCATAACACTATTTAGTTTTGCCTTACACTCGTTGACCAATTTTGAGGAGCTGATAGGGTTATCAAGGGCCTTCAGTGCAGCTTGGCTATCACTGCAGATGCCCATTCACTTGCCACTCCATCTAGGATAGGGAAAACCTCTGTTAGGAAGACTGACGCCATCCTTCCAGTGGAAAAAGAGTACTTGGTTTCATAGTCCAAGTACCAACCGGATCCAGTACCGTTTGAGGTTTTGGATCCGTCGGTATAGAAGACATGACGGAGAACCCGGAGTACGACCTCTAAAATGGAATGATATCATAGATAAACATTAGGGACATAATAAAGCGCCTATCCAGTAAAGATTTATGAGCATGCAACGAGCGTTATATGGTGGGATAGGTTCCTCAAAGTGAAGGGAACGCAACCGAAAACGGAGAAAGGTTTTCTGGATCCTTTCAAGTCTATTTATGTGACATTGATAATGAGGCCTCCAAGTGTGGGACAAAAGAAAGCTCAAGTCTTTAACTTCATGTACTATTTTCATGTCGGTATGACCAATGTGGTACGAGGTAGGGACGATGTTATTGATCTTAGCAAAAGTCATGTGAACACACTTATTTATGTTTAATAACAAGCGGTTTTTGTAGTACCAGTCACATTCATGAATCTTATCCAAGTCTGATTTCATTATGTGTGAATTAGAGAGATTTTTTTATTACAGAATATAACTTTAAATCATCAGCATAAATTAGGAAGTTAGTATTAGAAAAGCACGCACTAATCATTGATAAATAAAACGAACAACAGCGGACTCAAGTTGCTACCTTGTGGAACACCAAAGGAGGCAGTGAAAGGATCAGATTCAACGTTATCTACCACCACATAAGACCTTCTATCAGTTAAGTAAGACCTAATCCAATCTAAAAAGGCACCATGCTGCTATTTTTTAAAGATCCAACCAATTTTCGGGCTTTACTGCTTCACTATACTATTTCTACATAATTCTATAGAATTTCGTGAATTGTGGAAGTTATTTATTTATACAACAAGATGTAGTCCACAGTTAGCATATGGTTGAAAAATTTAAGTTTTAATTTGATGCTATCAAATCTCGAATACAAGATTAAAGTTTTAACCAGATTATCTAAAAAAGTAGATACTTCTACTGCATTTTGTTTTTTATGCTCACAAGCACTTACTTACTTAAATAAAGTTGCCCGTTTTCAAGTTAAAACTAAAAACTATTGCCCTGCCCCGCCCCGCCTCATATTTGTGAGGAAAATTAAAATTTTATACGACAGCGTAACAAGATACAATTATTTTATATCATGTTGCACAAGTTTGTGTACTTAAGTGAATTCAGTGCTTAAATTGCAAACATTTTGTAATATGTTGCAACTTATGACAAATTGTTTTAACACATACCAACACACAGGCACTTACACACACACACACACACACACATTCGCATTCATATACGCGCGAACTTACATACAATTAATTGCAATTGACAGTTTTCATTTACACAAAAATGTATTTTAGCAATAAGTGCCAAAACATGTTAACAGCGAAACATAGAAAAAGAAAACGAAACGAAACGAAAACAAGAAAAACGACAACAACAGCAACAACGAAAACGACACAATGTCAAAGTAAAACGTACCGCGATGCAACAATCTCGTAAATGTTGAATTGACAACATGCAACATTAAAATTTCAGTAACCTTAGATTCGTTTGCTCATTCGCTCGCTCGCTCGCTCGTTCATTGGCGTATGTATTTCACATCTTCATGAATCCACTTCCGAGAATAAAAGAAAAAAACGGCAACAGCAATGAAGTCAGCAACAACAACAGCAGCACTATTGGAGCAATGCACCAAGAATAAGGTGAGGTGCATAGGTAAGATAAAGGTAAGGCCATTGTCTTATACACACACTACCAGTTACAATAGATATATCGTACATTCATACATACATACATACACACAAGTAAATTTAAACACACAAGGGAGAAGAGGGTAAGCAACATTTGCTTTCATCATGTAACAATACGCGATACGGCGCCCGTCGTGTATGACACTGTGAGAGACGACGAAGATGATTACGGGGAGCGGGAAGAGGGGAACGGGGGAATGATATACGTTTCTACTATGTGCTGTTCTGCTATCGTTGCGCTGCATTGTATTACAGGCATATGGTGCACCCATGCTGTGGTGCGGCATATTGATAAGATATTTCTTTTAGATACAAACTTATATACATATATATGTATACAAGTGTGTATGCATGTATGTATGTGTGTGTGAGGAGTGTGCGTATTGTATTAATAAAAAAAAAAGGTAAATATTAAATAATTATAATTAAGCTTGATTAAATAAAATGACTATTTAAGTTTATGCCGCCGCACATTTTCGATTCGTTACGATTTTTGAACTGGACATGGGGTAAATAATTAAGCTACTCCACGCTCGCTGTCTGGCTATCTACATGCATAACTTGAAATTCTTCAGCTTACTTTCAAAGCTATATTTACACCCCAAAACAATTGATCTTCATTAATCATCGTTTGTTATTGTTATTATTATTGTTGTTGTTGTTGCTGCTATTGTTGCTCTGTTGTTTTTGCTTACTTATTAATGTTGTTGTTACATGACATGTTGGGATTTACTTCAGACTTAAGTAAGTTTTTTTTTTTTTTTTTTTTGGTGTTGTTTTTATTCTTTTTGAGGCTTTATTCCCGGGTATGTACATACATTTATATATAATTTTAGTGTGATATGATGTTAATGGTTTTTATTATTAAACGCCCATATTAATGATATTTTCCAGCTTTTGTTTGTGTTGCTATTGCTTTTATTCTGATTTTCTGCTAATCATCAGTATATTGTTATACGTTAGAAGCTTTTAAAAATATACAACAAACAACAATCTATAGAAAGTAACTAAATACATACGCACTTACTTGATTCATTTCAACTTGAAATTATATTTTTAGAAGACGTCAACAAAATACATATAATAATAATAATAATAATAGGTAAGTCTTTATTATTATCTTTAAAACGAACATGCTGAGAATAAAATAAATGTCATATATACATACATACATACGTCATATAATACGACAGTGTATAAATTGACATCATTGTCAATGACGCTAGTCTAGAAGGAAAAAAAAAAATAAATAAAAAAACTAATCAACATCATTGTAAAAACTGTTTGATTTTTATCATTTTAACGAACATGAGAAAAACTTAACACTGAGATTTTGGAGCTGTTAAGTAAATCTCTTCTAAGAAAAGTGAGAAAATAACAATATTTATCTGATTAATAGTTAACAATTTATCAATATTCTCTGTAACTTTTCCCCTCTTCTTATGTGTATTCAATCTTGAGTTGTTTGCTTACAAAACTGTTAGAAAATTAGAACAAATTTAAGACTAGGATAAATAATATGAATCTCCGAGACTCATAACCTAAGGTATGTTGCATATCCTTAAGTCCAAAATAGATATCCACTTGAAATTCCAGGAGTGCTACTACTAAAACAATTGCATGTTAAAACATTTATAAGTTCAGAAATTTATACTGATCCGTATATTTTTATATTTTCTTTAAGTTCTCAATGCAAGTTTCTCCGACTTTGAACATACAGGGGAGCATCGTTGCTCTAGCCTTCACTAAGATTTGCTTCTGTGATCTGGTTGGTTGGTTGGTTGGTTAGTTAAGGTGGCTGACCCACAGCAGACCCACTGTGAGCCACAACTAGCGATATAGCGCAGTTTTGGAACCACTTCCTCACCGAATTAGAATTAATGCTGCGCTTTTACTAAATCCAACCCATGGAGTTTAGGTATCCCAGCAGATACTTTGGACTGACTGCCGAGCAATCGAACAAGTTATCGAGGAAATTTTTTCCCAGCAACATAAATCTTGTCCTCGCCAAGGCTAGACATTTACAAGGAAAGTGGGCGATTGTTTCTTTTTCTTCTAAGTTTCCGCAACTTCTGCAGTAGGTATTAAAAGGAATGCGCAGTTTCTCTGCGTGGGTACTTATACACCAGTGGCCGGTGTAGGCTACCATTAACCTAGCAGTAACGGTACGATCCCTGGTTAAAAATTCGTGCGGCCTACCCTCATTATATGAGGGTCATGTCACACGCGAGGTAATACAGGATGTTAGTAACTTCCACCTCCGATTAGACAGTTGAAGACAGTGCAGGAACATGCCTCTCTTGATGACTCCTAAGGGGACTAGAGCCGGTACCCCTAGATCTAAATCAAATCTTTTTTAACTAAACTAGTTTCAAAATATAGAGATTATATGAAAGTTCATTGAAACCCATTTCGGAGATAACAATTGAGTGGTGAAATACAAATTTTTCCGCTACAATATTTATAATTGGTCGGGGAGTGACACAAGACGTACTTCCTCCCTCATCAGGGTGCATGCAATGCTTATAGATGCTTGACTCCATGAGCTACATCGTGTAGGCATGCTTACTTATTCAACAGCAATCTGTTGTCTGATCTTTCACCTCCGAGAAAGACTAAGAATATAGCTGATTTTATTAGGTCTGTTCACGTATAAAAAATTGTTACAAACTGTTGCAAGTTTCTACTAGTAAAGTGTTCGCGTACTCACGGTTGCCACTTTGGTACAATTCTACCAAAACTAGTAAATTTTTTTCCATTTTTCTTCGCTTGGTACATTGGTACATGTTTTTAAAATTTGGTACATTCTGTGGGCAAAGTTAGCTTGTATAGTAATTAAGAATTGTAAACATATTTTCAAAATACCTTACTTTGTTCAGACTTAGCAATTTGCTTGGCAAGAAGTAAGTTGTATTAAAATTGGAATAGACGAAATGTGCTTTGAAGAATTCACTAAAATTATATTAATTTTAATGAACAGCCTTCAACTGCTGCTGATTTTTTGACTTATGTCTATTAAAAAGCAAATTTAATTCTTAATAATAAAATGCTTTCAAAAACTGGGAAAAAGTTTTTAATAAAGTTATTTATTCTATTTAAAAAAAAATTGGTACATTTTTTGTGAATATTGGTACAAAAACCGTGCGCGTACTCGAAAAACTTGCAACGAGAGAGAAAAACGAGAGCGTAAAAAAGTGAAAGAGAAAAAAGTAGCTGCAAGTTTCTACTAATAAAATTTTTTATTGCAAGAATTTTTAGCTGCCGAAAAAAAAAGAACTGTCAAAAATCTGCTGAACGTCAACAAGAAGTGAGTTTTGTTAATTTTAGTGAATTTGTTGTGGTTTTTAATAAAATTTAAGGGAAAAAGAAGTATTTGAGATATTGTGAAATATGTAAGTAGTATTTGTGATTACTGGTGTGCCACAAGAAATGATTTCAACAAATTATAAACTCTAATTACACCAGCAAGAGAAGCAGCTTGCAAAGAAACAGCACTTGAATATAAAGTAATTCATTAATTGCACATTTCAATTTTTTTTCTATACATTTCACTTTGCACTCGCTTGAAGGTCTTTGGAGAGTACTTTCCTTCAATTTGGGATGGCTCCATTTTTATATTTTTATTCAATTTAAAAAAATCACAACCGCACAATATTTTTTTGCGTTTAAAATTAGCTGTCAAAACAATCGAACAGCTGTTTCCTTGCAAGTTTCTACTAGTTTTCTGTTCACGCACTTTTTCTGATATTTGTCTCTTTGCGAGAATATTTTTCTAAATCTTTCTTTTACTCTCTCGCTGCAAGTTTTTACTGGGAAAGTACGTGAACAGACCAGAGACAGAGAGAAGGTAGGCCAAAATAATTTATTAATGCTACAATTATTCATTTCTTCACACTTTTTTATCGCGATAGCTAAAAATTTATTATCCATTTCTCCCCTATAAAATTGATTGATTCTTCCTCTAAAGTTGCTCTCTTTTCGGGTAATTGATCTGCCGTCGAGTTTCCCGAAACACCACAATCTGCCGGGAATCCAAGAAAGACACACTTCAATTAGTTGTAACAAGTGTTTCGTAGCATTCCTTTGGGTCTCCTGTGTTTCTCGACGAACCTTTTAAAACTTTATGGGCTGCCTGATTGTCCACGAAAATATCTACATATTTTTCAAAATTTCCGATGGCTGTTGTATTGCTTTCAGTTCAGCTTGAAAAACTGAACAATTCAGCATTTTTGGATATCAAAGGTTGGCATATAGAGATCTACACTTTCACTAACTAAATTTTACTCTATCTGTGCGATTTACTGTTCTTCTGAAAGGACCAAAGATTCCTTGAAGGAAACTTTACTTTAAATTTTCTATTAAAATAGTGACGCGTTTTTATCACACTAATTTCGCTCTTCTCAACTTTTAGTGACAACGTAAGTAAGAATTTATTGCCCACTACCACTTAACGTTTAGTGGTAATGTAAAAATAAAATTCCACTACCAGTAAAAGCATTGGAATGTGATGTCCACTACCACTAAATATTAATTTTTTTTTTATCACCACTCATTTCAGTTTGAACTTCCACTAAATTGTCAATTAAACTTTATCTATCACCTTGCCATTAAATATTTAGTTAGTAGAAGTTGGGTTTGAATCTCTATCACTAAGCGTTTAGTGGCAGTAGGATTTGATTTCCTCAACCAATAAACGTTTAGTGGTGGTTGGATTATGTGTCCTCTATAACAATGCATTTAGTGGTAACGAGATTTTATTTCCACTACCACTAGACATTTATTGGCTGTAGGATTTAATTTCCACTACCACTAAACGTTTAGTGACAGTGGAATTTAACTTCCACTACCTCAGAGGAGTGGGGGGAGAGTCGATTCACTCGATTTAAACGCTTTTGACAACGGGTGTCCGTCAAATAGTTTTCGGTCGTCCGAAGCAATTGTGTTCACTCGAAGAAATTTTCCGACAGCAATGGTTCAGCTGTTCACTATCCGTCAGATAGTTTACCGTCGTCCGACACAATTGTGTTACAGGCATTCTGCTGAAAGAAACTGTTTTTCTCTCTCTTCGCCTTACCTCTTTGTCCCAAGACGACCAACTTTTCTATTCTAAGTTATCACACTCTCTAGATGTTCACAGTGTTGTGTTTAACACATTTATATTGTACAAATGCCAAAATTTGGGACAAATCATACTTTTCAATACCAAAATGTACCTCAAAAAAATTGTGTTGTATGTAATCTTGGAATCGAACCTGAGGTATTTGCAACTCCAGTTTAGCGCCCAGTCACCAGGCCACCAAGGTGACCTCAGTATATTAAAGTTTGAAAATGTTTTTTGCTTCTACAAAATTTTAAAAATGTGTGTTAGGGCGTTAACAAATTAAGGTAGCGATATACTTTCATATGTGTGGCGTTGTACAGCCAAAAATGTACTTAAAAAAAAGGCATAGTTTCGTGCCATAACTATGAAATTTTAAGCCAAAAGGTGTTTTAGACGACATAACCAAGATCTCCAAGCTCGAAATTGGAAAATTCCTCCTATTTATCAATCTCACGAACTGGCTCTAGACAACAAAGAGCAAACACCCTTTCACAAATGAGTTTGTGGTATCAAAACGGGGCTCTAGCGCTTAGTGTCCTCCCTACTTACCCCAAAAGGTAAAAATTGTCGATACGCCGCAATTCTGTTTAGACCATTAGTTCTGAATACTTGCATGAATTTATTAGCTGGTATTTAGTTTTTTGTCGTCATGCTTACCGGCAGGTCGAAAACTAACGTAAAGGCAGCAGCTTTTCTCAAAAGTTATAGCCTCTGCTGTCTATACTCCGTTGTGCTTATTCGCTAACTTTCCTTTTATCCAGTCCAACCACCAGCCATATCATCACCAGGTCTGTATTTCTTCTATGCCGAGAAACGGCCGTTGAAGTCTTCCGCTCCCGTTTGTCCCGGCTCATAATGCAGGCAGTTTGATTACCGGATCTAATAGTTGGTCGTTCGAAATACATAGGATGGCCGATGTGAAAGTATAGTGTCGGAAATTTAGGCTGTCCAGTTTATATCAGCTGCAGACGGCAGGCGACTTTACGATCCTCTTGCCCTCCCCTATTGTCGCAGTAAATAAAAAATACGGTAACTGTGTATGTTGCGAGTTTATGAATTGAGACACTTATCTGAAAAGCGTAATACTCATGTAAAATGCCATGCCATTGCTGGAAATCGAACTCAGGGCCTCATAGATGATAGCTTCCGTAAAAACAACAAAGACGACTTTTCGGATTCTACAGCTTTTGAAATCAACTAAGAGCCGACATTTGATGACTTTTTAAAAACGCAATAATTTCTCATTGAAAAGAGCTTTATTTTTTCTGGTTTTCTTGTGAAATTTCAAATATTCGCGTGTATAAAAATAATAATAATAAAACAAAAAAAAACGGAGGGCTCCTTGTTAAGTAAACCTTAAAGCACTCAGTAGAGTGACGATAAGATATCAGTATGTACAGCACCATGCATACCTACTTAATACCAAAAAATGAATTGTGATTAAATCCATTAATTTAAGGCAGTGAAACAGTGCAGTGCAATTAGTTATATTGAACCCTGAAGGTAGAAACATTAATTTAAGGTTTTATGGGCTCTGCTTTTAGCTTTAAGTAATGATTGCCATACAATTAGTAAGTCTAGAACTAGAAATTAAGGCAACAATAAACATCTTCTTTTTTTTGTTAACAAACAGTTTTCTTACTTTGTACCATTTCGATGTCAGTACAATAAATAAATGCGGGCAATGATTTGATATGAGATGTCATGTGTTTTAATGATTATTCTTTGGTATCGATCTACTGGAATTGTGATGTGTACGTTTGATTATTCTTCTTAAGTCACACTAACTTATTCGATTTTAAGTCGTTTGCATCCATATGGTCATTACATTTACATTCTCCCCCGTATTCGTTAAGGCCACCTTGACAGTGTCTTGTTTTGGTTTCTTCTTCCTTAGTTTTTTCTGCGCTCTGCTCTGTTGTTATCATTGTCGTCATCACATACAACGACCGCAGTAATTCCATCAATTTCCAACCAACCAAAAAAAAAAAAAAAAACGCCTTTTAACATCTTCACATTTGCCTGTTCTCTGATTCTCTGTTTGGCTGACTGTCTGTCTCTCTGCCTGTATGTTTATCCATCAATTTAACCACATGTGTCTGTTTGTCAGTCTGTCTGCCTTTTGTGTCTGCTGTGCGCTGTATTCCTCCTTCTTATCCGCAATTGGTAACGTAATCTTCTACATAGATAAGCATTCCATGTCTGCGTCGTCATCGCATCGTCGCTTTGTTGTGTTTGTGCAGTGGCTTTATGCTTTGTTGTTGTTGTTGTTGTTGCCGTTTCAATTCTGCCGTTTTATAACATACATACGGGCACATACATACATACATACAACAACACAAAGCTACCTTTGCCGTAAATGTTGTAAGCGTCACCGTGATTAAACAGGTCAAATACGTTTACTTTTTTGTATTTACTTTTTTTTTATTGTTGTTGCTGCTGCTGCTGCTGCTATTGTTGCTGCTGTTAAAGTTAGGACTGCTGTTGCTGCTGCTCGTGCATTTCATTTTGAATTTTTCTTTATTTGGTTTGTACTTTGCTATGTATGTATGTAGATATATATATATATATGTGTGTGTGTGTGTGTGTGTGTGTGTGTAATTTTCATTTTTATGTAAGACCAAGAATACGAAAAAAAAGAATCGTTAAGCTCTTTGCGAATGCTCATCGTTCACGCATTTGGCATGTGCTGCCACTATGTATTACTGTTGCTGTTGCTTGCTACCGCCGCTTTTGTTGCCGCTACTAAGACACAGGGTTGCCGCTGCCTTTGTTGTTGCTATTGAAACAGTTGTTGAAGGTGTTTTTGTATTTACGCGCCGCGTTTTTAATTAATGTGAATGCGCGTTATTTACGCCTCGCATTATAATTTAATTAATAAGCTTTCATTGTATTTTAATTAGTCATCTAATTGTATTGTGTGACGATTCCTTGCTTCCTCTTACATGCCCAAGTCTCTACAAGTAGATTCTTAGGTAAATATCTACATATATGTATGCATGTATGTGTGTTATACTTTGTTTGCATTAATTGATATAAAAGACAATGCATTGACATTTTCATTAAAAATACATTTTAATAAGGATTATAATTAACACAAATAATGAGTCGAAATATAAAGTTCACTCGCTTAACGAAATATAAACTGAAACTCAGTTAAATTAAATCGAAGTTCATAAACTTTGATTTCTACTGAAAATGTTTGGGGTTTGGAGATCTGTTTCTATCAATGAGAGGTAACAGAGTATTCAAAAAACTCCAGACTGTCTGACTAAATATATACCCGATTCGGATTGGTCTACTTATTAGCTGTACTCAGGGAGTTACTCGTCACCCTAAGTCATAGGCTGTACATTGGCCTAATTTGGGTTTCTGGTCACAGGAACATCGAAGGCAATGAAAAGGTCGATGAATTAGCAAGACGAGGTTCAGTTCTGGATTTAACTCAGCTGCAATCTATGGCATTTCCCCTGAACAAAACCAAGGCTGATATACTCTCTAACTTCCTTAGATAGCAGGTGGAAAGCTTTTCCACATGCGTCATGACCAGGAAAACATGGTTAAAATTCAACCATAGCAGAACCAGGGACCTTCTTTGTCACACCTGATCTAATGCAGCCAGACTGACTGCAGTAATGACGAGGCATTGGGCAATAGGGGACCATGCGGTCAGAGTCCGCATCCCACACAATACATAGTGGAGAAGCTGTAACAACCTTGAAGAAAGAGAGACTCTAATCCACTTTCTCTGTCATTGCCCGGATCTTGCTAGAACCAGACTAAAACTATTCCATGAACCTTTTCTAGACGACATAAACAAAATCTCCAAACTCGATTTCTCAATCTCACGAACTGGCACTAGACAACAAAGAGTAAACACCCATTCACAAATGAGGTTGTGGTATCAAAACGGCGCTCTAGCGCTCTGTTAGAAGAAGTAGCCAGTCTACCTACCTAGCTATTAGCTGTACTGTCCCATGTTTTAATTATTTTTGGTTCCTTTTCTCTCATTTGCTTATGAAACTAATCTTGGATTAAGACACTCAAAGTTCGGTTGGATTAAGACTTATGGTCTCAGTTGGAGAGCTTGAGGGCGAAGGACACAAGATAAAGCCTGTGATAGTCTTACAAGCGGGTGAGTCCACATTCGCGCCTCCATCTCAACACAACACACAGCCTTCTCGTGGCATCTCCTGAGTAGAGATCTGAAGCCCATCAGTGGGTTAACAAATGCGTGCGATGGGTTTCATCGTGACCTAAAATCAAAGGTTGTGCGTCGAGTAATTCTGTAATTCTCCTTATGTCGACAACCCCCGTAAACGCCCAATGGCAACGATTTTTGGATATGCAACTGGAATTTCCGAACCCTCTACAGGAAGGTGCCTATATCTAGCTAGAAGATGCCCTCGAAACATACCGAGCTGACATCACTGCTATCTAGGACTGCTTGTCTTCAGGATCACGTCAGCGAACGGTCGCCTACTAGCTACTATCTGCTTCAAAGCAAAAATTCTTCAACATCAGCATAATTTGTATCCATGCCCCAACGCACGAAAAGGATAAAGCGACCAAAGATGATTTCTACGAGCTCCTCGACAAAACTTATAAGCATTGCCTAAGCCACCATATTAAAATCGTGTTAAGCGACTTTAATGCCAAAGTGGGCATGAGAGTGAAAGTCTTTTTGATCCGACGACAGAAAAATTCAGTCTCCATGACGAAGCCAGCGATAACGGCTGCACAACGGACTTCGCTGCGGCACGGAAGATGAAATTTAGTAGCACTCTATATTCATAAGGCCACTCGGCTGTCCCCTGTTCAAAAAACACGATACTAAATTGAGCACGTTGGATCAATGGGAGGCACATTTCAATTATACAAGAAGTCCGCACGAAAAGTGATGCAAACATCGACCCTGACAACTACTTGGTTGTAGACAAGGTTTGCACATGGCTCTGTGCAGCAAAACGCTTACGGATGCGTGCTGTTGAAAAGCTGCAAACACAAGAGACAGCCGAAACCTTCGCCAATTGACTCTCACTCCTAACACAAAACACCTCTCATCAGTGTGGACACACAATTCCCGCACTATGACTACAGACGATTGAGCAGGAAGGAGAGCCGTATTTTCAGGCACAGGAAACAAAAGGCAGAAAGTCGTGAGTTCGATGATATCGAGATGTTTGGAGACAGGAATGAGGTTTGAAAATTCTTTGAAAAAATAAGACGTTTGACTAACGGTTTGAAGACCGGCGCCTCTTCTTGCAAGAACGAAGGACGAAGCTGGAAATCTGGTGACACATGCCCAGAATATTATGAGGTTATGAAGGGAATACTTCTCATAGCTGCTTAATAGTGATGACAATAACAAATCCGCCATTGGGGAACCTGTTCTGAAAACTCTAATCACTGACGGCATTGAAGTACCGCCGCCCGACTATGACGACGTTTTAACAGCTATCGCTCGGCTGAAAAACAATAAGACTGCGGTTGCAGATAACCTGCCTTCTGAGTTGTTTAAAACTGGAGGCGAAGAGCTCGCAATACGCATACACGAGCTTTTATGCATAATATGTGATTGGAACCTTAGCGAATTCTGCCTTACCCACAAGAAAAATGATCCAACGATCTGAGCCAATTACCGTGGGATAAGCCTTCTCAATACCGCATATGAGGTTCTATCAAGCATACTGTATGAAAGACTGAAGCCCACTGCTAACAAGCTGACCGGACCTTATTAATGTGGTTTCAGGCCTGACAAATTTACCATCGAAAAGATATTTACACCAGCCAAATCTTGGAAAAGCTGGCTTCGACAGAACGATTAGAGATCACTTGTACACCCCAATGTCTGGTTTTGGCTCCAAGCCTCATTAGAGTTTGCAAAATGGCACTGACTGCCACCAATAATGTAGTAAAAATTAGAACAGACATCAAAAGACGTTTCAGACAAGGTGATTCCCTATCGTGCGACTTCTCCAACCTTATGGTGGAGAAAATAATTCGAGCTGCGAATGTCACCATCTCTGTCATTATTTTCTACAAGGTCGGCATGCTTCTGGCATAAGCTGATGATATTGATATTATTTGCACCAAAGTGCGAGCAGTCAGTGCAGCATTCTCTAACTTGGAAAAGGAGTCTCATCGAGTGCTCTAGTGGTGAACGAGGATAAGATGAAATAGCTTGTGTCAACAAACCAGGAGTCATGACATCTTGTACAAAATATCACTATTGCCAATTACACTTTTGAAATCGTTAAGGATTGCGTCTACTTAGGATCCAACATCAACAGCAACAATAATTTCAGCCTTGAGATCAAACGGAGATTAAGACTTGCCAGCAGGCACTACTACGGGCTCAGAAGCATTTGCTGGGAAGAGTTAATCTCCGTACAAAAATCACGCTATATAAGTCTCTCATCCTTCCCGTCCTAATGTATGGTGCTGAGATGTGGACATTGACCACCAATGATGAGAGGCTGTTAGGCTCTTGGAGGAGGAAGATATTCAGCAAGACCTTTAGTGCAATATCCGTGGACGACATGTACCGAAGGTGGAACCTTAAGCCGACATTGACATAGTTAAGCGCATAAAAATACTGCGGCTTTACTGTTTAGACTATGTTGAGCGAATGGAAGAAAACGATCAGGCTAATAAGGTATTCTGTTCAAGACACTGTGGTGGAACTCACAGAAGAGAACGACCGATTCTTCGTTAGAAAAACCAAGTACAGGGAGATCCGGTTGCCATCGGCATTACCGAGCTGGCAATGGTATAGCTTTTAGACAACAAATTTCTCAAGAAAACCATTTCACTTCACCGTTTAGATTCTAATCGTATATAAATATAACCCGCACAATGAAAAGCTCGGCCTACGCCCTCCGTGGGCTGTTGTGCTCTCATTTTGTGTAACTTAAATAAAATATAATAGAAATTAAACCAAATTAATTAATTAATCGCAAGTTTACATTTTTATTTAAAATTTTTTCTTAAGTTGTTTTCGGTATTTTTCGTCGTACCCCAAAGCTATTGCACCCAATAAAAAAATAATAATAATAATTTAGTGGATTTGAGTGCATAATCTTTGGTCTGATAGGTTAACTAACAAAATACTTGAACCAAAAAAAAAAAAAAAAAAAGAAAAGAAACGATATGCATCTTGTGATTTTCTTGTGACTTAATCAAAAAATTTCCACAAAGGGTTTGTTTATTTCACGTCAATAAAAAAGCCAACAAAATAAAAACATTTTAATCTAAATTAGTGAATAACCAAAAGTTTAGAACAAGAATCGAGCAAACCTCCAAAAATGGAAACACTTCAACAATAACAACAACTGCACCGGCCATAGACTAGCTACTTGACCAATTTTATAAACGCTATAAATCCCAATTTAGTCATAACAGAATGACTTGAGTTAAATCGAGTTCACTCAACGACAACAGCACAGTGGAATAAATGAATGGGAGGTGAAGTGGAATATAGTCAAGTGTGGAGTGAAGTGAAGTGGAGCGATTCCAATCATGCGAATGCGCTTAATCACACACGTCGCAACAATATTGGCTTTTTTTTATTATTTTTTTTTTACTGCTTTTGACCGATATTAAAATAATCAATGATTAATTAAGATATTTTCAACTGATATCAATTTTATATTTTTATCGCTTAAATGTGAAAATGTGGTATATTTTTTTGTTTTTTTTTTTCTTTTTTGCCGTTTATTTTTAGTAATTCATTATCTTCATATTCTTTTGATTGCGGTGGTACTCGAAAAGCAAAGTGCACGCCTCTGATGTTGATATAGGTCCAAAACTTATTTTACTTATACTTTTCTACGTAAGTATCGTATGAATTCGTATGTGTTTGTGTGTGTGTGTGTGTGTGAGTGTATATGTGCGCCAAGTTTGATGACTTTCTATAATAAATAAAAGGAAAAAAAGAAGAAAACAATATAAATATAAGTATTTTTATGATCGGAAATATGCTTGATTACTTAAGCACAGTCGCAGATATTGTTTATTATTTTGTTGTTTTTATTTTTTGTTCATTCAATATTTACGAGTGTTTTTCTGTTGTTGTCGTTGTCGTCAATTTTGTTGTTATTGTTGTTGTTGTCGTTGTGTTTTGGTATTTGTATTTATTTATAATTTAAAAGCAGGCTCCACCTCGCCTTAAAATTGTTTGCTTGTCCGCATTTAAAAAGTATTGTATGTATTTAATTATGAAAACTCATATATACAAACACAAACACACAGACTATGTATAAACAGCTATACATACATACATGCATATATTTACACAAGTATATATCTATATATATGTATGTATGTATAAATATTTATTTGCTTAACTTAAATTTATTGAATAAAATTTAATAACCCTTGTCAGAATGTGTGGAAATATTTTGAAATGAATTAAAAATTTGTTATTGCATTTTTTTATTTTTAATGTTGTTTTTTTTTTTTGTAAACTAAATGCAAATTGTTTTTTTTTTTTTTTTTTTTTTTGCCCACATAAAAATTTTTTCCCGCATAAGTTAAATATTTTTATCAGAAGTTTTTCAGAAAAAAAAATTTCTGCTGTTTGTCGGTTTTTTTTTAATGTCATGCTAAAATGTTTAATTTATGCTGAAATAAACTTTAATATTTGTAATTATTATCATAAAATGTTTAATTATAAATTAATTTTTTTCGGTAAGGTCTTTACCGTGGCTATGACTATGGCTGCTGCTGTTGCTTTTGCTGTTGATTACGCATGAAGGTAACTCACTTTATGCAACTTTGGCAAATTGAAGCTTAACCTCTTACTGAAATTTGCATACATGAACATACATACCCATACATTGACATTCATAAATACATTTACATTTTAACTTTTAGCGCTTAAATATTGTCAGAACTTTATAATACCTATCAGTATAATAAATAATTTAATAGGTATAAAATATACTTTTATTTAAAAATAATTTTTATCTGAAAAATTTTTTTTTTTTCAATCACAGTAACTGTAAAATACAATACTAAATTTAAAAATGCAAAAAAGGTTTTGGTCTGAATTCGGTCTAATTTTGATCTAGATTTTCGACCTGAATTGGGTCCTTCTCTTGGTTTGAGCTTCGATCTGAAAAAAAGTGTTTGAATTTTAGTTTGAAATCTGGTCGAAATTTCTATCCGATTTTAGTCTGAATTTTGGACTCAGTTTTGTTCCAGCTATCTTTTAATTGTGAACATTGATAAAATTTTTGCACTAGTTTTTGTCAAGGTCTGAGTTTTGGTCGATATTGAGTCTGATATTTATCCTTTAATTTAGTAAAATCACCGGAATAGAGTTCATTGGAAAAAATAAATGTACGGTAGCCCCCAATTTAATGACCTGCGTTTCCCGTTTAATACCGTCAGAATTTATACTTTTAAATTGACGCAATTAAGCGAGGATTACTATTTCTAGGTTAGTAAAGTCAAGGACTTTATTCTTTCGATTTCAAAATGAATTTTTAAAATTTAAATGGAACGCAATTCGGAGAATTTAAATATTGCAAAAAAAAAAGGAATTTTAGATTTTAGTAAAATTTACTTTATTTGAAAGGTACTGAAACTCAGAATTTTTTGCAGTAATAATTAAAAAAATTTTAATCACCAGATGGAGCATTACTTTGTGCTATATAGATAGATAAAGTGGTTATATTGTACTACGAGAAATAGGTCTATTGTACCGTCAATATCAGCTTAATCATAAACTTTTAGATAGGTCACTAAAAAATCTCAGTAAGTATTTTGGCTCTAAGGTTATGATGTCCAAAATATCTGGTCATTAGTGTCCCCCAGTTTGCTTATCTTCAAGGGTTAAAACTTCCAATTAGTAACTATTATTGCCTAAGCTTAAGGTGCAGGACCAATACAATTCTTGATCCCTCCTTTTCTTGCTAAGTAGTCCTGAATAAAGTCATCTTGTCTGTCCTACGTAATTCATTCTGCAGCTCTAGGCATTCCCAGAATATCTTTGAGAATATCTCAAAGGAGTCCAATGCTATGGCTGAGGTTTGGCTATCTGAGAGTATTCCTATATCTTCTACACCTGCGTTCGAGGATGAGTTGACCACATAATGTTATGGCGAGAACGTTTGGTTGGTAGATGCTTGGAGTTATCCCGATAGACTCAGTGAATCTGTTTTTTGTCCTACATACCCCAGCACCTGTTTCGTTTTTTGTTCCCAAACCATCTATGTACTGCTTTAATGTATGCTCTTTAAGAGAGGTACCGAGTATTTTTATGTCCCATTTTGAAGTTTGAATATTTGAGTATTTCTCGAAGTTAAATTTTTTTCTTCATATCATCTGTGAGCATACTGATTAAGAGTATTTTGCAAAGCTGGTTTTCAGTTCTCCGGTGAATGCAAATTATATAAAATTATGAATGAAATGCGACCTATATGATCTGTTTCCATAAGTTCAGCCTTCGATAGAAGTTGTAGAATTGATCCCACTTCAATGGAGTTTAAATTAACTTCTGGTATTTGATGATAGTCCAGATCCCTTTTACAAATGCGCATATGTGTTCGATACTGTTCCACGATGTGCTTCGCAGATTCTGTATTTTTCCGTGCAAAACCTGCATAACCAGTTTTGTTAACCTGTTAGGATTCCTGTAATGATTCTTCAACTTTGATTAATTCATGCATTCCTTAAAGCATTTCAGGTTATATGTTCCCAAAAGTGATTTCAAATGTTCTAACCCTGGCCTGTTTTCCCTTTGCTTTTCTTTCTCTTTCTTAATTAATAAAGATGTGAGAACGCAAGTCGGTCCACCCATCGTTTGGTTATTAGTGAACTATTTTATTATTATTATTTTATTTCTTTAGTTTTATCATTTGAATTGTTTATTTTTCATTTCATTATTTGCATTTATTTTGAGTTTTGCGTATGGAGAGATAAATACGTTATTTTACTTTAATAATTAAACAAATTAAAAAAAAATTGCAATGTCTAACAAAAATGTACATTAAGAAAGTATTAGTAGTATTAAGAAAAAAATACAACCCTACAATTGCATAAAAAAGCAACAAAGCGTTGAACATACGCATCCAGCTGAACGACGCCATGATGAATAGAATGACCGAATGTAAGAAAAGCAGATGGTGAAGAAGGAAAAGAAATCGATCTTTTTCGTTGATGGATCGCAGTAGTAAGCAGACGTACAGGTAAATCTCGCCTCATATGAAAAAACTAGAAAAATATATAAAACAAATACCGGCCACGCCGTCTCCGTTTCTGTGTGCCAAGCACGAAGAATGTAAAAAAAAATTAAAAGAAAAAAAGGGCAAGGCAGGCCATATGCAACTGGCTCATCCACAGAGGCGCTCCCTGGTGCCACGCACACGGAGAAGCAGAAGAGGGGGCAGGCCACGCCATCCACTCCTCAGTTGTAAGTGAGTAAGTGAGTGTATGTTTTTCCGTGTTCTTAGAAAAGGCAGTGCGCCCCGATCCCGGTAACAAATAAATTTCTGTAGCTTCCAACCCTGGACTCGGCGAATGATAGCCAGTCTAGAGCTTCGTTACAAAGAGAAGGTTTCCTTTTTGTATTCTACAGAATAGCTTTGGACCTATGAAAACAGTTAATACTTTCTTTGCTAGTACATCAGCAAATTTCTATCCCTTCAATCCTAATATGTCCCGGAACCCAGGGGATCCAAACACGGTTATATAAGTCGAGCATATTTAGTTTATCAAGACAGTCTATCACTAGTTTTGAGGTCTGATTAGCCTTGAAACTACTTCAACTTCTTGGTGGGTACCTCTACCGGGGACACAACTGACTTGCCAGCATTTATTTTTTCGACCGCCTTGAAAATCTGAAAAAAAGTCGAATCAAAATGTGGAATTTAGAACCTTAGAAATCTCTCATTAAAAACTTGAATTCCTTTCAAAACCAGCTAATAAATAAATATCATTTCATGATAAATTTATATTTATTCAAACAATAAACTACAATGAAAGTGATCACAACTGATATGCTGGGAAAGAAAATTTAAGCCATTGTGTTTTGCGTACGAGATATCTTTATATTTCTAAAAACAACATTTTCTAATTAAAACAGTAGCGAATTAACCCTCTAGTTCCCAAGTCCGCCTCTAGACGGCCTTTTCCAAAAGGGATGGAATTGCCACCATAACAGTTTTCTGTTGCTACCATTTTATCATATCGTTTAAAAATAAATTTTTCCAAGCTTTTAAAAAAATACATCAGTTATGAACTATGATGCATATTACAGAAGCAACAGTCAAAGTCAAAAATTTGAGAAATATAGGAAAATTAATTATTTTGATTGTATTTGAGATAAAAGTGAAAAAAATAAAATATAATACTTCCTGTCATACTATTCAGATAAAAAAACTGGCTGTGGATAGCTGGCAATTTGAATTTTTCATATAAAATATTGAATAATTTAAAATAAATTGATAAAAAGCTCATTCAACAACAAATAATTTTAGGCATTCAACTTTTCCCACTTCATAAAACCACGCCCATTAGTTTTTTTTTTTTTTTTTTTGGGTTCTTAAATCAGTTTATGATTTTTACGCCCATATTTATCAATTCCTATTTTGTTTTAATCAATCAAAAATTTCGGAACTAGAGGGTTAAACCGCATATGGTATAAAATATTTTGAATAACTTTTCTAAAGACTTATTATCAAATCAGAAAGTTTATAATGTTAAATTGAAATTAAAAAACCTTTCACATTTGTATAGAGATCAACAATTTTCAAGTGTTTGACAAAAATTGGTTTTTTGAAAAAAAAAAAAAATAAAACTAAAAAAACTCAAACTAAAAATATCGTGTAGACGTCATTAATGGCTTGGCAGTCTCGACAACACGATTTCCGACTGGAAAAGATTAAACTTAAAGATACATACGTACGTACATGCTACAATGCGCAGATATCCACATATTCAAATACATAATACATATAAATATCTATCTAAATATATACGAGCATGTTAAGTTCTTATCACACACATTCTAATTATAAAAAGCCATGAGTGGGCGCTGCATTTCTGCCACAAATCGCTACAAATCATTTGGCAAGCAAATGTGCTGTCAGATAAATATCTACATACTTTGCGAATATGCCCACACACACACACACACTAAAGCACATGATTACACACACATGTACACTCACAAGTTTTGAAATTTCACAAATATTTGCCAGTGTGGGGATTTCTTTAGTTATTTATTGTTTTTTTGTTTTTTAATTTTAATTTTAGCTTTTGCGGTAGTAACTACAAAACTCTGTCGTTGTTAAAGCTTCCGTTTTCTTTTTGCAAATTTCTTTAAAATTATATTATTTTCAATTATAATATGGCAGCCACCATCAACCAATATTATTGGTAATAATCATGCTTATTGTCATTTACGCTAGCTAGACATTGCGGTTTTGTTATTTTGTTGTTGCTGTTATACTTACATATTAACACTATATGCAATTATCCGTACAGGTAACGACCATGGCGTCTATATGTATGAATATGTTTGTGCGTTTGTCGGTGTGGTGGTGTGAAATTGGATTTTCGTTTTAAAACCTGAAACCGCTTTAAAGCTACAAAGTAGAAAAACACTGAATTGGCTTAATTTTCATTACATGCACACACACACACACATACACACACATACACACACATACAATGGAAAATGTTGGTACATATAAAAATAGCAGCAAATACAGAAACGCGCCCCGCCACACTCACACGCCTTCACACATTTTTAAGCGTAATTTTATTGCTGACATTGTCAATAATGATTTTCTTTGTTCAAGTATTTTTTGTTGTTTTTTTAATTGGGTTGATGTGTTCTAATTTTATTATTTTTTTTTTTTTTTGCCTGATATTAATGTAAATTATTTTGTTACATGCAGTTGCTCAATTTAATTGTGCCTCTTTCTTGTTGTTGTTTTCATTTTTTTTTTTTAATAATAATTCAGATTTAATTTGGGAAGGGCGTTGTCAGAAAAAAAACTTAGTTACAGTAATTTTTATTACATATGAACTTGAAAATAGGCATTTTAATTTCAGTTTTGTGTAACCTTGTTTGCTTGTGATTTGAAAATACTTACCAAAATATTTCCAACAATTCTGAAATCTTTTGAAATTTCCAGGTTGATCGATTTAAATGTTGAATTCAGAAGCAAATGATTTGGAGAGAGATGGAAATTTGTGAGGAAAATTGACTTTGAAGCGAGCCAGAGGTGGAGATGAACCGGTTGTATTGGGGTGGTCCTCTTTGTGGTACGCGAGCAGGAACTGTTTTGCGAGCAGCGTATTGTGTTCGCTGCTTAATACAAGCCAAGCAACCGCCCCCCACCAAGGAAAATACACATAGATCTGAGCCAGCACAGAGTAGACTTGACCCGATTCATTAACTCGACACCACTTGAGAACACAACATATAGGGCTGCACTCAACTCTCTGTATACGAAGGCGGTAAACATTGGCTATACGCCCTGAACATAGGAGGCCAGCACCCATAAACGACGCAGAAAAAAGGTTTCCAAGAGAAACACGATGCACTCGTGCACAGCTCAGATCCGGATGGAGCCGCATGCTTAATTGCTTTATGTCCAGGATCAGTGAGGACATCACGAACACCTGTCCAGACTGTGGCAGTGTCCCTCACGATATAGCTCACCTTTTCTCCTGCCCACAGCGTTCAACAGACCTGACTCCTCTCTCTCTTTGCAGGCATCCCATTGACGCAGCCTGCTTCCTGGGCCTTGACTAGAAGGACAACAGCTGATACACATAAGTAAACATATTGACAATAAATTTCTAACACTATTGTAGCAGCAACAAGATGAACCGGTTCCTAAATCCAACCAGTAGCTTATAGAAATTATATTTGGGTGCCCATAACTACTAAATGTACTGGGCACGAATGGTAGCTGCCAAGCTATTTATTTCATCTAGAACTATATTCCAGGGCAAGGAAAGAAAAAATTACACGTAAATATCTTGACTACTTGGGGTGTTTGCTTAATTCCCGTCGATATTTAATTAGTTTTGCGTTTCTTCTTAGCAACAATGGGTTTTATCTCAGGGCATAAACGAAACCTGCTGCTTTTACTTTAACGAGGCTCAAACATTAGTAGAACATGCATTATATTATACCATTAGAACTTTTGTCCAAGGAGAAAAGGAATCTCCAACTCTCTTGTCCTAGAACAACATATCAGTAAGGCATTCGTTACAGGCATTAATTAAGCAGGAAATTTTTACTAATCCTTTTGGTATTTGCTACAATAAGGGCTCTAGTGGATCCAAAGATTTCCTAAAGGGGGGGATTTAATTTTTTCGTCTCCTCACATTTTTTTCATTCATGGTTGACGATAAAAATTTATGAAATTTTCAACGGTAGGGGTAGGAGGTTTAGGTAAGGGTTTCAAATCCAATTCTCCCTCCCTCTCCCCTTAGACCCGTTAGTGAATAGGGCTATATTCTTCTTCGTCATAGTATATTCTTCTTCTTTTGTCTTTTTGCTCAATTTTTTTTTACCGAGAAAAAAAGCATTGAAAGTCTTTAGACTACGTGAGGCTATTATCTACCAAAACTACTTCACCTTTACTTTTACCGGGGCCACAACAGTTACTACGCCGGAAGGGCCGTCATGAGCATTATCGTCCAAGTCGATCTGAACTGAAAAAATAATCAGTTGCATTGCTGCGCTATACACTGCCCATTTCTCAGAGCTCCCGAGCATCTGTGGCACCACCACCTTGTCGGTTTTCTTGAGAAAGATTGACCTACCTCGCCTCTCTTTTGCCCATGAAATACAAAGAATACAGAAACACGTGTCGCGTGCTTTCAAACTTTCCGAGACAATTCGGGCTCTTACTAACTTTGAACCTATGCAAGTATTTCTGAAATCCACCAGACGCACTCAGCATCTGCATAGTGCCCAGAATGCCATGTTTTCTATTCACCAAGTCAGACACCTTCGAGATGAGATGACTGCTTCCATATTCCTGTCACTCTCGGAACATGTGATGGAACTCTTTCAGGAGTTTTTCTCCATTGTTAAGCTCTAAATCGTTTGCGTTTCTTTGACATGTAGGTTGAAAGGAGTTTTTACAGCTAGCACGCAAATTACGTCGTCCGAAATGGTGCGATACACACTGACTACCCTATATGTACCTACTAAGACTAAGCTAAGTGTTGAGGGATGAGTGCGACCTCATTTAGTGCTTTTCAGCTTTTATCACCAGCTTATCAGGCTTCTTCTGTGAACTATTTATATGCCATGGCCCGCGATTTCTGCGTGGACAATTTCAGCAAAACGGAGTTCAGCCAGCGGTCAATACTAGCTATGGCGTCGTTACATACAAGTTTTAGATCTTCGATTTGGTTGGCAACAGATATAATATCTTGTCGTATATGTTGTTCAATAGCGTGAGTCCTAGTACACAACCTTGAAGTATTCTGCCTCGCAAATCCGATCCTCTGTGGCATTAAAGTCGTAAGTCCTCAGAGCTCGCATTATCTGTTCCCAGTTTGCAGAATTGAAGGTATTCTTAATGTCTAGCGTTATACGATGGTCGCATCGCTGGATAAGCTCAATACCGTTCTTATTGTGTCGGCCTGCTGTCGTAGAGAATCACGAGGTTTTCAGTTGCTCTCTGTCGCCCATTAAAACCATTTTCAAAGCACTGGGAGTATAGAACCTCAGGTTTTATTAGTACATGATCTCTAAGTGTATCTGTTCTTTCACCGGCTTGGACCCAAAATCCCACATAGGTTAATTCTCAGTCTTTATTTAGATTGTTCAGCTTTCTAGGGGCTCCCATGAGGGAGTGGGAACTGAGAGAGGCAGGGTCCTGGTAACAACATGATAGCATGACCATATTATATAGCCACCCACATTAATCAACTTTTACGTTTAAAAATTTGTATAACTTCCTTGCAAATTTCGTCTTTACCAGAAAACTATGCAAAGTACAAAGAATGGTAAAATCTTAAAATTTCAATCATTATTTTGATATTGCAGCTTACTTTTCCCATGTTTTTGAGGGCGAGTCATCAAAAAGTTCCACGTAGATGCTGCTAGATCGATGAATAATCGGTAGGTAATTGAAGACGGGTCTTAATTTTCGTTGAGCAACGTTTATAATGACTAGTCTTAATAAGCATATATAGTATTGCTTGTTGCTTGCTTATAATTTCACTAGCCCATAATGCGAGTTCATGCATGAACAATGTGCCACTCCCTTACTTTTTATATTATTACTGTTACTGTTGCTGCTGCTGCTGCTCCTAACTGCATTTGCAACTATTTCCATCTTCGTGCGCATATTTTTTTATTTCTTTTATTTTTTCTTGTAATTTATGATTGTGCTGCCGTTTGTTGTTGTAGTTATTGTTGTAGCTGCTTTAAAGTTACTGCGCTTAATTTGTCATTAGCCTCTGACTTTACCTTATTTTTATTTTTTTTATTTGGTTTTTTTTTTTTGCTGTTGTTGTTGTCTTTCTCATCTTTCAGTTCACTTTAGTATCTTTCATTTTACATTTCTACTTTACCATTTCCTATTTAATTTTGCAGCGTTTGCTGGAAACTTTTGCCAAAGTCATTCATCTTATTTTGTTGTAGTTGGTTGTTTTTGTTTTTTTGCTTTTCGTCTGTGTTTGCATGTATGTATCTTTTGGATTCGGCGTATTATGTGCAAAATTTATATCTTTAAAATCTACAGTTCGAATCAATAAATTCAACTTCCTATTTATTTTACTTACTTACATACATTCGTTTTGTGAATTTCTTATTTTTGTTTTGTTGTTGTTGTTGTTATTATTGCAATTGCCGTTCTGGAACATCTTCGTTGTTTGATGAAGAAAAGAGATAAAAGATACTTTTATTATCTACAGTTTTTGCGGTTTTTAAGTTTCTTCAAATTTTGTGCAAAATTTTATAGCTTCTCAGCTTGAATACTATGCCATTCCTTTTTACTAGCAATGCCTTTCCCTAAATATCTATGTATGTATATTAGTGTGTTCTGCTGTACATTTGTAGCGATGTCTGTCTGTATTTCGGTCGATATTTTTGTACTTCCACTGCTGCTACTCTGACTGCTGTGCTGCTCTGTGTACCCCTATTACTACTCAGTTTTTGCAATTAGTTACGGGAAGTAATTTTTTTTCTTAGTTGCTGTTATATCTCATTTGGCTGCACAAACGTTTTTCTGTTTTTTTCTTTGCTTTATACCCTACACCGCAAAACGTATACACTCAGTTTGAGTTATATATGTATGTATATGAGCAAGTCTTCAGAAGAAAACGTTGCAGGTAGTCTCATTATCATTAGTATAATTATTATTAAGAAGTTGAGACTCAAAAACCCAAAAACGAGCATTACCACCTGGAAGGTTTTTTGTTTTTCTTTGGCTTTGGCATATTGGGTTGAAGTAAACTAAATTCAATACAATTTTCTAAAAGACTAACGTCCTTCACCGAAAAGCTGTTAAGATTCTATGCATTAGTTATGGATGTGTAATAAATATGAATTTGACTGCATAAAAATCAGCGTCAGTTTCTTAAGGAAAATCGAGAGTGAATAAACTTAAGACGCCATGCAGTTTATATAAGAAATTGTACAAAAATTATTGTAAAAATCATCCAGCTGTATATATTCAACACAATAGAGAAATCTTTGGAGAAATCGATCATGCGTAGATCAGATAATCACATTAAGAATCATTGTAGCGCAAATTAACGAATGACAGTCTACTCTCCAACACATATTCGTGGGCTATGACAAAAAGCTTTCAGCAGCGTCAGCCGAGTCGACAATATCTGGTATACCCTTCTCAAAAGAGGAAGTCTATCAAGTCACGTAGCAGTCATCCATACCTAGTGTCCGATTGAATATTCCATTTCGGTTTCAGTTCTTCAGCTATTCGGCCTAAAAAAGCATATTCTCGGCTACGGTAAAAAATTGAAGAAATTTTTGAAATTCGCAGTTGATCGAAAATTGAAGATGCATGCATACATACTTGAGCTTTTAAACGCGTTTTCCTCAAAACTGAATTCTTCTAAATGACTGTCATGATATCTCCAAAATTAATGAATCGATTGAGCTCAAATTTTCATGATATTTTCACTACAGGTATACCTTGTTATAGTCCTTTGTGAGTTAATATTGTAAAAAAGTGAAAAAAATCAAATATTTATTTTCAAAACTCCGCCAAAAATTTAATTTTCAATATATTAATTTAATTTTGGTTCCAGCTATAACCACAGGTTTATCAATTAAGACGCCGTTTTAATTTTCGATAAGGAGGTTAGACGAATGCTGAACCTACATGTCGATGTCCGAACAATTCCGACAACAAGATATCCTAAAATCTTAGGAGTCACATTCAACACTTTTGCCACTCACGCAACAATAAAATCAGAGTGCTAAAGGCACTTGCTGGCAGTTCATGGGGTAAGGGCAAAGAAACACTGCTGACCACGTACAGGGCCATTAGTAGATCGGTGCTCAATTATGCTGCCCCGCCTCAATTATGGACGCCTGCCATCAGCAACTCACAATGGCGCAGACTACAAGAGTCACAAAATGCAGCCCTGCGCACAATCACTGGGTACCACCTACCACTAGGATGCTGAAGGTCAAAAGCCATAATGAACTGTTGGCGAAACAATTTTGGCTGGCCTGCCACAACGACGGACACTTTAATCATAGACTCACCATACTTCCACACCCACTCCGAAAAATCCGGGACGACCTGACCATATATGACGAGGATATTACCAGACTAACGAATAATAACTTGCTGGACCATAATGCATACACTGCCGCAATCTAGCACTTTCATGCCGAAGCGGTAAGTGATGCAACATGTGCATATCAGCCAAACATAGTCCTTAATGGAAGACCCCCGCCTGTAGCTGCACCCAGAGAAATACTTACCTCGTTTGAAGAAAAACGGCTATCAAATTGAGGAAAAATGGGTTTCCTCATTTAGATATACAAAATTTCTTTGAATTGAGGAAATATTTTTTTCTTTATTTTAAAGAAAAATTTCTATGAAAGAAGGAAGTTTTCTATAAATTAAAGAAATATGTCTTCAATTTGTAGAAATTGCGTTTTTCAAATGAATAATATTTTATTTCATTATGAGAAATTGTATATAATTTAGGTACAATTTTCCTCAGTTTGAGGAATAATTTTTCATAAATTGAAGTCAATTTACTACCTTTTTAGAAAAAAAAATCTTGAATTTATGGAGTATTTTCAACAATTTTTTTTAATTAAAAGGCATGGAAATCATATTTTATTTACTTGTATTCATTTATTATTTTATTTTTAATAAGTATTAAGGTTTACATTCATACGTATTTTTACATACACTACAGGCGTCGTCGCCTTGAGATGATCAAAAGTTCCTTATGGCCATCAAAAAATTATAAATTGAAGTTTATTGAAATTTATATCTTTTCAATATATTTTATTTTTTTCACAAAATATGTCAACAGCCACAAACACAACCGCTTCGCTTGAAATAGCGACGCCAACTAAAAAATTCAAAAGAAAAACAAAGCGTACACGATTGTCTGCTAAAGCCAAAAGAGTAAAGCTAGTTTTTGTGTATACTAAAATTTTGTATGGAGAACATTTTTGGTATATTCGTCTCTTTCTTACTTTTTCTATACAACTAAATTTGTAAAAATGAAGACATAACTTACTTCAAATTGAACACCATGGTTGCATGAAAGGAGCACATTTTTCTTCATTTTGAGGAAAATTTACTTAAACGAGAGAAATTTTCGTGGATTCAAATTGAGGAAACTTTTTCTTTGTTTTAGAGATGGGTATTTTTCTGGGTGTGATGTGGACATAATATTACCGTGGAAAACTAGATACGCCTTGGCGCAACTTAGGCCAGGATACAGTAACTTGCACAACTCTTACCTATCAAGAATCGACATGACTGTTCAGGCACGACACTAAACACTTAATTGCCCCACTAACTTGACACCCAGACATAGTTGGACACATCCTATAGAGGTAGTCCTTTACTCGAACTGGACTTGGCAGAAACTTCTGACGCCTAAATAATGTACCTGTGACACTGATGACAAAGTTATAGTTGCTACTACAACAACAACATAGTCGATTTAACAGTTTATTTTGGAGTGAAAAAATTTTAAATGTTTCTTGAAAATTGAATAAAAACGTTAAAAAACAGCTGTCACACCTGGCGACCCCTTAAGGCAAATTGCAGAAAAATTTTTGTCAGCTCCTCCGACTAGTTTGGCGAGTGAAGAATTATTTGGTGTTTTACCTTTTTTGATGTGAAAATCACTCACTTTCAACTGTTCTATTCAGATTAAAAAATAGAAATTTTACATATTTTTAAGATTGCAAAAAAAGATAATTCTATGATAAAAATATCAAGCACAACTAATTTTTCAATTAATTTATTAGGCAACTAAAATTTTAGTCATGACTAATGAAGATTAACTAAATTTAGTCATGACTAATAAGTTAGTCATAATCACCACTAAATGAATTAGTTTAGGAAATGCTGAACTCAGGCAGGAGGAGATGGACTAGAGGCAATCATACTTTGCTAACCTTTCAGGACTGAAGCAAGATAAAACATTTCTAGGTAACTATTATAGGGAGAGATATACAATTTATACCACTCTCAACAACAGTTTCCAAATATTCTGCTTTTCTGATTAAGCACTACAGGCTAGGTACTGGAGGGACGCTCAATATATAAATTCTTTAATGAGGAGGGAGAAACATTAAAACATATTTTCATAACTATTAATTAATGGGTATATTGTACTGCGACCTATGTATATTTATATTGTAAGTCCCCTTTTCCACACGGCAACGGCAAGTTTTCTTGTCGGTAAGTCGAGTTTGTAGGCAAGAGAGGAAAGACGAGAGGAGACGAGTATAGACTTGCTCGTACCGGCAAGTTTTCTTTTGTGCTGTTCGTTCTTTGATATTTCTTTTTCTTCTTGTTTGTCATTTTAAGTTGGATTCGCATTGATTTTGGTTTCTTATTGGAAAAAATAAACATTTTCATATTAAATTTCACTTTTCTTCCATATTTATATTCAATAAACCGATTTCAGTTTTCATTTATTTATTTTTATTTAATAAAATGTTAATAAAAAGATTTCCACAACACGAATGACAGAAAAAATTGCCCAAAAAATCTTACTGTGTGGAAAAACAAGTGGCAAGTTCAAAAGAGAATTGGAAACTTGCCGACAAAAAAACTTTATTTGTGGAAAAGGGGACTAAGGGAGTGTTCCCGGGTATGAGACGGGTTTTGTTTTTGAGCCATAAATTTTCACTGGTTAAACCAAATCGGGTGTTTTATATACTGTTGAAAGTACGCAATTTTTATCCAAAAAAAAGTATAGCGATTCCATTGGCACACAAAATTATATCACCAATTTTCTGAGGAAGTGTGTTTTTGCCAAAAAGAATTTATACTCGTGTATGAGACACCTACAAAAATCCACTAAAAATTGGAAAATATGTAGTAGAAACCCCATAAGTATTTATATTTATAACGAACAAATTTATTTTGTAGGCCTTCAGCGGGTAAGGTAAAAAGAAATGGCAGTTTTTATTCGTCATCTCTCTCTTTATTCTCTATCTATTTAAATCGCTGTTGCAATGTCTGCACACTTCAAATGAACATGTGATGCATTTGATTAACGATTTTCTTTTTTCGGATTGACATGGCTAAAAATACAAAAACAAAATGAATCAAAACAGTAGCTAAATGGCGTCTCATACCCGGATAATAATGCCATTTTGAGAATAACAAAAAAAAAAAATTTCCAACCATATATTGGCATGACGACCTCGATAATCTAATTGGTAGAGAATTAGACTTTCAACCGGGAGGTTCGGATTGGATTCCCGTTCTCGTCTGGTGGTTAATTTTCATTACTTTCTTATATTCACTATCAATATGAAGTGTATGAGAATTATAAGATAGTGTACAAGTGCACACATTGGTTGGTAATGGCAAAACCACCAAGCCGATAAAAAATTGCCACACCGCCATTCGGAATCGGTATCACAATGGCCCGTTCCGGCCTAAGTGTGTCTCTAGTGATGATTCGATACAAGTAAACAAATAAAAACTCGATCCTTTTCATTCGATTCCAATACTTTTTTTACTCGATGCTATAACAAAAGTATTTTACTTGGTATCGGAAAAAAGGGTCAGTATCGGATACTCGATACTTTTGGAAAATATTTATTTAAAAACTTATATATTGCTATACAATAATTAAAGTTGCGGATCATTTTACAATAGTTTACAGCAATCAATAATATATTTCAAAATACTACTGCAGAATTATTCAAAATATTTCAGTCCATATTGCAATATTTCAATGTATGACAATATTGCAGTACAGTATTAAAGTTCTAGAAAATATTTCCGGCCATGCATGTAGAACATAATGTTTATTGAAACCTTTTCATTAAAATAAAATATTTTTAACAAGCTTTAATCCGTTAATTAGTTTTCCTTCCATTATAAAATTTCTAGCGATTTGCTAAATTAAATTAAAGTCATTTCTATATGATTCACGTGTTTCCAGTGAAAATATCTCAAAACCATGATTTAATGGCGAAAAACTCGTGTTGAGTAGTAGTGTAAACTGTAGGCTCAACCATATTGTATCACAATGGGCCATTCTGGCCTGAATGTTTTCCTTGACAACCACTTAAAAAAAGAGTAATTTCGATACTTTTTTCCAATATTTTTGGTAGCATCGATACTTTTATTCGATACAAGTAATGAGTAAAAGTATCGATATTATGTGGGTATCGAATCAACACTATGTGTCTCTCGACAGCCACTCCAATCTAACCTAACCTATATTGGCATAGTTCAAAATTGGATCGCACATAAAAACCTAAATGTTAATGCATTACACTCATCTTTTTCAATTAATTCACTCGAAAATATGTCACTTTGAAAAAAATCAAAAAAAAGTTTCGCGATCGATGTTCACTCACGTCGTTTTCAGCTGATATACACAATACATATATTTACTTCGGGTTTAGCACAAAAACTGCCTCATGTCAAAAGAAAAAATTATTAGCTTTGATTGCCTAAGCTTATATAAATATTTGAATCCAGTGGGTAGTAGTAGACACTTATTTCATCTTCTTTTAGTTTTTCTTTTATAGTGAGAGCCTCCATAAGGGTTAACAACCAATGTGATTCTTGGCCGCTGCCTTCCGGGAAACGTTACTTAATTAAGTTTAGGCAAACTTGATTAAACTAACCAGAGCATTATAGGAAATTTTACCAAATTCGCTGGCCAAAAATTCATTTTTTCGACTTGTCCGAAATTATTATTATTTTATTTTTTCATAAAGCCAATACAACAAAGCAAATAAGTGTAAGTTTTGTTTTTATGTAAATAGATTTACCGTTGCTCGAGCAGCTGTAAAATATGTTGCTTCTCAATTAGTTTGCAAATAACATTTGAGAGTAATAAATTGTGTGCAAAGTTTAAGTAGGTACGTTTATTTTAAAACAAAATTATAATTGAAAAAAAAAAATAAAAATAGGAGACAAATAATGATAGTAAGCAGATGATTTATCAATTAAAAAAATTTGGTCAATTTATTAGTTATGGTAAATAAATCCATATTATTGCAGTGACCTTATACTGAAATGGTGCAATTTTAAAGTGGAAATTTATTTAGACTTTTAAAAAATTGCTTGGGTTTGCTTGAAATAAAATCATCAGGGTTGTTTAGGACATTCAGTTATGTGTTAGATTACTAAGTTTCGCTCTGCGATTTTTTGAAAATCCCATTTTTTCTCAGACAACTACCGAATACCAAACTGTTTTTGGTTTGTTGTATGACGACTGCGGAAAAAAATCTTCTTTTTTGACGCGTCGATATTAGAATTTTTTTCTTAATTTCTATTCATAAATATTTCATTAGCATATTAAAAAAAAATTGAAGGAATTAGTTCATTAAATAATTGTGGGTCAGCTATCAAAGTTAATGAATGCTAAACACAAACTGCTAGCATGCATTTTGAAGCATTTTTTCGAAAGCTTTTGCTGTTTAACTATAATTATAATCTTAAAAGTATTTTTTTTTTTACAATTTTTTTATATGAAGAATGCATTTTACAAATAAAAAAAAAACAATTTTTTTTTTTTTGACAAAATTTGCTGTTTAGAAACTAAATTTCAAGATTGGTGGACCAGGCCTATCTATTCGCTCTAGTATATAAAAATGTAAAATAAATAATTTCTTAGCCAAACAACAACAAAAATTGGCTGCGGATCCAATTTTTTTAACAAAACACTAAATGTATATTGAGGGGAAACTATTCAGAGATTGAAAGTTTTTAAGAGATTGAAAGTTTTTTGTAAAAAATAAAAAATATTAACAAAATATGAAACAATACAAAATGTTGAAACAGTCAAAACTGTTTTTTATGATTTTTATTTTGATATCTTGGCTGCAACGGACTTTAGAGCTATTCTAGTTTTTCTGTTGTATGGAAGATGGGCAGTTGACCGATCACGCCCATTTTCATAATTTTTCTTTTTCACGACCTAAGAGTGGCTCATGCCAAAAATCGTTTTGCTGAGATGATTCCTTACATTTTTTTCGCTATCTCATAACAAATTTTATAGCACTTCATATCACACCCTTATAGAATAAGTGGGCGTGGCAATCTTATTTTCATGTGAGGCGTCCCTATCATCAAACAAACTTCTGGACCAAGTTTCATATCGATACCTCCATTTTTCGAATTTTGGCTAGAAAATTGGGTAAAATTTCCTATAGTGCAGAGAAGAGGTTCTCATAGATAGACTAGGTTAGGTTAGGTTGGAGTGGCAGCCTTCTGCTTGAAAGCACACTTAAGCACAAATTAGGCTCATTGTGATACCACAGTACGGCGCGACTCCCCCATTTACGGAGTGGAGAACCATGAGGATTCCATAATGAATCTGGCTATGTCCTTAATATTTATGGATGATAGCTCGGACAGACTAGTGAAGAAAGGTGAACCCAGGAGTTTTAGTCTCCTCCTGGCCAGGGATGGGCATTCGCACATGAAATGAAGGACTGTTTTATCCTCCTCCTCAGAGCCGCAGCCCCGACAGAAGTCATTGAATGGCAGTCCAAGTCTTGCAGCATGTCTCCCCATTATGCAGTGTCCCGTGAGCACCGAAGTCGTTATGCTGATGGAGCTTCTGCTTAGGTTGAGTAGCTGTCTAGTCCGTCTATTGTTCATAGTGGTCCATGTTAGCCTGGTTATGCCACAGGTATGCTCCGCTACCCAGGATCTTTTTGCTTCCTCAAGGTAGTTTTGCTTAATGGCTAATTTAATAGACGTAAGAGGGACACCAATGGTGCAGGTAGGTGATATATCTGTAAGTTGCGAGCCCTGTTTTGCTAACTCGTCGGCATTGCA
The DNA here is from genome assembly GCA_963691655.1 of Toxonevra muliebris. NCBI lineage: Eukaryota > Metazoa > Arthropoda > Insecta > Diptera > Pallopteridae > Toxonevra > Toxonevra muliebris. Next base: position 78,684,366 of record OY829327.1, on the reverse strand, counting down.
GTTACCTGAAATATTCATATGTCCAGGCACCCAATATAGGTGGACCTGAGAGTGACTCGACAAAATGTTGAGTGAAGATCGGCAGTCGAGAACAAGCTTTGATGTAGTGAAAACACCGGCAAGGGACTTGATTGCTGCTTGGCTGTCCGTGTAGATGCGGATATTCGTATCGAATGAATCGTTGCGAATAAGCCACTTGGACGCTTGATAGATAGCCATTACTTCCGCCTGAAAGACGCTGCAATGGTCAGGAAGTCGGAAAGAGAGTCTGAGATCTAGCTTACTAGAGAAGACGCCACAGCCGACTCTTTCCTCCGATTTGGATCCATTTGTATAGATGTCAATTAAATTGTCAGTGACCACCTCGTCATTAACCCATTCCTCTCTACTGGGTATATGGGAGAAGAACGTGTGGTTTAAATTAGGGGTAGAGCAAATGTAGTCTACGTTAGTTGGTACGGACGTATCGTGGATTAAAATCTTGGCATGGCCCAGGTTTGACCGGGTCCAGCGAGTTAGGGCACTGAGTCTGACAGCAGAGCACTTAGCTTGTTGCTTGACCAGAAGTGAGGTTGGCAACCAATGAAGGATTGCGAAGAGAGCTTTCGTGGAGGTAGTACGGAGGGCCCCAGTAATCAATATGGCTGCCGTTCTTCTAACCTTATCCAGTGGTTTAAGGTTGACCGCCTTTGAAGTAGCTGGCCACCAGAAGACGGATCCATAAAGAAGATTAGGCTCGACCACTGCTGAATAGAGCCAGGAAGTGACTCGAGGTTGAAGACCCCATCTTGTTCCTAATGCCCTCTTACAGCAGTAGAGAGCGCAAGAGGCTTTCCGTACTCTCTCTGCTATGTTAGCTTTCCATTGAAGTTTAGGATCAAGAACAAGTCCTAAATATTTGACGCGCTTACTAAGACAAAGCGAGATACCATTAATTTTGGGTAGGGCAAAAGTTGGTATTTTATACTTTCTAGTGAAAAGCATAACCTCTGTTTTGGCAGGATTAACATTAAGACCGAATTCACGGCACCAGTGAGACAGAATGCTAAGTGAGTGATTTAGCCGTTCTGAAAGAGTAGCAACGTATTTGCCGGATACTGCAATAGCAATGTCATCTGCATAAGCTATTATTTTGCAGCCGGTTTGATCTAATCTGTTTAGCAGTGTGTTCACCGCCAGATTCCAAATAAGAGGCGATAATACACCTCCTTGTGGTGTGCCCCTATTGACAACCTTTTTGACTTTATCATTTCCGATAGAGGAGCTGATGATACGTGTTTTAAGTAGTTGTCCTATAAATTTAACCAGATTAACATCAAGATTAAGATTTATTAAGGCATTAACGACAGCGTCGGGGCAGACATTGTTGAATGCCCCCTCGATATCGAGAAACACTGCAAGTGTGTACTCCTTGTTGGAAAGTGATTTCTCAACTTCCTCAATGAGTACATGTAGCGCTGTTTCCACAGACTTCCCTTTAGTATAGGCATGCTGTGATTTGGATAAAAGAGTAGGATTGATAGAATTCCTGATATGAAAATCAAGAACCCTTTCTAATATTTTTAAGAGAAAGGAGGACAGACTGATCGGTCTGAAGTCCTTTGGGTTGATATGGGACGCCTTCCCTGCTTTGGGTATGAAGACTACACGAGCCTCTCTCCAGCTTTTGGGAACGTACGAAAATTTTAGGCAAGCATTATAAATTTGCAATAGCCATGATGTTACGTGTTCAGCCCCTTGCTGAATATCCGCGGGAATGATGCCATCTGGCCCTGGAGATTTGTAGGGGCTGAAGGATTTGATGGTCCACTTTAGAAGAGTGTCGGTCAATTGAAAAGGGGAGGTGTTACTTAAAAGATGATCGGTCACAGGAGGACTATGATCAACGAAGGTTTTACTCCCTGGAAAATGAGTATACAGGAGGACCTCTAAGGGTCGTATTCAAGAGTTTTCGAAGTCGGCTAGTCTCGGAGAAGCTTTCTATGCTACCACAGAAGTTCCTCCAAGACGCCCTTTTGGCTTTTCTTATAGCGTACTTAAGTTCCCTTTGTTTAGATTTAAAGAGAAACCAGTCATTGAAAGCCTTGGCTCTATTAAAGAGTCTTCTGCATACTTTTCGTAGCTCTGCAATCTCCGGGGTCCACCATAAAGGTTTAGTCTTACCTCTAGGTTTGGAGGAATTGCATGCCGATTTAGCAGCAGTGTTAAAAAGTGCTGTAATGGAGTTTACCTCTCGATCAATATCGCAGTGGTTATTTATAGTGGCTGGAGCAGGCTGTATGCCAGACTCGATAATGGCATGGAACTTTGTCCAGTCAGTATGCTTCCTATTGATGAGGCTAGTAGCACCTGCAGAGTCTGTAGGATCTAGTTTATCAATGGTGAAGTTAATGTAATTATGATCAGAAAAGGAGCACTCTTGCGAGACACTCCAGTCTTTCAGTAGATGTGACGAGTTTTCACTTACTAGAGTGATATCGAGAACCTCCTTTCTATTTGAAGTAATGAAGGTTGGCTCGTTCCCCCTATTAGCAATAACTAAGTCATGAGTAAGGATAAAATCAAAGAGGGACTCACCTCGTTCATTTGTGTCCGTGCTGCCCCACATCTCGTGATGGGCATTAGCGTCGGCACCGATGATAACCGGGGTCCGTTTACGGTTAGCCTCTGCAACCAGAAGCTTCAACGTATCGTGCGGCGGTGATGTACCGTGGTCATGTGCCATGTAGCTGGAGACGATCCAGGTGCCCATGGCGTTGATCACAATAACCATGGCCACGTTGTCTTTATCGCTGAACCTGGAGAGTAAAAGATAGATAGACTAAAATCTGAGAAATTCTCCTTGATCTGGGTCCCGAGACAACGAAATATCAACGATAACGAAATAGTTGACGAGCTGTTGTGAAAGGAATCTGCACTGAACGAGTCTCAGGTTGAATTAGTATTAACAACAGTAAGTACAGTCAAGACCGAAATCATATCAACATACCTCCAAAAAGCCGAACTACAATTGGAAGAAAACAGAACAGATCATCAGCAAAAATCGAAAGGATATATCAACGGAGTGCAAACAGCCAGAATATCCATCCCTTAGAATACTTTCTGCAGGAGCTGCAAACAATCAGTGGAAAAGCAAACGATAGTCCATCTCCTCTGTGAATTTCCAGCCTTATGGAAGGAAAGGTCTAGAACCTACCAACATCAAAGACCTACTTAATCGTTCCAGAGGCAGACGGGTCTACGTTTCGGAATGACTCAAAGTATCCCTCGACCAAGATCTGATAACCTCAGCAACAACAGCTGTCGGAATATAACCTATTTAAATATGTAAGCTAAACAAAATGGCACTAGCCAATCGTGTGAACCTACCCAAAAATAACTGAGGGTGTTAGCGCTAATCGGATTCGTGGAATCTAACTACCACTTAAAAAAAAAAACAAACAAAGACTAAAACCTTCAAGGAAACCATAAAAGAGGCCCCCATAAGTCGATCGAGACCAACTAAAATATTTGAACTTTTTTTTTTCTTCCATTTTGTCTTTTACAATTTACTTATTTTTCTTTTTAACTTTTCTGTAAAGTAAAAATTACTAACTTTTTAAGTTGTCGTTGTTTTTGTTGTACTTAAAAATACTTTACTTCACGTTTATGAGTTTCTGTCGAAATAATTTTTTGTTTTTTTTTTCAGTTGTTTTTTTTTTTTCTTACTTTACTAGATGTTTTTGTTGTTCATTGAAGTTTTGTTATTAATTTGATGATATCTTGAAAAATGCTCTTAACAATATTTTATAAATGTGCTACAAGGCACAATTTCTTGTTGCTGTAGTTGTTGTTGGCGTTGTAGCTGTAGCTGTTTTATCTTTCAGCTCTGGCGTAGAGTAGAGTTTATCTCTCGTTTTTTTTTCATTCTTTTCACATAAAGCATCCAACGCGCTATAGTAATTTATGGATTAGCAGATAAAGAATGAATTTAAACAAAATACATAAAATAAAACGAAAAAAAAAAATTATAAACAAAAATAATGCGGAAGAATATTTCACACATACACACACGTTTTCATGATGAGTATCAAGTTTAAAATATTTAATTCTATAAAGGGGAAAAAAATATCGCTGATAATTTTGAATTATGAAATAATTAAAAATTTAATTCAATAGCATTTAATTGTTTCAGTTTTATTGTTTGGTCATGTTAATGTTCATACAATAATAACATGTTTGTCCATGCATATGTAAATGGTTTACTACACGTTAATACTCTGATTATTGTTATTATTATATTAACTTTAGTTAAGTGCTGCAATAAAAACTGAGACTGTTAAAACTTAAGCTTGCATAAGTTTTTTGTTTTTCATTTTTCATTTTACGACTAAGCTTAATTTAAACAATTGCCATGACTTTAGACTCTGTATATAGTTTGTTTTAGAAAGTAAAGGTCATGTTGAAAGTTTGTTCGTGTTTATTGAAAGTTGTAATGGGTGCACAAAATTTATAGATAATAATTGGGGTTAACATGCTGTTGAAGGTTAAGCACAGTGATGTCAAGAATTTCGATAGTAGAATTCGCATTATTCATAGTAGTAATTATTAATTTGGTTAGCGAGGAAAATAATAAGAGCAGAACAAGAGCATAAGACATTTTACTTGCACATGGCTCGCTCCCAAAGAAAAAAGATATAGGTGGCCATTGCTGATCATGAATAGTTCATTACTTTGAAAGTGTTTTGTTATCAGGCGTGAAATCGTGGATTCAAATTTTATCGTAGCTTAAACTAGAGGTTGTTTGGTTTCGATTTCCACTACCACTAAACGTTTAATGATAGTGAGATTTTATTTCCACTACCACTAAAAGTTTAGTGGTAGTTAATTTTTATTTCCACTACCACTAATGGTTTAGTGGTAGTTAGTTTTTATTTCCACTACCACTAAAGGTTTAGTTATAGTTAATTTTTATTGACTAAAAGTTTAGTGGTAGTTGATTTTTATTTCCACTACCACTAAAGGTTTAGTGGTAATGGAGCCTTACTCCCATTGGCACTAAAAGTAGTGAAGAGAGATATTTATTCACTAAATCCCCAGTCTGTCTCAAAGTAATGCCAAGCAGAGCATATTGCATCAACCACTTGACTAGCGAGCTTGTAAATAAGCCTTGAATTAATTATATTAAGAGGCAGTGAACTTAACGCCATTACATTGTCTCAAATGTAAGACCACCATCTGTGCTGGATGAGGAAAGCGTCTGCCCAGAGAGGCAAAATGTAGCTTAGCGTAGCTAAGATCTGTTAAAGTATATCACACATCAATAACAGGATTTTTGACGAGTTTCCTGATCGCCCAAACAACCCTCACAACATAATGTATGGATACCCATACAACTGCCCTTTACATCCTACAAACTTGACACCCATAGCCTACCCAATCGCTGGGTTTTAACCTTGAGACAGACAAAGAGATTGTTCAAGAGATACGAATTTTTATATAATAATACAAAAATAAAATACTGTTTTTGAAAAATATTAAAAACAAGATCGTGCACAAAGCTTAATTTAAGTTTAAGTATAAATTGTTTAGGCTGCTTTGAATCATTGTTGTTAAATATTCAAATAGTTATAAATAAATATTGTAAACTAGAACCTTAGTTTAATTTAAGTCAATTTGATTGTTCTTTGTAAGTATATCATGTGTAACAGAGCTAACGCTCGATAGACTTAATAAATAAATAAATACTAAATTCTGATTTTGTGGTTACGTTTTTTACGATTTTTGTTGCTGTTTATTAATGTTTCGTTGGCAATTTTGGAGGTCAGAAAGACAGCCTAACATCTATATTCTGGCTGCCATTTTGGAGGTTCCAGGTACACTAATTGGTGCTAGTTCCTGGTACACTAATTGAATGAGTTAATTCACCACCAGTTTCTTACTCGAAACCCTAGCGGCACTTTGTAAGCTTTTTTTTTCCTTTTACTCCTCTTAGGAGCATAGGGCTAAGCATCGTACCCAGTATTAGTTTCGTTAATCTTTTTGCTATCATCTGAGCAGGTGATTGGCCTACAGCAGATGGTCCTAAGTTGATGGGGTTGCCACCTTTTTTAACGTTGCTCAGATCGGTGTTTTTCAGCAACTGCATCTGGTTGCAAGGCTGAAATTTGAATGGACTTAGAGTTGTGTGGTGGTTTGACTGTTTTCATTACCCTCATGATGGCTATTTTTGTATATGTACACAATGGATGTCGCTACTGCATTTGTGTTCTTTTATACAGTCGACTGGCGATACGGAAAAGGAATTATTTTTATAGGAGATAGTTTTTTGGCTATTTGGGCTATTGGTTGTACTTGAATAATTTTAAATAACGTGAGAAATGGCCCCGCTGAGGTTATAGTCTAGCACACTGCCACTAGACCACCGAGGTGGCCTTAAACCTTAAACGACCTTAATTTCGAATATCTCGTAGCAGCTCATGTATAGAATCCATGTTTTTGGTCTTCCTTTGCCGATTCTGTCATATCGATCTACCTTCCCCGCCATTGATACCATCCGGCATGATAACTGATTTGATATAATAGACTTATCTCATTTTCTATTGCTTCAGGCTGTCCCGTTCTCAGAAGACACAGTTGTCATTCGCATTCTAATTTATAATTTCTAAAATATGCAGCTGAGTATAAATAGTTCTGGATCCAGTTTTACTGTTTGCTGCTGTCGGTATTTTTTTTTGCTGAATATGAATCCAATATTATTTTTCACGGGGAATGTTACATGTTGTCCCTAACCTCAAAAAATAAAAAATCTCAAAAAACTTTTTTTCGTGTCTCTCGTGTCCCAAGTCATCAGAAAACTTTCCAAATGACTTATTTTTCAATTTTCATTACTTAACTTGGCTGTAACATACTTTTAGCATTACCCAGAAACAACGACGTGAACTTAGTAAGTCTTTGTTTCCTTTGCGGTGCTTTATTAGAGTGAAAACAAAATTATTAATGTAGTTGTAGGTTGTGCAATCTCTGCGGTTCCAAATTCGATTCCCGGCGAAAATGTTTCTTATCCATTTTTTTTCTTTTCTTTCTTTCATTACTTGGCGCTTTGATACAAAATATGTTATACGTCGTAGTGCTTGACTTTTGGGTCCTCCCATTTTCCGATTTAAAAAAAAAAAAAAAAAAAAATCCAAGTACTTGGATACATAATTTATTTTATAGTATGTTCACATGGCTGCTGAAAATTTGCTATGACTTTTCGCTATGCAACTCTGTGTTTTTGAGAGAATTGGGAGAACGCTACTACAATATTCCATGTATTACAATATTTAGTACTTGTTTTTTGATATCTGCCAAACATGATGACATTAGTTATTTGTAAAAAGTGTATGAAAAGTAAATGACCTCAAAAAAATGGAAATAAAAATTGACAAATGAAAAATCAAATGCCGTCTGAACGACTTTTCTGAAAATCTAATTTTAAGCAGTGAAAAGCGATTTTCAACTTCCATGTGAACACACTATTAGATAATTTGTAAAATCTTTATAGGGCTTGGGTGACTATTTAGCATAGGTCCACAGTAAATTGCATAATCACTTAAGTTTTTGGCTTAAACTCTTTGTTGAATGAACATATTGAACATAACTTAGACAAACCCAAGTTTTTTAACTTCTTATAAAAAAATCTAGCCAAGTCAACTTTGTTATAAAAAAATAATTTTTTTCTCTGTATGTTTAGTGGCCGTAGCCTAGTGGCAAATGTGTTGGACTGCTACGAAGAGGTGTCCGAATTCAATTCTCGGTACTCTCAAAAAATCAGAAAAGAAAATAAAAATCTTTATACAAGGCACCATCTCTTTGCTGGCAATGGCAAACATCCAAGAATAAAAATTGCATATGAAAAGGTTTTTACTTCGCCGTTTTTCATGCAAAAAACATAAAATCGGACAATAACCACGCCCACTTACAGTTGAGTGAAAATATGTATATATTTTTAAGAGGGTGTATAGGATATTTAAAGATCGGATGCCGCTTAATTCACCTTTCTTCTATCTTCTTCATTTCGAATTCGAACAATTTTATTGCTTTCTCACAAACTTTTCTCAGCTGGGAGAATTAATTGTGAGGCTTAGGGTTATAAAACTGATTCAAATTCTAGTTTACTCTATTCAATAAAGGAAAAGTAAATTCTATATAAATTGATTTTATTACAATTCTATTCTATGATTACACTGTTCAACAGCCAAAAATGAGCTGAGACGGGACAAGTGTAATTAGGGTAATGGGGGTCGCTGAGTTCGAATCCGTGGTCCGTTTTGATCTGCTACGTCACAATTTTTTTTTTATTGACATCTAAATTTTTAAAATTGAAAAAAAAAATAAAATAAAAAACGGCAGTTCATATTTTTTTTCGTCAAAACATCAATTTTTATAAAAAACTTTTTTCGATTTTTTAACCTTTAAATTTTTTTTTTTTAATTAATTTATTTTTTCGTAATTTTTTTCATCCTCGTTATCATCGTTCACTTTCATCTCGTTGTGAGCTTAACTCAGTAATGCCTAGTGGTGCCATATGGCACCTTGTCGCTGAGCCGTTCCTGAGCCAGGTTCGGACTAAGCGACTCCCCGTTACCCTAAGTGCATTTGTCCCGTCTCAACGAGCGTTTTCAAAAGTTTCCATTTGTAGAACAGTGTTATTATTTTCCAGCAGCACATTTCGGTTTTTCGATTTTTAAATAATTTATTCTACAGCATTAAATAACCATTATCTAAATATTTATAATTCGTTTCAAATGAAAATACTATCCTCCTCTTAATAGCGTGTGTGTGTACGTAGAAGGATACAAGGATGAACATCATGTTTTTTAATTAAAGAAATAAATAAATGACCACACTAACCTATTTTTGTAATCTATACTCTCTCACACTCACACACACACACACAAACCCATCTATACAGAAACAGACAATGGGGCCAAGAATGAAAAAGCAACCTTCGTCATGATATCAAAATTACTTCCTTTTTTTTTCATTTCTTAATAATAGCTTTAGAGCTCTAAAGAAGGCAGCAACATTCTCTAATGGTTTTTCAAACTGAAATGTGTTAAAATTAACAAAAGCGTCAAAGGCATTAAAAAGAAGAAAACAAAACAAAAAAAAAAACAAGTTAGAGTTGGCTACGGGGTTATAAAATTCGATTGAGCAAAATATTACCCAGGGGGCGCGAACAGACAGATAGACTATAGGGAAAACGCCCCATTATAATAAAATAAAAAATCATTTGATTTTAACGTGAACATTCACAATGTAGTATAGATATTGATTGAAAATGAAATGAAAGATACTAGAAACAACAAAAATGAAAGAAGCAGAGAAGTCAAAAGCAAAAAATGGAACTAAATGATTTTCCGCGATATTAAAAAAACAAAAAAAAAAAAAAGAAACACTTTGTTAAGGTAACACAAGCACACAGCGAATATGTTGAAGAGTAAGGAGAAGCAAAAATTTATGGAGGCCAATATATGTGGAGAAAAGAAAAAAAGAAGAAGAAAAATAAAACTAAACGCATTTAAGCCTTAAGACGCCGACACAATTACATTAAAGCGAAGCACCATCACCATTACCAGCACTAGCATCAAAGCACCAGCAACAATAACAACAACAACATCATCATACGAGTACAATACAACCACATAGCATAACGCCTGTCTGCCTGCCTGCCTGCTTGCTTCTGCTGGTGTTGCTGCTGCTGATGTTGCGCTATGGTGGCACACAGGCCGGGCATAGAGTATGTACGAGCATGGCATACAAAACGTGTGAAGACGATATTAGTCAGTACAACAACAATAACAACAACAAAAGCAAAAATCAAGCAGACAACACTAATTAGATCGGGCAGTCTTTAGACACGACAATATAAGGGAAATACACACACACACACACACACACACATGTAAACTTATTCATATACATGTACCACCAGTAATGTCCATATGTAGTAAATCGCTATTAGGTAAATATATGCAATAGTATAAATGCTGGTACAAGTGTAAATTCTAAGCACACAATTTTGCCAACGAACGTCAAAAGACGCTTAAGCACCTAACTCTTTGCAATGTGCTTTAAGTAAAAATTAGGTAAAAAAAAAAACAAGAAAAAAGAAGTGAAAAAAATACCTTGCCTTATTATATATACATAAAAGTATCTATAAGGTGCTTAAAATTTAAGAGGGTACTCTACATATGACGATGTGTACTTGTATACTATATGACAGCTTCATATGGCATACCGCAAGCACACATTCACAAGTGTATATACGTATGTATGTATGTATGTCTGGATATATACTGGTAAATGAATTACAGATTGCTATGTACATAAATATATATTCTTCGTATGAGCGGGTAGTATGAGCAAAAATGTGACCGCATTTTAGTCGCATTACACGTACATACATACTCATATTTATACTCGAACTCACATAGCTCCTACTCGTATGTATGCGCCATAATTGAATTTAATATATTTTGCTTCATGCTTTTTTCTTTTTTTCCATTTTTTTTATTTTTCATTTTTTATTTATTTTTTTTTTGCTTCACTGCTGTGAGTTCAAAGTATCGGTGAAATATTAATGAATCTGCCATAGTGTGGACTTAAAATGAAAATACAATTAGGTACCATTCCATATTCCATGAACAATGATAAAATTATGGGTTCATGAAATTCAAAGGGATAAAATTGACGATTGTGATGTGATTGATGATTTGATTTCATACAGAAATAAATATGTTAAATGTAAAAAAGAAAAGCAGAAACAAAAAGATTTCAATTGAAATTAAAATTAATACATTTTTAACAACTAGTTATAATTGAACTCAAATTTTTATAACTCATACATACATATGTTTATATTTTTCATTTCATTTATTTCATCAAACAGACTGTAAACTCTACAGACTTTTTAATACTACATAACTTATTCTAAGTATAACAATATTCTATGTATAAAAAAAGGCAGGAAGTTAATATTAAAAGAATAATAATATAATACATAGCGGCTATAGACTAAATGAGAAGCTGAGAGGAAAAGTGGGATAACTTTTACGTTAGGAAAAAAGTGGAATAGTTTTACTTAAGAGCAAATGCAAAACGAAATATGTTTAGAGCAAATGCAAAACGAAATATGTTCAGAGCAAAAACGGTATAAATTACTGTACTGTTTTTGCTATGAAAGAATTGTTATACCATTTTTGCTCTTACTTTTAAGTCGTTTCAACAGTCGATCGGTATTGCATCTCGCTGCTGGTTTATACGTTTTTATATTTCGAATTGCGACCTCTTTACAATGTATACTCTTTGTTTATCACAAAACCATAAAAGAGAGGATGATAGGAAAAGTGGTAGGTAGTATTTCTCAGTTCTGAAAAAAGTGGAATAATTTCACTTTAGAGCTAAAGCGACATGAATATTGTCAGAGTTAAAGCGAAACGAAAAATGTTCAGAGCAAAAGTGAAACGAAATATGTTCAGAGCAAAAACGGAATAAATCACCAAACTGTTTTTGGTCTGAAAGAATTTTTATAACATTTCTGCTTTAACTTTTAAGTCATTTCATTGTCACTTTAAACCGTATTACTTATACCGTTCTTGCACTGAGATACTAAATTATTTCACTTTTGCTCTTATATAAATTTTAGCCCGGTTTTCCTCTCGGCCTGTTAAATAAAAATCATAAGAATACATAAGTCCCCTTTTCCACACGGCGAGTTTTCTTGTCGGCAAGTCGAGTCTGTAGGCAAGAGAGGAAAAACGAGAGGAGACGAGTACAGACTTGCTCGTACCGGCAAGTTTTCTTCTGTGCTGTTCGTTTTTTGATATTTCTTTTTATTCTTATTTGTCATTTTAAGTTGGGTGCGCATTGATTTTGGTTTCTTATTGGAAAAAAATAAATATTTTACATTTAAATTTTCACTTTTTTTCTATTAATCCATTTATTTTTATTCAATAAGCTGATTTGGCTTTTCATTTATTTATTTTTATTTAATAAAATGTAAATAAAATGTTTTTCACAACACTAATGAAAGACAAAGTAAAAGCAGCATTGCTCAAGAAATCTTGTGGAAAAGCGAGTGGCAAGTTCAAAAGAGAATTAGAAACTTGCCGACAAGAAAACTTGCCGTGTGGGAAAGGGGACTAAGAAACATTAAAGGTTCGGTGTGAGCAAAGACCAAGGCCGTATTTAGGGGGAGGTTTTGGTGGTTCTGACCCACCCCCCCCCCCCCCAAAATGTGGAAACTTATTCTAATTTTTGAGATTAATTGCCAATGGATGGAAAAAAGTCAATATAAAATCTATTTAACGATATTTTTTACTTCCATCGGTTTTTTTTTTTCTAAAAAGTCAAATATAAAAAATAAATTTGAAATCTTAGTTACACTATGCGATAAAATCCGATTTGTTTTCTTCGACATGAGGTTTGACTACGGATTCAAAAAGAGAAGGTGATACTGAGCACTCCTGCATTCATAGTTTTTCTAGGTCAGTAACTGTTTTTGGTTTAAAGTTTCGTCCTGAATCAGTTTGAAAAGTTTAAAAATTAATTAAAAATAGAAAAAATTATCGGATCCTTGTAAAATTAGACTTGCTTGAACCCCATTTTGTTCTTAAAACGTGACGTGATGGGAAATTTTTGACCTCAGATTCGTGTTCAACGTGAAAATTTCTTTTGCAAAAACTCCATCTTATTAGCAAAACCCATGCAGTTTTAGGAGGCAATCTTAAAGTATAATTAATTTTTTAACGCATTATTGCTCAGAGCACCACGACTAGAAAGATCTCTTTCAATGCTGTGACTTCACAAATTTAGGGAATATAAGCCAACCTCATCCGGGTTCCTTATCCTTGATAATGGCACAAATTTCCAATGATGATCATTTGAAAAAAATTAGCTTCTACTATTTTTGGTAATTTTTTTGAGGTTGGGTACATCATCAGTAGTGGGAAGTCAATGAATTAATGAAATTATGTCCCTCACGATAAAAAAAAATGCAATAGAATGCACCTTAAATAATATTTATTTGAAAAAATTTTATTTTATTATTCTGTAAATTTTTTTTTCACTTTTGGCCATTTTTTTGAGGTTAATATTAAAAAAAATCGGAAAATTTTTCCTAGGGTCCATCAAATGTATCATCGATTTAATTTATTGTATTTAAAAATCAGTTTGCTAAAAATTATTTATGAATATTTTCTTCGAATGAAAACCCCCCCGAAAAAAATTTCTGGCTACGGCCTTGGCAAAGACTCTCTCTTTGTGTTCGGTGCAATAACAATTTCCTGGTGTTCGCTGAGCGAATAGGGAGAACGAGAAATATTCCAATTCAGTTGATAGAAAAGAAACCTAGTGAGTTTCTATTCTAGATGATTGAGTAATTGATGAGAGGTTCCAAATTATCGAGCAATAATCGAGGTGATAATGCATAAGAGATATATAAAGCTTATTTTTATTAGGCCTGCAAATAGTAAAAGTAGTAAAAACCAACAGACAACTGTACTATATTGTTATTTTTGTATACAAAAAATTATCTGTTGTCAATGAAAATGGCAGAGGATGTTAAAGTTTATATTTTCTTTAAAACCCTTTTTGATTTTTCTTCCTAGCTTGTTTGGTTTTCAATTCAGTAATTCAATTTTTCCTATAGGCTCCGCACTCAAAAATTCAAATAAACAAAGATGCACGCGCATCCACAGTACATCCAAAGTACTAAATTAGCAATTTCTTAAATATTGAATATCTCGAAAACTATGACATATACAAAAAAATTAATTTTTTGATATCTCCAACGGTTAACCAGTTATTAGTAAAAAACGGGTTTTTTCACTAAAGGGGGATTTTTTGGGGGTATCGCTCTGCAACCCCAGAACTGATTTTTGTGATTTTTGAATCTATCATACCCCCACTAACAATTACTGAAGAAAAATCTCAGTTCAGAATTTTTATGATGTAAATCTTTATAATAACTGTACTATTTAGTAACTTTTCCCCCCGAATCCCCCTGTCATATTTTTTTCTAAACAACAGTCCACATTCTAATGCTTGGTTTTCACTATGGGCGATGTTACACGATCAATGTTTTGCTGTCAAACAATGAAATTGTTGTTGCTTTGAAAAATGAACACTGAGCAAAAGAGAGAATGAACACATTTCACTTCAAACTTTTTTAGTGACGAAAAGAACCTGCATCACTTCAAATAAAATGGGGTTGCTGAAGATGCACTGTTGCATTTTATTGGAAATACTAATATTTTATGAAAAATACTAGACTTTTTACAAACTTATAAATAATTTTTTTTTCTTTACCACCCTTTGCGTTGTTTGGCTTTTGTTTGTTTGTGAAAATGTGCTGTTTAAAAAAATACTTAATAATTTTTATGAAAACATGGTAATTCAATGGCCACGTAACAAAGTGACGGAGTTTATTTTAATAGTTCGCAAATTTTAAAGATTATTTTTCTTCATTTTTCATATAAAAATGCAATCTTTTTTTTGTATAATTTGTTGCTATTTCCACCAACATTATCTCATATTGTCATTATAATTATTTTCCATCCAATTCCAATTCAATTGTTAAATTTTCATTCACTTCAAAATACAATTAAATACTTTTTAGTTGGAAAAACATAAATGCAGATAAAAGTATTAAAAATTAACATTCAGCAAAACACTGATAGTGTAACAGGGCATCAAACAAAACGATGAAAAGAGAGTAAAAACAAAAAACATTGACAGCAAAACATTGACCGTGTAACATCAGCCTATGTCATATTTGCCGTCAAAGAGAGAAAAAGAGAGAATTTCTCATATGAAATTTGCCAACATGCTGGCAAATTTGATTGAATTTGGCATAGTGAAAACCAGGCATAAGTTTAAACAAATGTTCACGGTAGCTGCCAAGATTTGCCAGGGTTTGTGTAATCTGCTATAAACTAACGCTTACTCGCTGTTTTTAATATAATTTTCTGAATGAACAATAAAATACAATAATAAATTTTTTTTTTATTTTTTATATGGTTGGTTGTTTTATCAAAAATGGATCGAATTTCACGCGTTGCATTAAATAATGTTGGGAAATTTTTTGCGTTTTGTGTAAAACTTGGAAAAGATGGCTTAGCTCTTAGCAAGTGAGATGAGAAGAAAATCAAATTTTTGAAGTTAAAAAAAAAACAACATTTATCTAGCAATTGTCTCTAATTTTGAAGTTTGTTTGTAACAAACGTGGACCTTAGAGGGCTGTGACCATGCCCATTTTTACACAAAACCATATTTACCTTACCAAAACCGTATTCTTTCAGATCGATATATCTATTCTAACTATTTTTGTCGCTCTCTCCCATACATATGCAACCACTGTGCGCTGTGGAGAATAGTTAAACCTTTGAGAGTTCTTTTAAGATTGCTTAAATTTTAAATTATCTTGGCATTCCATTTCTGAATAATGCAAAAAATCGTTAATTCATTTATCTCAACTCATAAATACGCATTATTATTCCCATAATTTAAAAAGCCAGACCACTCCTATTTGTTAAATTGAAAAGTGACTGCATGCAATTCATACATAGATAGATACCTACTCAAATATAAAATACGGTAACATACTTTCAAACAGCATTAAACATTTCAAATATGCCATAAAATCGTATTATGTAAGCTTTCCAAACAGAAAAAATCAATAATGAAAATGTTTATAAATACTTGAGCTAAAAAAAATACTTCAACAAAATTAAACAAAAATCTAACAGAAAGAAAGAAAACATCAAAATGAGAGAGAGAAAGAGAGAGAAAAAACGCTAATGACCTCGTCTAATTAACACCTTTGTATAAATTTGTACTACTAACGAATTCCAAAAATTTGTTAAGTGTAACATGTTTTTTTTTTTGTTTCTTTTCTTTTATTTTTACTTAACTTATTTTTCTTCTTTTCACAGGGTAACGGCCAATATTATTTTAATAACTTAACATTAGCACTAAAAAAGAAAAATATTTAATTTAAGCTAATAATTGTTTAAAATTTATTAGATACAACATGACAAGAACGCAAGCAACACACAGCAACAATAACAATCGAAAAGCAATAAAAATATTTTCTAGCATGTACGGACGCATTAATATGCCCCGTGAACATTTTTCAAATTTTAATTAAGGCCTTTCAGTTTTACGACTTTTGAGTTTATTCCGTTTTTGAGTTTAAGGGTAATTCCAATAAAAACGGTACAAAAGAAAAACAAATTCGTGAGTGAATAATTTTAGATTATGATTTTGGTTCATTGGAATTTGAAGAAATAAAAAAAAATTAAATTGAATTCATCTGTTTTTCTCTTAAAAGGCTGACAGAAACGTGAATTTCGAATACCCTCCCTTAAATGCCCACGGTATTTTTAATGATATAACCATTTAAATTGAATTATCACCGGTATTTCTATTAAGCTTAATACCAACAGTCTCTTTTATGAATTCTATAAGCTAATTTGTAGAGATTTAAAACTGGAAAAAGGAATTTTTCAAAATTTAAATAGAATCGTTTTGTAGAATATTTCAAGATCAATTTTCTCAAAATTTTGGTTTATTAGAAATATTTGGTACTTGCCGTAACAGGCAAAAATTCTCATGCATTTTTGAGCATACGATAGTTTTTCCAAGTATATCTTTGAAAAAACAGTTTTTTCTCATTTCGTTTTTTTTTTTTTTTTTTTTTTGAAAAATGAAATTTATAGGCGTTTAAAGAGTAAATACATTTAAAATTTACAAAGTTTAAAAGTTTTGTTGAGCAAAATATTAATGAGACAACAATTTTACAGAGCTAATTTAAGCTCCAGTTATATATTTGTGGATTAAATGTGTAATTTCTTGGAAAAACTTCTGTAGATCTAAATTCTATGCTAAGAAGAATATATTCAGAACTATTTTAATTTGATTTTCTTTGGAATTGCCCGTAGGTAATTTCTGCTTATGATTTCATTCAAATTTTATTTGATTTCGATTTCGATTCTATTTTCAAATACGATTTCAATTTCGTTTCCATAAACAATTCCATTTCAGTGTATATTAAATTGCTTTCAAAATTTTTACTAATTATAATTCTATGGTAATAAAAATCAGCAGCATTTGATTTATGCTTAAATGAACTATGTTCAAATTAAATTAGATTTGCGTAAAATTTTTACTTGAAGTTATTGATATCTAACTTAAGTGTGTCATGATTTAATTGTTTTTTTTTTTCTTTTTTAATTAGAGCGAACCGAATTCTTGATTTTATAACATAATGCATAATGACGAATAATCCCAAATTGTGTACATTACTTGTTTATGCCATAAAACAACAAAACCAACCCGAAATGAGTTGTTTTTATAAAATAAATAATTGCTGAATTGCTAAAATATATGGATTTTATATTACTCAACTATTATTTATATAGTATTAGTTAGAGTGACTTGCTCAAAAAAATGTATAGAGCACTGATAGAATAATTGAAGCCTCCAACTAACACAAGAATAAATTACATTGAAAAGTCGAGATGATATTCGGCATGAGCAAATTTTAGTAAGAGGACAACTTTTAAAAATCTAAACACTTTTAAACCAAGATTTAACCTAAACTAAGATTTGATCCAGCGATGTCGAGTTGCGGGAATTTTCCGAATTGCGGGAAATTAAGATCTGTTCAAAGAGTCGGGACATTAATAATTTTTGGACATTAATAAAGTTTGTTTTTTAATAGATTTTAATTTTCTTTTTTTGCAAGTATAAAAATTTTTAAGGTTAATTACACTATTCAGCAAACTGCAACTTTTTTGATGTGATAACATCTTTTTTGAGGACTGAAGAAAAATTTATAGTGGAGTGAACTGAAATTAAAATCAAACTAGTCGGTAAGGCCCCAGTAACTAAGGCTATTTTTTTTTTTTTTTTTTTGCTGAAGTAATCTCTTTATGAAAAAACAAATCAGCCATTCCAGATTGAACGTAACAAAAAAAAAAATCTCGGCCTGATCATTTTAGATTTGCTTCAAACTTTGTACATAGTTTTATTTTACAAAATTACCTTTTCTTTGGCTTTTTATTCGAGGTGGTGATTCAAATAGTTCAGGAGATATGAGTATTTTAATATTTTAACACAGAATAAAATTAGAAATTAATATCGTTTTTATTTTTACCTTATACATGCATGTCGATAGTATAATGACTGAGTTATGGACGATTCTGTGAATCAATACAGTCAATTTCGGAGATTTGGTTCACTCTGGCAACTCCGGTGAAAACTGTACAGGAATTTTTTTGTATACTTTTTTGCTGGGTTTGGTCTAAAATAAAACCATGGGCAAAATTTAAGCCAAATCTGAAAGGATAAAGTCGATCGCTCGTTACGTTTAATCTGGAATGGCTGAAATATCAAAAAAGAACCAAACTAGTCGTTGGAGTTTGTTTTGTTATTTTTGTATGCCGATCAGGGATGCCAACTCATTTTTTCTTTCTCCCCGCTAGCTCTCGAGAAAATCCCCGATTTTCGCCCAAATTCCCCGCACCGTATAATTTCTTATTATAACAGTGCGATACGCACTTTCCATATAAACATTAAAATTAAAAGCTTAAAATTACTCCCGGTGAGTTTTGTTTTAAAGGGGCCCTCCATTTTCTTAGTCGAAAATTTTATCAATTTTTATAGGATTGTTAACAAATATGTATTTTCTAACTCCGAAATTCCTTTGACATATATTTAAAGACTTCAAGTATTTCAAGTATAAAAATTGTGTATTAATTTAAAAAAAAAAAATGTATACAGTCTGAGGGGCTCACTGGAACGTCTAAAAAATACTTTTAGAATGTTGCCCCCGGACATTCTACGATTATTTTGTTTAATCAACAATTCATAAAATAGTGGATCGCCAAAATTGATTTTCTCAAAAAAAAAGAACTTTTTTCGTAAAAAATAAAGTTACAAATTGAGCAAGGAATTTACCAAATATATTTTTTCTAGTACGTCCTGGGCCATTGTTGTGTAGAAGAGCATATTTAAATTTTAGTTGTGGTGCAAGCCAATGGCAAAAAACCTTATTTTGAGAAATACAGTTTCAAAGTTTTGGCTATCGGTTCTTAACATATAAAATATATTTCTACTTCATTATAATGGCTGGCCGTAATTTGTAAGTTTACAGATTACAGTCAGGAGGTGCTGGACGGAGGCACATTTATTTAAGTCTCTGATCTTGGTTTTATAGATTCCCCTTACCAAGTCCAGTGCTAATTTACTTGCTATTAAAATATTTGTGTTTATAGTGTTGGCTGCGAATTTGCCAGAATTGTAAATAGGAATATAAAATTTGACAAAAAATATTCTACAAACTTTTCAAGGTATTTTAATGAGCAAAAGCTGAACGGTTTCAAATTACCCGCAAAAAACAGCTCATTCCCCGATTCCACCCACTAAGTAAAATTCCCCGCAAATTGGCATCGCTGATGCAAATAATTGGTTAAATAATTCTAAGAGACGCCGTTACTCATGTCTTCTCTCTTTCTCTAATTTATTATTTACTCCTTAAGCAATGATTTTTTCAACGATGAATGCAATGCTTTGTTCATTAAGTGAATTTTAAAGAACTTCCGACGCTAATATTTTGAAATTGGCTTAACCGATTTTAAATCTAATAATTTTTGGCTAACCTACTCGTCAAGCTCTTTAAATTGATATATAATATGATCTTCTGGAATAAAAATGTAGTTACACTAATAAATGTATAGATGTCACGTTGGTGTCGTGTGAGGTTTCATAGTATGTGTGTGTTTTCTTATATATTTTACTTTAAGCCCAAAAGTATGCAACACATAATTTCTATATTAAAAACGGTTGTGGAATATATTTACATATCAATGGAAAATTGTTTTTATTTATTGTAATGTTTTAATGCATAGTTTATTTTAGTTTATAGTCAGTTTGTTCCTAATTGAAATAGTAAAATAATATAAGCATTAGGCGACGTAGACGTGAAAAGAGAAAATAAAAAATTTAAAAATTGGGAACATAAAAACGAAAACTTTTATAATGAAGTAAACAACAATGCTTAAAGTATGTTGTCACATCATGTGACGAGTGCAGAAGGTAGATTTTCAAGGTGGTTTATTGGTTGGTTAAAGTGGTGGTTTGAGTCACGAATCCAATTAGCGCTTGTTCGCTGTTTTGATATCACATCCTTTATTGATTGTTGGTGTGGGTCGTTTTAGTACTATAAGGGATTGTGGGGGAGTTGCCATTCGGCTTTTTCATTAGGATACTGTAGCAGTAAATCAAATCAGACAAATTTTAAAGTTAGCGCTAGCTTTGTTTCAATGAGACTTCGATGCAATAACACGCATTTCTTATAGCTGCTCTTAAAAACATGCTTTAAAAATCAAATAAAAGTATTTCCCGATGGTAAGCAATTCGATTTAAATCTGCTTTTTTCTAGTTTTCAATAGTGCAATCAGTTTTCGTGTGAGATTTTCCAAAATATTGCATATGGGGTAAGTTTGTTTTCAGGTGCATTTAATGATTTTTTCAAATCTAAGCTGGTTTTATTTTATTTTACTGACGTTTTTTCAATGACAGCCAGCCACTTTACTTGCAAGCATTGTGATTTGGAATATTTCGAATGATTTTCGAACTTTTACTATTTTCTCATATTTGCACTTTTTTTTGTGTCAAATCCCCTTATTTTGAGGCTTGATAATGATATCATAAATAAGTTTTCTAAAAATATTAATTTTATTTAATTTATTGAATTATACAATTTTTAAAACCAGTGTTAATTTACCCCAACGTCGGAGAAATTTGTCATTTTTCAACTTTTTCGAAAATCGGCTATAAAAATTATTTCTTATTCAGTAACTGATAAACGGTTTATGGCAATAAGTTGCCTTATACAACATTTTTTTCAAATATGGACGAAACAAAAGTGAAATGCCAACTTCCTCCACAATCCCCTACGGTTTTCGGAGATTATATTCATCCCAAAAGGTTTCGTGGCGGTTCGTTTTAAAGCAGAACATTCGCCGAATAAATGAAATATCGTTTCTTTTTCCTCCAGTTATTTACAGCTGCAACAGTGGGTGTTGAATGAGATTTCCATTTTAGCCGCTTGGTTATCAATAGGCCAAAAGCCATTCATGACTGACGTGTCAATCTTGGGATATCGTTTCGATTTTTGTTGATTAGTTGGGATGATTTACTGCAATTGCAGTTTGGCCATAAAGCTCTGTTAGTTCTGCAGATTGACAGACAGGTCCATCTACAAGTAGCCTTCACAATATATTTTTTTGAAATGTTTCTTTATTTATTTATGCAGAGTATACCCTTTTTCGGCCAACTCGTCTACCTTTTCATTGCCCTCTATGTGCCGATGTCTGGAAAGTATTGCTGTGCATCTGGACAGGGTCCGTAACATTCTCCCTGCACTGTTTAACTAGATCAGATGTTCTGACGGTCGAATCCAGAGCCATGATTGCAACCTGGCATACACGTTTCCCTAATTGCTAATACTTTTGCCTCGAATGCACTAGCTTAATTAGAGAGGTAGACCGTCCGATTAATGGTATGTCTTTCTGAAAAAATTCTTACTCCAATCCCACAGACCATCTGGGATCCTATCCTTGAATACTGTGGCATGAAAATTCATTATTATCATAATCTAACCTATTGTGAGTTTATAAAATGCTTCTTAAATATTTATTTTTTTAGAACTTTAAAAGTTTTTCAAATGCGAATATCTCATAAGTAAAAAGGGTAAAAAACGCCATGTTCAGAACCCATGAATTATGTGGAAATTATACCTGACACAAATTTCGTGTTGACTAGTGTTTTAGTGCAACCCTGATGAATACTTCTTGGTTTTCAATACTAACAAATACTCCTTTTGGGATTTTTTTTTTTTGTCACTTTTAGTTTTCAAGATTTAGATTTGAAGATTATTTTACATTTTGGAGTTTCCATCGAAAAGCGAAGAATTTGATTAGAAAATTTGGGTTTTCGAGAATAAAAAACCAGGTATTATGGATTACAACCATCTGACGATAATAAAGCAAACATTCAGATTCGCATTGAAGTTAGTAGAAATAAAAACTCATAAAGGTATCACATAAACGATATATTTCTTCATATTCCCCATTCCCGAAAGCTGAACATAAAAATCCCAACGATATTGTTTAACTATGATGAAATAATTATATAAATTTTGTATAAAAAAAACTGTGTTTTTTTATATTTATTTCTGTCGCTGCTGTTGACATTTGTCAACAATAAAACAATAAATATTTGTACATTTGTAATTTAAATTATGTTTTAATTTTATTATTTTTAGTTTTGTTATTGACTTGCGACATTTATTTATTTATTTATTTATTTTTTTTTTTTGTTTTATAATTTTTAATGTATGCATTTCGAAAATTTTTAATTACATTTCATTTGAAATTCGTGCTTTAATTTCATTATTATTATTATTTTTTTTTTTTCTTTCATAAATTATTATTTTAAATGCAAATTATCGTTGTTTATTTTGTTTTTGTTTTGTTTTAATTAATTATTTAACAAAGTTTTTTGCGTTCTTATTTGCGAGTATTTATTTTGTGTGTATGCGTGTGCTCGTATACAATATAAAATGTTTTTACTCAAAATTTATTTTTGATATTGTAATCTATTCTGAAATGATGATTATTATTATTGTGTATTATTATAAAATTTTAGTTTGTAAAAATGTCAAGTGTGGCACGTAAGCACATCATTTTTAGACATGATAATGCTACATTCTATGAAATTTTTAAGAGAAAAGAATTTTTCAAGTATACAGATATTAAAAACTACATTTCACAATAAAAACAAATATTTATGAGGTTGCCCACAAAGAAGATAACTAAGTTAAAAAATTTAAAGTTGACATCTTTGAAATGCATTAAAAATGATTATTAAATTATAAAATTAATGGGATATGTAAAATTTTTGCATTTAAAATTTCTGGGAAACATGAAATTACAAATGTTTTTTCACAAAAACTATTGAAATACTTGCGAAGAAGTTTGCATTAGTCACTAAGTGGAATTTAGGAAGTATTCAAATGATTTTAATGATTAGTGTCAAGTTTCGTTGGAAATATTATTTTCTCATTCCATATAACACAAAAATCAAATATGATTATATTTTAATTAGACACTTTTGTATGCCGAATAGATTCACATGCATTTACATACTTATATACATATATATATTTTTTATAATTATTCAATTTGATAATGGTATTATTTGGCAATATCAATAAAGCATGTGAGCTTTGCTCTGACGTCTACGTTTTCAATATCTACGTATACAGTATGTCCAAAAAATTTTCCATACCTAAATGAATTTTAAAAACTAGCTCAGTATAAATGTAATAAGCCTGATTAAAAAAATCAAATAATTTAATATCGAATTCGAATAATGAAATTCGAACGACGGGCTCCGAAACGATCGTCTGATCTGCTAGTTCTATGAACTTTTTGACATTCTTCTGGCATCATTGTTCATTCAAAGCCTATTCATTTTAATAATTAAATAAAAATATGAACTGCCAAATTTGGAAGAAATATGCAAACAAAATTTTTTCCAAATCAAAAATATTATGAAATTGATCGTAATTTTTAATTATTTTTGGCAGAGCTGGGCGGTTTCGATTACATTTTGTAATCTATTACACATGAAGTACAAATTTTTGAGTACGATTACTTTTTCGTATTTTGAGTACAATTACTGATATGCATGTAATACATATTTAAACATAAATAAATTTATAAGTTGCTCTTGAGACAAATGTCACTGGGCTGAAGTGCCAATAACAACTCAAAACTAAAATCATCCATTTTTCGAAGTTATAAATCAATTCTCGCTCATTAATTTCTTCACTTTCTTCACACAGTTAATAGCATTAAAAATATTAACTGCAACGTGGTTAGCATAAACAGACATTTTTAATAGTTAATTTTGTGAACTTCAGAATTGTGGTATTCTGAATTTTCAATTTCATTAAAAAAAAATAATTGTTTATGAATGATATCGTCTACTAGTGTCCGACCGATTATTCGGCTTCGGTTCTTCGGCCTAAAATTGCACCTTCGGCAAAAAAACGCCGAAGTTTTGGCAGAAGTATTTGGCCGAAGCCGAAGATTATAATATACTTTTTTATAATAATTTTTAATAAAGATTGGCTGTAAGAATTTATACAAATAAATAAATGTGAAGTGATTTTATAGTGCTTCCATTACTGGCACTTTACTTTTTTTTTGCTTTCAAGGAGGTCAAAAAAATTGGAAATTGTTTTGGCTAAAATCGCTCTAGAATATATGTGTAAAGGGATTCTTTGAAATTCGCAGTCGATTGAAAGTTACTGATGTTTATTTGCAGGCCTTGATAACAGCTGTCATGCATATTTGAACTTTGAAACTAGTTTTTCTCAAAACAGCATTTTTCGAAATGGCTGCCATGATATCTCCAAAACTAATTAACTGATTGCGCTTAAATTTTCATCGTATCTTCAATGCATCTGTAGTTCTACTCCGTCTGAACCAGGATCATTGTGATATCTCTCAATGTTTTTTATTTAAATTGATATAGTTAAAAAAAATTAATAGATAAAAATACAAACTTTTAATGACTTAACTAAAAGAACATAGGTACAATAAAACTATCCCAAAAATTGAATTTTCAATTTAATTACTACATTTTATCACATCGTTTATGGAATTTCCCCAGCTTTAAAAAAAAATGCATTAGTTATGTGTTATTATGATGTTAGCGACAGTTAAAGTCAAAATTTGTCAAAAACAGCAAAATTAATTATTTTGTTTGAATTAGAGATAAAAATAAAGAAATAAATAAAATTTCCTTCCCTTTATACTTGCCAGATAAAAAAAACTAGCTGTGAGTAGCTAGGAATTTAAATTTTTTATACAAAATATTTAGTTATTTAAAAAAAAATTGATAAAAAGTTTATTCAACAACAAATACTTTTAGGCATTCAACTTTTCCGGCTTCATAAAACCACCCACGCCCATAAATTTTTTAGAGTTTTGAGATCAGATTTATGCTTTTTACATTAAAATTTATCAATCCCAAATTTTTTTTAAATCAATCAAAAGTTGGGAACTAGAGCGTTCTGGTTCCGGCTACAGGTCTATCGATTAATACGCTGATTCAATCTTTGATTTTAGATAAGCAGAATCATGGCAGCCATCGGCCAACTTTTTTTTTGACACAGGTTTCGTTGAACGACAGTCGTTTTATAGATATATAGTCGATGTAATTATATATTTTGACGTAAACCAATTTTTAAATGATTCTTGAAATTAATAATATCAGCTCCTTCGACAGTGAACAGTTATTTAGTGGTCAGTTTTTTATTTGGAGTATCAACTATTTATATTTTTCTGTATATGTTTCCAAATACATAGGTAAAAAATATTTACTTTCTGATTTTTATTTTTTATATTTTAAAAATCCTTCGGTCTTCTGCTTCGGCCGAAGGCTAGGTGAATGGCCGAAGTTCGGCTTCGGCTTCGGCCAAAAAATCACCTTCGGTCGGACACTATCGTCTACTGATGAGTTGGACTGGTTTTCAGATGGCCAACGCAAGTATGAAGCTTCAAATGATGCTGATATATTTATATTTTCAAACATTTTATGAACAAATTTCAAATATTTAATACAAATTATTTTGTAATCAAATCGCACTCAAAAAATTCGAGTACGATTACTGTAATCGTTACAGTAATCGTACTCAAAAAGTAATCGTACTTCTACACGCCTAGCTTTGATTTTTGGGTATATGTATCTGTAAAACATTCCGGACGATATTATACTAATTTATTATATATTTAATTTTCTACATCTACAGATAGTTTCCATTTTATAACTTTATTTTTCAATCATTTTGAATTACTTACTTATATCATTGTATAAAGTTTTTGGAAATTAGCTAATTTTTTTTTGAAGTGAAACTTCTTTGGCGAGGTAAATCGAAAATCGAATGGATGTCGCGTTGTTTTGCACTCATATGAAACTAATAAGAAAACGAAGTTATGCTGTTGTTAGTGTTTAGCGAATGAAGTGATATGGGTGTCAGCAATGCCAACTTGCGGGAAATTCCCTGATTTGTAGGAAATTTTACTTAGTACGTGGAATCAGGGAATGAGCTGTTTTTTGCGGGGAATTTGAAACCGTCCAGCTTTTAATTGATAAAGTCTGTAGAATACTTTTTGTCAAATTTTATGTAATGTAAATCTTTTAACCTTTGCAAATTGCAATACTTCATATTTTGGGTCTTATAATCTACATCTCTTTTTAAGAGAGCCATGCACTTTCTTGGTTTGGAGAAATCGATTTTTAAAAAAGTGTGTAATTTGAAATTATTATATTTCAAAAGTATTTTTAAAAATTTCAGAGAGAAACTCAAAGCGCTTTCGTAGATATAGACGATTATAGCGGCGAGTGTCAGTCCGGCCAAAACAGTCGCGCAGCGCTTCGGCATCACTTTCGGCAGTTCAGAAAGGCTTAGCTATGCCTTCATTCAACACCTCCTGATTAATAACTCCGGACTGCGATTGCATTGGCCACCGATCTGTGCGTTATGTAGATGCGCTTCTCGTCGTATTGAGCGGGAGGAAATCGTCAATATATTTAAAAACCGATAGCCAAAACTTTGAACCCGTTCTTCTCAAAACAAGGTTTTTGCCATTGTCACGTACGGTCTAAAATTTAAATATGTTTTTCTATACAACAATGGCAGACGACCTCGATAGTCTAGTGGATAGTGCACTAGACTTTCATCCAGAAGGTTGCGGGTTCGATACCCGTCTTGGTCTGGTGGTTAATTCTCATAAACTTCTTATATTCACTATCGCTATGAAGTGGATGAGAATTATAAGAATGTGTACAAGTACACACCTTGGTTGGTAATGGCAAGACCACCGAGCTGATAAAAAATTGCCACATAGCCGTTCGGAATCGGCGTTAAACTGTAGGTCCTACCATCGCCACTGTGGTCTAGTGGAAGAGTGCCAGACTCTTGTTTCTGGAGACCCGAGTTCGATTCTCGGCTTGGGTATGTTTCTTATCTATCTTTCTTTCTTTCTTTCTTGGGGCTTTGGTACAAAAGATCTTATAGGTCGCAGTGCCTGACTTTCGAGTCGTCCTTCCTTCAAATAATAATAGATACAACAATGGCCCCAGGACGTTACAGAAAAAAAATGTTGGTCAATTTTTTCCTCAATTTGCAACGTCGTACTTTCGAAATTTTTGAAATTTGTCCAATTTTTGAAAACCCTAATTTTGGTTGTCCTCCGAAATTCGCGACCTCCGTTGGAGGACGGTAGAATTTATATATTTTGGTCAAACAGGCCCTGTTTTGGATCCATGTAATTAATCACCTATTGTATTTGGAAATTTTTATAGGACACGTTTTTTATTTATTCTTTTGAAAAATGAAAAAAAATCTTAAAAATTCAAAATGTGACCATTTTTTTTCTCAAAATCGAAACCAGTTTTGATTTTTTTTTTTTCAAAAGGAAACATTTTTTGTTTTTATTTAGGTCAAAAGAAAGAAAGAAAATTTATTTTCCTTTGAGTGTTTATCTATTAAAATGAACGCCAACTAACTCGGTACACCGGACTCATTTGAGCTCAATCGATTTTAACCCTGAAAAGACAGGGGGGGTAAAAAAGTTTTTTCTTGTTTTATATTCGTAGATTCGGACTTTGTTAAGAATAAAAAGCAAAAAAAAAATTTGAAAGAAGTTTTTGGGAAAGGCTGTAGAGCTTTTGGAAATTTGTACATTATAATGACCAAAATGAATGAAAGGAGTAAAAATTCGAGAAAAAAATTTTAATTTTAAAATTTTTTTTTGTGGAAAAAACAACTATGGTTTATTTTGCAATCATATTTATTTCCTCTTTGATCCTTTTTTTTCATAAAAATATCAATTTGAAATATATTTATTATTATTGTTGCATATAAGTTTTTATGAAAAATTAAAAATTCATAACACAGTGTAGAAATATAAACCTATCCATTTTTCAGATTTATCGAAAATTATCCACTCCTTATTTTTACTCTTTGTTTTAGAAATTCGTTGATGTGTGAAGAATTTTTGGACTTACTGTAAATGCATAACAATTAATTAATTAAAAAGTTTAATGAACGATTTCGATAAACAAAAAATAATGGGCTTCACATTTAATATTAATTGATATTAATTTCACCCATATGGGCACCAGTTGTAAGTCTGAGTGCATTCTCATAACAAATTTGATTTTTTATAATAAATGATGTGATGTGAAAAACATCAATGAATACCATTGAATCAGGAAATAATATATATTATAAATTCAATGGGGTTTTCATTTAAACCGCAACTCATACCCAAGAACCAGAATTTTAACGTTGAATCTGAATCTAGTAGAGTTTTTCTATAAGTTCAGAATTTCTAGATATTCCAATCTAAAACAGAATTTAGAGTCATTTATTGAAATGATTATCCGGTTATTTGATCTGCACAGCGATTGAGCCCTATAGGCTTACTTAGTTGGCACTACAACCAATGATCGGTCTTGGTTGTCTCACTTAAAGCTTCACCAGTCGCCTTTGCTATGCACGCAATGGCCCTAGTTGGTATGATCACCACAATGGAGATTAGGTTTTCCTAACCTTCTTAGACGGATCGCTTTCTTTTTATGAACACAATTTGACCTAGCCAGCGAAGTCACTGGATTTTTATACTCTCCGACTTTCGTACACTCGTTGTATGAGATTGAATTAGGTACATTCTTACCAAAAAAATGGAAAAATGCCAGATTCAAGGTAAAAAAGTAGAAGATCTTAATGATTTATTAATGTTTCAGAATTACCCTTACACTCTTTTTTCACTCCGAATTGGAGTATTAATTATATTTTTTATCGTAATGAATCAAAGCCAATGTGTGGTGTATTCTCCAGATCCAAATGAACCATGATTCTACAGCTGGTTGGGACTAATCTTGAAATTACTTTTTTATACTGGAGTATATGTGTAAAATAAATCATAACAAGAAAACCAGGGAAAAAAGTCAGAGCGAAAGGGGGAAAGAGAGAGAGAGATAGCGACTACAGAATGCCATAGTTTTCCAGAATTCTAACATAATAGTCCAAAACTGAGATGGGAAAGAAAAAGGAAAGAAGAAAGGGATGATTGCGGGAAAGTGGACAGAAAATAGCGAAAGGCAGAAATAAAGTGAAGCAACAGAAACACAGGTAGGAGACGTTGAGGAATAAAGAACGATTATTTTTTTAATTGCGTTTGTAATTTCAAGAAATATGTGGTAAAACTCATTATCATTTTTCAATGATAACACACAACAAAAAATTATAATCTTTTGGTTTTCGCGATAATCAATCGATTATTTTTTTGAAAGAGGACATTGCCCTAATTAATTCCTCCGAAGACACATATTTATAGACCGTTAATTTATAATGTTTTTTATAAGAAGTTCAAGGCACTAAGGCCTTGTAATGATGAGCCGATTGAACTCCGTAAGTAAGAATATAATTTCAGAAATCCTACAACTTTGATGACTAAGGTAAAACTGCTCGCTATGAAAAGTTATAGAAAACAGGGTAAATGACATGAAAGAATGATGTACTTTCTTCGGCAAAAATGGCCCTCATAGAAAATAAAGAATCAGAATTATCGCCTGTCAAGGGGTACAGAAATGAAATGTAGAGTTGGTGTAAAAACAAAAAAATTTAACTTTTCATAATTAAAAACTTTACTTCAGACATCAAAGTTGTAGGACTTAAAATTATAAGCTTTTTATAAGCCACCGAATCTCATTTGCGGTATTCTGCGACCCTGAACTTGTGACGGCACAGTTTGCAGGTCCATCCAAATTCTACCGCACAAGGAGTAGTACCCACTGGGTGTGACCGACTGCAGGTCCCACTGGGACAATCACAAGGAACAGCAACGGAAAGAGTGCCAAAAACACGTCATCAGCAGATGCACGATCCCACATGGCAACAAGCATAGAAACAAATAGAAAATAAAAGAAGAAAACAGGTAACAGCAGAGACGCTATTGAATCAACCAATACCAGCAGAGCAGCGAAGGAACAACACAGTGTTGCCATATTTTTTTGGGGGAAAAAAAACTGTAACCTATAAAAACGAAAAAAACAAAAACTAAAATTTTTAATTTGAAATATTTCTCAATCACTTGCCCAGTCACCAAACATTAAAAATTTAATAAATCCAATAATATAATAGTTTCCGCATGCTTTCTTGAACGGGGCAGAAGTTTTAAATCCTATAACTTCTGGGAAACCTAATAAAATAGTTCGCTCATTAGGCATGATTCGGAAATAAAAAACAAACAAACATACAAATTTTGTGTTAATATTAATCCAGAAATTCACTATCAATATGAAGTGTATGAGAATTATAAGATAGTGTACAAGTACACACATTGGTTGGTAATGGCAAAACCACCAAGCCGATAAAAAATTGCCACACCGCCGTTAGGAATCGGCATTAAACTGTAGGTCCAACTATGTGGTATCACAATGGGCCGTTCAGGCCTAAGTGTGTCTCTCGACAGCCACTCCAACCTAACCTAACCTAATTGATTTGCGTTATTTATCATAACGACAACAACAATCAGCCATCAAACTGTTTTTGTTAGAAAAAAATAGCGTTTAACTGGTGTCAGATTTTACTCGCAAAAATGCTTTTATTCAAATGAATATGTAATAATATTAATAAAATCAAAAAAACTGATTCCCTTAAAATTAAGTAAAATAAGTCAATAAAAAACGAAGCAAATTCATTTAAAAATGTATAAAACAAATATATGTTACTATTATTATTATTAATAAGAAGCACGAAATAACACGAAATGTTATGACTAGTTAAAAAATTAAATGAACATTCCTGGGTCCGATTTTTTGAGTAGTCATAGTTCACCAGTAATCAATACAACAATTTTAAAAGAACTCAAAATGTTTTCATTAATTTCTTGTACATTTCTCTTGATGCCACAAGATTTGTTCAATTTTTTTACGTAAGTCTTTTGTTGTTTTCAGCTAAATTTCGAATTTTAGTTTTGTTAGTATTCACACACATTCGCTACCTGCAAGTGCTACCCTGAAATACAATTACATTTTTATGATAACCAAAACATATTTAAGTCTATTCTGCATATTATTGCAAAAACTGTAAAAACTGTAAAATTGGGGAATAAACTGTAATATTTGAGGCAAATCTGTAAGACTGCATTCCTACCGAAAAAACTGTAATTTACAATATGGCACCGCTGGAACAACACCACAATTCCAGTAGCGAAAACATCGACTTGAAATAAAATTGAAAAACAAGGAAGACGAAGAATAGCGTGCACAAAGTAAATACACAAAATATTAAACGGTGAGTTGTGATAAAGCGATCAGAGGAGACGGTAGTCAGAGAAAAACTAGCGGAAATTTTCTAATTTTGTTAACGGAATAATATTTGACAAGAAGAAAAAAAAAAACGAAGAGTAATTACGTATTAATTGTGTGTAAACGTTCGACGATGACAGATATACCAGAAAATATAAATATACGGTTTTCAAATTTGGATTTGCAGAGTGAGGATTCAGAAAATGAAGGCGTCAGTACACTCAACAACGGCATTAATGAACCAAATGAAGGAGATAAGATTACTGTACAAAAAGAAGTTCCAGACTTACGGGGAATAAACAAAAATGTATCAAATGAGGTTTCAAATCTTTATGATACATATGCAAACATATTTAATAGATTTAATATGCAATTTGCGCCCACAAATGCAAGAGAAAATGGCGATAGAAGTATTTTGGAATTAACTGATCTAGAGCTTATGTTTATTGCGTACAAGTTAAAACTACAATCCAAGTTAAAGTTTGCCAAAGTCTGCCGTCGTTTTCGTGAATCTGTGCAAAAGGCTTTGCTGGCAGAATATTGTCATATTCTCAACTCGCAGGATTTGTATCATAGCAATCTTGATCTTGAAGACTTTTTTTCATTGGCTGGTATCGTTATTCGGTCATATATAACTAAAGGGAACTATGGAACATTTGCATTAATGAATTATGAACATCATCTTACTGCTCTGAAAACTATACATTTTCGCAAGCACGACCTGGATCCTGGCTATTTACCTAAACTTTTACCCAATATGGACTACATTGTGAAGTTGTATTTCTACAGATGCGAATTCGACGATGAGGACTCTCATGCATTTTCGCTATTGCCTAACTTGACGCACTTATCTATAATTGAAAATGAGGAAATACTAGGTCATCATATATATCTATGTACGAAACTTGTCGAGTTAAGCCTTCGGAAATGCAAAAAAGTGGAGGTATCGAATTTTGCCAATATATTTTATACTCTTAAAGGCATTGAAGTGCTCGATGTCGTTGATTGCTGCCAAGTAGCTTACGATGAGATATTTTATAATTTAAAATCTTTGCGAAAGATCAGTTTAAGTTGCAACTTAGAGCGTATACGCTATTGGATGCTAGCAGACATGCCTACAGTCAATGAAATTGAAATAGCATGTTACAGAGTTGATCTCACGCAGGAATTACTTGAAGCTCTTCTAGAAGTTAAGGCCAAAGAATTACTATGTTTGAAAATTACATATCCGAAAAAAATACAAGTATCGCTACAGCAGCAAACTTCTCTTGTATCAAAATTTACTAATTTAAGGCAACTCAGTTGGCGCTCTATGTGCAGCGACGATATTTATTTTGATTGGAAAATATTTGAAGAAATGCCTTATCTAAATTGTGTTTGCCTTGTTGACGTTGGCGAATTCAGCATAGAAGATTTCGGTGACATGATTCGCCAATGTCATTTTTTAATTTACATTGATGTACGCTTTTGTGAGTTTATCACAAATGAATACATATTTGAAGCAATTCTCGCATTAGTCGAACGTGAAGAGGAAAAGCAATTGCTATATGAAGATGAGTATTTTCGAAAACAGCTACAGCTATTAAAAATACATGATCAGAAAGTACAACAGGAAGAGCAACGACAAAATCCGGGAGAGCAAGAACACCAAGAGCATCAACAAGCACAGGAACAAAAACAACAAGAGGAGCAGCAACAAGAACAACAAGGGGAGCAGCAAGAACAAGAACAACAAAAGGAGCAGCAGGAACAAGAACGACAACAGGAGCTGCACGAACGGGAACAACCACAGGAACATGATCAACAAAGGGAACAGCAGGAAGAAGAACAACAACAGGAGCTGCAGGAACATCAGGAGCAGCAATATGAAAAACATTCGGATCTGATAAAACAATATGTACCAAAACCGAGTATTATTCCTTGTGTTTTTATAGTATACGGCACTAATGTCACAGAAGAGGTTGTAAACGACCTGGAATTTGAGGAATCCAAGGAATATTTATTTTTAGATTTTACAAATCGTTGTAATGAAGAGAGTGACTCAGATGGAGAGTTTGATTCGGAAGGTGAAGAGTGGCTTGAAAACGAGGATTACTATTATATTAGTGATTTATATTCTGATGCTTAAGTTTGGTTGTTTTTGGCAAAAAGAAATTTTGAATTAATATTTTATGTTTGAAAAATACTGAAAAATCAAAAAGTTAATTAATTAAATACAAATATAAAAATATGTAGCTTATGATGTATTTTATTTTATTTAATCGATGTATGGTTGATTTTGTGTTTTTTATTTATACCCTTAAGCGTTTGTACTTAGAAATGACATCAAAATATTACATTTTATAATCATAAGATACAAAACAGCGAATAAATAAATTGCATAATTTACTTAAACAAAAACAAAAAAAACCACAGCTATCGGTACCAGTAAAATACAGCAATATGAAGTCATCTCAGCGGAGCGACAGCAGAGCACGACAAGTGACGTTTCGGAGCGGTGTACCCATCCACTCGCCACTTGACTCGACCTGACTGGTGAGCACACGACGGAACGAGTAGAGACGTCTTGGACCGGTTCAGCCGGCCAACGCCCCTCTCGCAAGCGTGATTTTAAAACCCGGACGTCCGCGACACAATAAGCTACACGCTATGCACGCTTGTTCTACCTGTTATACTCAACAGCGCTTTAAACATAACATTGCACGCTTTGCACGCCTGTCTTACCGCTACGCACGCTCGTCTTGCCCAACGCCCGCATCAGAAGACCAGCGTTGCAACCTAAGGGTAGTGAAAGTGATAAACTTTTTATTATTAATATTTCTTATTTCTAAATTGTGTAAAATTATGAATTTGTGCTAATTAAAAGAACTATGAATTGGATAGTGTGTCTCAATAGTAAAAGTGAGGGTTCCTTGCTAATCGATAACGACTGCTGGAGGCCGCTTAGTCTACCCCAGTCATAGAAAGAAGGTTACGTTACAAACACCTCGTGAGTCATGATAAAAAGTCGTCACTCACCCGGAAAATTTACATTATATAACTTTGCATTAGATATTATCCTTCTTCTTTTATGGTACAGCAGCCTTTGGAGGCCCTAGACCAAGGTTTTCGCGTCCACTAATGTTATGTGCGATTAAGTGAAAAGCTTTTTGAAACAATTTTTACTCTTGTAGGTTTCTCATTGCCAGCTAAGAGGTGCTACCATGAGGAAAATTTGTTTTTTATTTTTCTTTTTAATTCGGCGTTAATGAACATGGATGTTGTTCAGTGTTCAGTGATTTTAGATTAATTTTATTTATTTATTTATTCAATTATACAGTCCAACTCCATTTTTGTAAAACAAACTTATAGCCCAGCACGTTTCAGTTTTTTTTTTCAGTGGGTCAAAGTTTTCTTATTTTGGTCGTGGGGAAAAAGTGCAAAAAGTGTTATAAATTGATGTCTGAGAAAAATCTTATCGTATATCAGTAGAATTTTACGAGGGTCATTTCTATAGAACATTTTAACCCTTTAGTTACTCTTTATATAAGACAATTCAACTGAGTTTTTGATGAAAAGCTGAAAAGTCCTTTCAAAAAAGACATTTAAGGATTGAAATATTCCACAAAAATATTTGCCAAAAAAATTCACTAGGGATCACCAAAGACATAAAAGTCATATATATATCGATTAACCGTTTTCCTTTTAGGAAATAGTTTTCTACTTCCACCCAGTTTGTAATTTACGTAGAACTAGCAAGCAGCTGTTATTACAGTATAATATACCAATGGTATACGATCTGCCGGTTCAATTCAAGCCATGGACGTAAAATATGCCAGTGCCCTGTCACCGTTTTTATATCAGCTCAATAGCCCACTTTCTAAAGTTGTACTTATAATTTTTAGTATGAAAATTTTAAACGAAAATCATGTTTCAAAATAATAAAATATGGTCCTTTACTTACGTACAGTGCCGGTCATATCATTTGCAATCAAAATCACTTGCACTTTAAATGATTTCTTAAGTTCACTAAAATAATTTTTATCAAAAATCTCTTTTAATCAAAACAAAGTGTATTTATTGCCATTTATTATAAAAAATTAAAAGTACAATATTATGTTGCAAATAAAAAAAGAGAGAAGTAATATGAAATTAAGGTTTGAATTGAAGAGGTTAAAACATTTGCCACTAGGAAAAGTTAATGTGAAAATTGAAAAAAAATCGAAAAAGTTTTTAAAACTTTTTTGTTTATCCATTATTAGCGATCATTGTTGCATGTCTACGTGGCATTGGCTTTATTAAATATTTCGTCTGATCGATTCAAACTATCTTCCATTGCTTTTCAGCATCCTCATACAGATCCTCCCGTTTCTTAAACGTATTCGTGCCAATCTTTCGCTTCTAATTGCTCTCAATAGGACTTCGATTGAAAGGAGGAAAAATAGTTTATCTAAAAAAGAAATTTTGAAAAAATATTCAATACACAAGTCGACGATTTCGCTAATTGTTAAAAGCGGTATCGCTAATCTGCGTCATAGAGGTGGAAGACCTCGCAAAAAAACGTATACAAAAACTAAAAAAATCATAAAACTGATGAAAGCGAATTAGAAAGTGAAGCCGAGAGAAACGAAAAATACACTTCAGTTGGATATATCATTATTAGTGTCCGACCGAAACCGACTTTTTCGGCCGAAACTGAAACCGAATTTCGGCCATTTTTCTAATATTCGGCCAAAACCGAAACCGAAACTTTTTAATATATATGTATATATCTGTGGTCACAAGGCATAACAGCATAAGTGTGTTTTTTGTATTTTACAGGAGAGCACTTCAAAGGTTCAAGTGCTAAGAGTTGGTTGGTTGAGTTGTGCTATTTTTCCGCCCTAATATCTCGTAAACCACTGAACCGATAGTCATAAAATTCTGACACAATATGAAAGCGGATATGAAGATTCAAATTATGATAATAACTCGAATTCGACAAAACTCGAGTTGTGTTGTTATTGCTTGTGACCACAGATAAGTTAAAAACAAAATTCAAATCATTTTAAAAATCCATGTACATTCGGGCGTACCAATTTTTTTTTTTTTTTTTTTTAATGTACGTTGACAGAAAAATTCTATATTCGATTCTGATCAACTTTGCCGAAGAAAGTATGGCAAAAAAAAAAGTGGATCCTATCCCCCCGTAAAATTCAAAGAAGTTTCAGTACTACGTACTGTAGTTGTTTGAATAAAAGTCGATAGTTACTTTTAATATTACTTTAACTTCTACGAATTTTACGGCGGGTAAGCTCCATTTTTTTGTCATAGAATATGGAACTCTTCTGTCGGTACTCCGAAAAAAATTCAGCCATACAAATTGGTACGCCCTAATATACAAACTTATATATATATGTATCAAATAACAAAACTATTATTTTAACAATAAAGAAAGTACATATTAAAGGCACTAAAAAAAATACATTTTGTGGTATAGGTACAAATGAAATTCACATTTTTATTTTAATATTCAAAATTGAATAACTTTATGTTATAAGCTAAAAATAAAAACAGTCCTTTGCGTACTGAAATGCAATTTACAGTAAAATTTATATAGCTTCGGTTTCGGCCATATTTTTTGCTGAAACCGAAACTTAGCCGAAACCGTATTTTTGCCCGAAACCGAATATTCGGTCGGACACTAATCATTATAGACCAACAAGCGACGACCTGGAAAAAGTGGATTAAGCGCATACAACTACGCCACGTCAATGACATGCACTACATAAAGGGTTTTCCATTAGGGACATAACAATTTTATCTATTAATAAAATACAGAATTTTTTGAGATATTGAGTTCAAATTTATTGTGAGTGTAGTGCAAGCATTACATTTTATGAATAAAAAATTCGATTTCGGTAATATGACCACCACGACTCCGTTTACAGCGATCGATGGACCCAATTTTCCACCACTCTTGCACACATTTGGACCAAAACGTTGGCAATTTCACGTTTGATATCGTCTTTGAGCTCGTCTAAAGTTGCTGGCTTGTTGGCATAGACCAGTGACTAGATATAACCCCATAAAAAGAAATCCAATGGCGTTAGATCGCATGAACGAGGCGACCATTCTACCGGACCATTTCTCAAGATATAACATTCACCGAATTCGTCTTGCAATAAATCGATTGTGACGCATGCTGTGTGGCTAGTGGAACCGTCTTGTTGAAACCACATATCGTTGATGTCAAGTTCATCCAATTCTGGCCACAAATAATCTTCCAACATAACACGATAGCGCTCTCCATTGACGGTAACATGACGGTCGTTTTCGCTGTAAACGGGCTCTTGGTGGTCATAAAATGTAATGATTGCACTACACCCACAATAAATTTGAACTCAATATCTCAAACAATTCTGTGTTTTATTAATAGATAAAATTGTTATGTCCTTAATGGAAAACCCTTTATTACCAGTTTTAAAATAACTTCTAACATTGTAATATATTAATAGCAAACTAATACATTGCGCTAGTGTTTTTTTCAATTTCTATATAATTTTCCGTAATCTTAGGTTCATAACTAATTCAAAGATAACGTTGTATGCCTTTGGCAACCCCATTTAAAATAAGATAGTTTTTCAAAAATTAAAGAGTTCTGCAAACTTTCAGTGAGTCACTAATTTATCTATTGTAAATAATTAATAACTAGTAAAGAACTAGCGGCTTTTCAATGCCTGCTGGACACGTACAACGTAAACAGTAAATTACAAATTAATTCATATTACGAATTTATGGTGAAACAACCAAAGTTAAGTTTTTGTGATTAATTTCAAATTGATGGATAGAATTCCATACAAATGACAATGACGTCGATTAGGATTTTATATATACATACATACATCCATACATACATACTTACATACATAGGTACAATCAATGGCGTGCCAGTGTATGAGTGCAGAGTAATTAAAATATAATAAATTTTAATTATTGCAAACAAAATATTATTATTGATGAGAAAAACAAAATATGTTTGCAATTTATAAATGGTTTTTGTGTTTTTGTTTTTTTTATGAAATTAATTCTTAACTATTTAGAAGAATGATATGGCAGAAAAAAAAAACCAGACATATTCAAGGGGTGTTCATGTGTTTTCAAATGTTTTCGTGTGGGGCACTCAACTAATGAATGGGCATGAAGCAGGGAGTGTTAAACACCAGCAACAAAAAAAAAAAAAAAACAGTGTTTTTTTCGTTGAATGCGCCTTTGTGCTAGAATTTTAAGATTCTTTTGTATATGTCCATATAGCATTCATTTTGATATTTTGTTTTTTTGTTTAGAATACGCAGATATTTCTATATTATTATTATTATCATAAAGCATAAAAAGTTTTTTATGGTCATTTCCACTTTTTCACTCTACTCGAATCTAGCGCTACTCTACTCCACAAACATTTATTGGTATCTTTGAGTAAACGTTATTATTTTATGTTTATAGTTTAAAGCATTTTGCTTGTATGTTTGTTTGTTTGTTTATTTGTATTTTTTATGATATCATAAAAAATATATTTGGATGTAGCTTCTACACTTGAGAATTTATATTGTAAAGAAAGGAGAATGATTAGAATGATGATGATGATGATGATGATTTTAGTTTAGTTCATTTATGTGAAATTGCTTTGTATTAGCAAGTTTAAGTTTTTATTTGCATTTATTTCCAGTTTGTATAAAGTGTTTTTATTATTTCCACCATTTCATTGAACAAAAAAAAAAAGCACATTTAAAAACATTTAAAAACTTAAAAAAATATTTATATATTTATAAAAAAAAAATTTACAATCATATAAAAAACTGATCTTTGCCCAACACAATTCAAAAATTGTATACATACTGTGACTCTGGCAATTGCTGTTGGTTGCTATTGATGTGTTGTTTGTTGCTGCTGACGCGTGGGTTATCATCCAACATCATCTTCATATTTATGGCATTATTTTTCTTTACTCTCGTTGCTGTTGGTAATAAAAAAAAAAACAACAACAAAATATCAAATAATAAACATTAAAAACAGTTTTGTCGTCATTTCACTCCACATGTCAGTTTGAATTATATTTTCGTGTATTTTATGTTCAATTTCAATGTATTTTTCCTTTCATTCCGTTGCCGCAGTTGTTGTTGCTGATGGCCTCATATATGTAAATACACATACGTACATACATACTTCATCATCATTATCATAATCATCGTCAGGCATTAGACATTTGCATTTTAAATCCATATTCAAGTCTATTTTTATACACAGAAAGAAAAACGTTGAATACATTAACTGACTAACTATGTAGAAGAATTTACTTTAGTTTCCATTCACTAATTAAATTCAATAAAATTATAATTTTGAATCATGTTAAGTTGATTCTCGTTTTAAATATAGCAATGAATAACATTGTACCAAATAAGTTTTAATTTATAGTGGAACGGATAACACTGAACTATGATTTAGCCATAGACAAAAATTCAGAATTGGAATCTAACAATCTATGTTAAAAATGCCCGCAAACCGAACCAAGTTTCGCATAGACCCTTTTGAATCACTTGATATAAGCATGAGTTGGCTAAATTTTCAGGCCATTATCTGCAATTTTTAATGAGTAATGGCGGATTTTTAGCCCAACTAATCATTGGAAAAATATGAAAAAATACACAATGATTCTTTGATTTAGGAAAGGTTAGGTTGGTTAGGTTGGAGTGGCTGTCGAGAGACACACTTACGCCTGAACGGCCCATTGTGATACCACATAGTTGGACCTACAGTTTAACGCCGATTCCGATTGGCAATTTTTTATCAGCTCGGTGGTTTTGCCATTACCAACCAAGGTGTGTACTTGTACACATTCTTATAATTCTCATACACTTCATATTGATAGTGAATATAAGAAAGTTATGAAAATTAACCACCAGACGAAGACGGGAATCGAACCCGAACCACCCAGATGAAAGTCTAGTGCACTATCCAATAGGCTATCGAGGTCGTCTTGATTTAGGAAACACATTTGGAATTTTTTCTCGAATTTTCTAACGCGAAACTCGCGATGAAAAAATTTCCGAAAATTTTTACATGTGATGTTTTCATACTAAAAATAGGTTTACTACTCTGATTTTTCTTATGTAAGCGAGTCACTTCCTAATACTCATACTCCAATTTTTGTAGATTTTTGCAGGAGATCAAAAAAATTAAAACCCGAAATTGGCATTTCATATGAAAGGTATTTACTTGTAACACCATAAGGCCCATTAAAAACCCAATTACAGCTATTAGCTATCAACTATCTGCTATTTTTACACAATTTTTTTTTTTCAAATTTATTTTGCAAAATTTTTTTTTTTTTTTAAATGGAAAAAAATTTGTTTCGTCACCCAAGTTCTAGTAAGGAGTGAGATCTAAAAAATATTAACATATATAAAATTCAATAATTTTTAAACGGTTGATCTTATAGCTTTGATTTTTTTTTTTTTTTTTAATTTATAATATTTTACAAATTACAGAAAAATATAACTTTTATAGTTCTAACCACTATTTATGAACTCGTGGACCTTTTTTGGTAAGCCTTCCATTAAAGATTTGATAGTTGTTTCAGACACCAGTTTGCCCATCTCCTTTTAAAATCTTCGATATTTTGGGAAACCTTTTTTGTGCTCTTTAAGTTTCTTTTCACAAGAGCCCAATATCTCTCCACTGGTGTTAGCTCCGGACAATTTGGAGGATTGGCCTCTCTTGGTACAAAAACTATGTTATTACTTTGGTACCACTTCAAAGCTTTCTTGCCGTAGTGACATGATGCCAAATTGGGCCAAAAATATGTGGACACATTGTGCTCTCTTATGAAAGGAAGAAGTCTTTTTTTCAAACATTCTTTGATGTGTATTTCGGTACTTATAGAGTCCACTCTAACAAATGACTTGCTTCTGCATATAGCTGGCCATACCAGGAGTTTTTTAGGAAATTTTGTTTGCTTTTGGATTCTAAATTGTTCTTCGACATTTCCTCGAGCATCAGCAACATAAAAATTTTAACCCGGAAGCTGCGTAAAAACTGCCAGTACATACGTTTCGTCGTCTATTATACATCATGAATATTTTTGTATGAAACTCGATTTTAATTTCCGAGCCCTACTTTTGGCGTCTAAATTTTTTGCAGCATTCCTGTCTGGAACTTTTTGGACTTTGTATGTTTCCTGCATTGGCTTTAAGTTTTCGCACCAAATAGTCAGAGCACTGGGCTAACCGGACAGCTTTTCTACCAGATGTGTTTGGCGATATTTTCAATATGCATTCTATTTTCTTGGCTTTCTCAATATCATGTGGTCCTTGTTTGCTTCCCGAACCAGTTTTTGTGTCGATGGTCAAATTCTCCTGAAACTGTTTAATAACATTGGAAACAGTTTGACAGCAGACCTTCAATTCTTTGGCCAATTTTTTGTAGGACCAATTTGGATTTTTTTGAAAATTTTTAATAATTTTATGACGTTCTTCTTTTTCTTCACTCATTTTGATCAAACTCACAATAAATCAACATGTTTGTCATTAAAACTAACAACTGACATATTTTTCAAAGATAACTAGATCAAAGAAATTTTTAAATTTTACACCCAAAAAAAATTATTAGGTAAAACGTGTGTTAAGATTTTTTCAATCGCACTCCTTACTTTTTAAACTAGTTTAATTCACTTTTCTCAGGGATCTTCTCTCTTCTTAATAGATAAGCACAGTTCTATTTAAGAAGTATTACTTTTTCCCCTGTGTACCTGCTCTCATGTAGATCCATGTCACTATTGTATCCTTGAGTTTTCCAAACAGAAAACTTCGGGGAGGTTACCATCATCACACCATGTGCCTTGCTATTATTTCATTATATCGACATGTGCATATAAATAAGTAAATGTAAAAAGTAAAGGTTTCCCCATAGTTCAATACAAAGTCATCCGGTATCTATAACATCTCCCATAGATACACTTATACAAACACACAAAGAGGAATACTATACTCCCATTTGTATGTATGAATACTCTTTAGTAAAGCATTTTTAATCTGCTGGATATTCAGTTTAATACATGGATATCTATCTATGAATAATGATTGTTTGAACAATCTGTAAGGAATTATAATAGGCGTCACTGTGTGAGCTCAAGGGCAATAAATGAAAGACTAACGATGCGTTTGTTGTTTGTTGTTCGTCCAAACAAATCCGAATTCCAAATCCTATATACATGCGCGTATCTCTGCTATTTTCTTTCCATTCCCCTCATACAGCGAAATACTTTTCAGTTCAAGTAGTACGTATTCAAGTAAATGTGTATATGTATGTGTGTGTGTGTGAGTGTATTTAAGTGCGCGCATTTAGAGCATTTCAAAAATTATACATATATCGAAAGATTTATTATACAAGGCAAATGAGTTTTTCACCGTAATTACCGTGCTGGCTTCATATTGGTGTGTGCGTGTGTTTGTGAGCATTTGCGTTTGGCAAAATACTTTATGCCCCCACTCCACTGTGCATATAGGGGAAACTGAAATGTGGGTCTCGTTTTTTTTTTCCTAATTTTTATTATTATTTTTTCTTTGCTTTTGCATTTTCTGTGTAGGGGATCTAAAAAATTGATAATCATAAACATATGTAGATAAGTTTTATTGTGAAAGGGAATGGTCGAAAGGGAGCGAAAAGCATGGGGGCATCATCATTTTTATTTTTTTATTTTCTTTTTTGAACTGAAGGTTGAGTTTTTGAATTAATACTTAATTGCAAGTTAACGAATGGCTTCTTTATAATTAAAATACAATAATTGAAGGAAATTTTGTAGTTTATTGTTGCAGTTGACGAAAACTACAGTACATTTTTTTTTATCATGAAATCAAGTGATTGTGAAAATTCAACGTGTTTTATTAATTAAATAAAATGAATTATTACAGAGAAATATATTGGCATATACAGTGAAGCCTCTGTATTTCGAAATTCTACACACTGAACTTTTCTTTGTTACCAGTTGTTATTAGCACTCAGCATTGTGCTGACTTGAGAAGTGAATAAATGATAGGATAGCAGGAAAGGATAAGAGAAAGAAGTGATTAAGAGAGTTTGTTTTGAATTGAATAAGGTCATCACTGCCACGTAAAATATATGCAGGGAAGTTATTTTAGAAATGTTGCGGTGGCATACCGTGCCCTCATGGAATGTGTGAATTCTGTTTGTGGTTCGAGTAGTTCTGGAGAACACACAAACTGATAGATAGCATTACGCATAAATTACGCATCTTCTAGCTTTAGAATAGAATTACGCAAGCCTTGTTTCGACCTTTTTCTAAGGAGACAAAAAAGCCCGAACCCTAATATCCCCTATCTGCTTTTGTCTCGGTGCGGATTACTTTTCGA
The DNA here is from genome assembly GCA_963691655.1 of Toxonevra muliebris. Classification (NCBI taxonomy): domain Eukaryota; kingdom Metazoa; phylum Arthropoda; class Insecta; order Diptera; family Pallopteridae; genus Toxonevra; species Toxonevra muliebris. The sequence goes on along the minus strand of OY829327.1, from coordinate 78,640,498 downwards.
AAACTCCAGATAATCGTGATCTTCCTCCCTGGCAGGGCCGTAGACAGAAATTTTTTCTGGGGGGGGAGGGGGGGGTTTTCATTCGATGAAAATATTCATAAATAATTTTTATCAAACTGATTTTTAAATACAATAAATTAAATCGATGATACATTTGATGGACCCTTTAAAATTAAAATTTTAGGAACAATTTTCCGATTTTTTTTAATCTTAACCTCAAAAAAATTGCCAAAAGTGACAAAAAATTCACAGAATAATCAAATTAAATTTTTTCAAATAAATATTATTCAATGTGCATTCTAGTGCATTTTTTTTTTTATCGTGAGGGACATAATTTCATTAACTCACTGACTTCCCACTACTGATGATGTATCCAACCCCAAAAAAATTACCAAAAATTTTAGAGGCTCATTTTTTTTTCAAATGATCATCATTGGGAATTTGGAATGAGGTTGAGATCTTTCGTGGTGCTCTGACCAATAACGTCACGTTTTAGGAACAAAAAGGGGGTTCAAGCAAATCTAATTTTACAAGGATCCGATAATTTTTTCTATTTTTATTAATTTTTAAACTTTCCAAACTGATTCAGGACGAAACTTTAAATCAAAAACAGTTACTGATCTAGAAAAACTATGAATGCAGGAGTGCTCAGTATCACTTCCTCTTTTTGAATCCGTAGTCAAACAAATCGGATTTAATCGCATAGTGTAACTAAGATTTCAAATTTATTTTTTTCATATATGACTTTAGAAAAAAAAAAACCGATGGAAGTAAAAAATATCGTTAAATAGATTTTATTTTGATCAATTAATCTCTAAAATCAGAATAAAGTTTCCACATTTCGGGGGGGGGGGGGGGAGGGGTGGTGGTCAGAAAACCCAAAACCTCCCCTCTAAATATGGCCTTGCTCCCTGGCATAAAATTCTTCGTGACCAAAATTTTTTCATAGCGAATTTATTTGTAAATGAACAACCATTTAAAAAATGTTTCACAAAATATTATTCTCGAAAAATCAAAAATACCAGCAAGATTTGGTGCTAAAGGGTTAATATATTTCATAAAAATGTTATTCGAAATATTTTATTACAAGTCGCTGAATAATGAAACTATCTCAGAGGTAAAACAAACCAATATATCTTAGGTGTCTTGTACTTTATTTATTTATTTATTTTTTTCAGACCCAGCTCTGAAATATTGTTAATTTTGGAAAAGTAAATTTTTGTCGGGCAGATTAATATTCGTTTATAGGAGGCTTATGCTTAGACTCGGATACTACTGAACTGATTGAGCTACAATTTACAGACTATGTTTGTTTTGATGCCAGAAAGGTTTATATATTTTCTTTTTTGTTGAAACGGTAATGGGAATGGTTCAAGAATACAACACTTAGAAATGTTTAACGTCCATTGTACTTTATCCTGTGTTCCCTTTTGCTATTCTTTAAATCTACTACATTTATTACTAAGGCTGACTTGATCCTGCAGTGTCAAAGAGCACAGGTATTCGTCTCTCAACAATCCAGTGCCAAATATTCTAACTCTGGTTCGAGAGAAAGTGGAGCAGACACCAAGAAAGTGGTCTACCGTCTTTCCACTTTTTCACTCCGAACCATTTTATGATACTCAGAGTCCCCAATAACATCTAATTCAAACCTTAAAATTTTTAGGTACATCTCCGGTAACATTTAGAGTGCAGTACTACAATTTCGTAACAAAGACGTTGGTTAACAGTGAAATGCTACAAAAAAAGATGACTTGAATTGGAAAAAGGGGTGTGGCACCTCCCATACAAATGAAATGGAACATTTTCATAATTTTGCCTTTTTTATATTATACGACAACAAAGACTTATTTTCTTATTATCCTAAATTTACCAGAGTCAATTCTGAAGGGGTAGCAAATCTCTTTGCTGAGAACAAAGAGCCAGTAAGTTTAAAAATAAAATAAAATTTATCTTTCAACTGTGAAGTTTTTCGAAGTTATATATAAGCAGGCTAATGAACAAATGTAGTCATCACAACAACAATGTATATAGAGACGGGCAAATCAGACGGCCGTGTTTCTTCTTTTTTCTTCTGCCCTTTGCAAATTCGTTATAGGGAAGAAATTATCACTTTTCATAATTTTTATTATTAACAAGAAATGACAAACTTTTGAACTTTAGTATCTGATATGCATGATTATTCATGTTGTTGTTGTAGCACCTTCAAGTCGCATCGTATCACCGATTTCCATAGCTGTTGTGTGTTCTTGGAATTAAAGAAATTGTGGGCTGACTCCATTGTGACGTGGACTAAAGGTTAGTTTTGTTGCTAGGGTATTTGACGAGTTGCCTTAAATTTCAATATTCAGCGTTTGTTTTATCAATCTGGTACCAGATGTAAATAGTATGACTGTGATTTTTTCCCAGATTGTCCGAGGTCTTTCTAGCACTTTTGGGTTAAGATTTCTCAAAATCATAATTTGACAGAAACATTTTTTATGCTAATTCGAATTTAGCACACAAATGATTTTGAAAAAAGTTGAATTTCACAAGCTTGTGTAATTTGCCATCAATATACAAGTAAGAAGTGTAAGAAAATATGGCAACTGAGAGTGAGATATTCAACGAAGACGTGAAAGAACAAAGACCCGCAGACGCGCACTTCTTTACCACTTAACTTTAAAAAATCTTTGACAATTTCTAAATACTGACATTAATTTCAATAATATTGAATTAGAATATTATGAAAGTGTTTTTGACTTTATAGTTCAGTAGTAGGATGTAAATCCAGTGCTTTATTTATTTCGCCACAATACATAACCTCACAAGTGTAAACGGGAGTCTCCTGGAGTATCGCGCGTATGTGCAATAAGTGCGAGTGAGATAGGTATACAATCATGCGTTGATGTGTATCTATGCCGAAGCAGAAGTGACACGCGAATATACGAACAAACAATAACGAAACGTATGGGGAAATTTTGCCCCTTCGTCAGTGTGGCCAACTCAGCGCTTTTCCCCGCTAAGTTTAGTGCTTTTTGAAAACTAAAACGCGGAAAAAAAGTTACTTAGCGGTCATCGGGTTTTCAGCACGTTTTTTCAATTTAAAAGACACTAAATGATCCGCTAAATAATCCATTTCCTGAATAATCCTAACAACATTTTTTATCGAAACAATGAGCAATGAAATTATTTAAAACCAAAGTTCGCAACACTAATTCAAAAAATTCTTAACTTCATATAAAAAATGGATTAAAACACGAAAATTCATTTTGTGAAAACTACAAAATACCTGATTACGTACATAAACAGCACTAGTGTTTATAATGCTTTTGAATTCAGACTGAAGAGTGTGTTATGGACAGAAGAAGCTGATAGTAATGAAGAGAATATAGACTTCGACATCGATATTTGAAACTTATATATTTTTACTCTGTATATTTGTTTGTGATCAAAGTGTATAAAATACTATTTTTCCATAATTTTATTTTAGTTTTCCTTGTGCTTGTATAATTTAGAAATTTTGTGAATTAAATACTTTAAAAATGCATGTTTTAATTAATTTTCTTTGTAAAAAAAATTTGTGTTTAACACTTTTATAAGAAAAAAATTTAGCGCTTTTTTAAAAGAAATACGCGTTTTTACCTTCATTTTAGCGGATTTTGAAAAACAAAAGTTGGCCACACTGCCCTTCGTAAAAGAAAACGACACAAATCGAACGAGTTAAAAAGAAACGAGTACCGATTTATACGGAAAATGAGAGTAAAACAAAAACATTTAAAACGAAAACGTAGTTACAAACCTAATGTCAACGAAATAAATAAGAAAATGCTAGTAAAATAAAAATCATTAAATGTGCAGCAATTAAAAGATATTTTATGAGAAAAGTGTTTGTGTACCACCGATTCAAAAAGTGAATTATTACAGCGTTTATCTGCAGCGCTGGAAACGAACGAAATCGAAATGTCGGTAGATCAAAATAACGTAATCATAGATGGTGGAATGGTCCCCAAGCAAAATATTACACTTCAAAATCAAATTGATGAACTAAAGCCGATGCTGTCGGGTGTGATGAGTGCTATTGCTAATGTGCAATAGCAGTTTCACAATACTTTCGCAAAAGTTTTTGGTGCGCTAAATTCGAATTTAACTTACAAACTTACAGATTGCTCCATCACATTAGAGGTGCGATTCTGTAACTTTCTTAACGACCGACAATCGCTATCGCAATTTGCGATCTTATCGCTTGCACTAACGATGTACTGATTCTGTAACTCTGTGTTAGCGAGAATTATCGCTAAAAATTCTTAGCTACAACTATCGCTAAGAAAAGTGAAAAAAGTGGCAACGTTGGCAAATGGCATTTCTATTATTGTTTTTTTTTATTTATTAATTTAAAATTGTTAACGTAGGGTTACACCTAAAAATATTTAAATTAAGATTAAAAATATAAAAAAAGTTATATCCATGGCGATTTACATGGGCTTCTTCGTAATCGTATGGTCCCGAATAGCAACAAAGCTACAGTCAATTGAACAGATGGCATATTCGAAAGGACTGAGCGTTGGTATACATTTAGGTTTGGCAGCATGTCGCTCTACTGGAGTCATGGGGATAGGAACATACTCCCGGATCAAATTTTTTTTGATTGCGTCTGTTACCCCATGGATGCTTCGACATATCAACGACTGACTTATGCCCGCATTGCTTACCCATCGTATATGTGATGTATGTAATAGCTTCACTCCTAAACAATAGAAAGTATCAAAACCATATTCACATCATATATTTATTTATTGTTAAGGTTGATTTATCCCTTTGTTGGACTCACTAGGTGGCGCTGACGTCGGAATATTGTATTTGTGGTCCGATTTAGCTCATATTTAGGATAATTATTTGTTAGCTACATAGAACAAATCTTTTTTTTTTTCATTAACCCGAATTCTCCTAACGTGTCCATATGGACACATGCCCTATCTAAGAAACCAATTTGTAGATCACAGCCAAAAGTTGAATTTACATCATTTCGGACTTTTTAATACGTTTTATTCTGGGAGAATTTGGATTAAAAACAAATTACATAAATTGGGCACAACAAAGTTAGCCATGTCAGCTAATTTTCTACAAATTTTTAATGAAATTTGCTTGTTTCTTAATTACTTAAGCAATTTACTTTAAATATTTCACAAAATCGCTTCTAAATTTCAATACAAATGTGTTTCGATTATTGTCGCAAAGCTTAACGACATCAAATTTTTCATCGAAAAGTTAACAACAATTGTCGTCAACGAAATGTCAAACTTTGCGACAAATATCGCTAAAAATTTGTGATTCTGTCAATATTATCGTTAATATTGTCGTTAACTTCACTTAGCGATCCGAAAATTGTCGCTAACGAGTTAGAGAATCGCACCCCAGAGTTGCAAAATGTCGTGACCTGATGTTATGCAGCAATTCTGAGGTAGGATTTGGATTCAGCGCATCAAAAACTTTCGGAAAAGTATAGTTTGGTCTCAGAATTCAAAAAATGTTGGCTTATGTAATCATTACGAAAAGATGTAAAGACTGAATTTATGTCCAGTTTTTCGGGACCCCAGATTCGTTTTCGACATAAAACGGTAGGTCTCTTAAATTCATTTATTAATATAACTCACACAATATAAATGGATACGAATAGTTCGGTCAACAAGGCCGTATTTAAGGGGGAGGTTTGGGGCTTCTACCCCCTCCCCCCCCCCCGAAATGTGAAAACTTTTTTCTAATTTTTGATATTGATTGCCAGTGGATGGAAAAAAAAGTCAAAATAAAATCTATTGAACGATTTTTAAATATTTTTGAATCGGTTTCTTTCTTAAAAGTCAAATAAAAGAAAAAATTTTAAAAATAAATTTAAATTGAAATCGTACCAAGTTGTGCAACATGGCCAAAAACGGAATTTTCAAGGGTTTCAATCCCATTTTTCTAAAACGTGACGTAATGGGAAGTTTTTTACCTCAGATTCGTGTTCAGCATGAAAAATTCATTCGCAAACACTAGGAACACCAAACCCATGCAGGACAGTGTTATTGAATAAGCTTCAAAGTTCTTAATCTTAAAATAAAATTAATCCTCTAACCCATTATTGCTCAGAGCACCCGACTCGGAAGATTTCAATGCTGTGACTGCACGAATTTAGGGAATATATGTCAACCTCATCCGCGCTCCTCATCATTGATAATGGCCCAAATTCCCACTTATAATCATTTGAAAAAAAATAAGTCTTTGACTATTTTTGGCATTTTTTATCATTTTTTTGAGGTTGGATTCATTATCAGCAATGGCATGTCAATGAGTTATCGAAATTATGTCTTTCACGATCAAAAATGTATTGGAATCCACATTGAATAATATTTATTTGAAAAAATTTAAATTGATTATTCTTTGAATTTCTTTTGTCATTTTCGGCCATTTTTTTTAGGTTAGGATTAAGAAAATTCGGAAACAATTTTGACAAAAACAACTCAGCAACGAGCTGAATGTAACCACCTTGACCGAGCACGGAAGAAAATGTTTTGTGTTCGTCAAACACCGAGCACCAATATAACCAGGCGCTAAGAAGCTGTTATTTCATTAAAGAAGAAGAAGAAGAACATATGTGTCTGATTTGAGAATAGTAGCCTATTATTATGAATTCAATTTCTTCAAGTTTTTGTATGCATTTTAATATTTTTAAATATACAGTATAATGCAAATGTTTAAAACTTTCGGTATTGGGTCAATTTGACCTCTATTGCTAATATTTCGTTCAAGGAATTTCTACATTATTTTTGAAATATTTGAAATTTCTACGCTTAAACGCTCATTAAGTGAAATGAACGAACAACGAAAATTTTATTTATAAAATATGAATGAACTAATTTAATTTGCAATAATTTAACATAAAAATAGATGGCATCATGAAGCGTATGGAGAACATGAAAAACACCGAACAATAGGAAATTGCAATTAGCAAAATTCCATAAATTACAAAATGCTTTTATGCACACAGATATACAAAACACACACACACAGACATGCACTCATACTTTCGCACATTTGAAAACAAACGCGTAATTCGGAATAATAACGCAATATAAATTTCTCAAAAGAAATTCATGAACAAACAATTTCAAGAATTAACACACTTCAAAAACTAAGTCGAAAATAAATGATAATAAAAAAAATAAATAATTCCTGCCATAATCTAAATACCCACCACAGTAAAAAGCTTACTGATCTATAATTGCAATTGTTTTTGCGTTTTTTAATTTGTTAACGTTAAATCAAAAATCATAAATTATTTATAGGAATTACTCACAATTTACCAGTAAATAATAATAAAAAAAATAAAAAAACTCGCCAAAAACATGAAATGAAAATCTGATTACAATTTCGAAATAATTTTATTTTTATTTTTTTTTTCAATATGAAAACTTGTTTTCTTATTTAATGTTTTACTATTATTATTATTTTGGTGTTGTTTTTTTTTTTTTTTTTTTTAATTTTTTTTATTGGCATTTACACTTAATTAATAATAATAAATTTGTTTTGTACAATGAGCAACATGAAGGCAGCTAGCAACGTTCAACAAAATTCATGCACCTTTTAATTTAAAAGAAAAAAATAATAGTAATAAAATAAACTCTGAATTCCGAAAAATGCATTTATTTAATTTTCATGGTAATTTTTTCTTTTTTTTTTATTTGTTTTTATACTGAGTATTTGTGTTTCTTTTCTGTGGGTAACGAATTGCGTGATACTATAATTTTGGTACACTTTTAAAAAGTCGTTAATTTCAATTTGCTTAAAATTGCTAATTGATTTTGCAATGAACCAAAATGAGAAGGTACGCGAACATTATTTTTATGACTTTGAGCAATTTAATTTGATGTGGTTTTGTGCGACTTTCACAAAATTAAATGGAATAAAATGAAATGAACATAAAAGTAACGAAATGACCAAAATGTCACTAATTCAAGTATGTCAGCGCGTAAAGTGTCATTCCATTAAAGAAAACAAAAAAAAAAACAAAAAATTGTTAAAACAACAATAATAAAAATTAGTGTAAAAAAATATTCGAGTTTTGTAAATTCATGGAATTCTACCTATTTCCTGAATACTGCAATTTTAATCGATGAATGGATTTTCATGGAAATTTTCTTCAATTACGATTTCTATGAAATTGAACATTAATCGTTTGATCTGCTTGTTCAATGACTTTTATTGTTCTTCTGGCAATGTTCAAGTAGTTTAAAATATGAACTGTCAAATTTTTATTTTTACTAATATTAAGGGGACCTTCTGGTCTAGCGCCCTTAAATTTGACGAGTTTTTAAGACCGTTTTTCATTACTTTTTGTATGTAAAAAGTAAGAAGTATTTAATGCAGAAAGTTTTTTTTAGTTCCGCTTCTTCGCTCAACTGCTAAATAGGCTATAGAAGTCGAATTACTGGAAATATTGATACGAAAATTTTATAGTATACTTCTAAAAGCCAATACTTTTGAAATATTGGGAATATGAATGTATAAACTCGTAATTGTGACTAACTTCATATCTATCATACGCGCCATTTTTTTTGACATTGACAGCTATTCTATCTCGAAGAGCGCCAAAAATACTATATGAATTGATCTGTCAAATAATTTTCATAATTTTACAAAAGTGTTTTACTATAGCTGAAAATGTCGAATTTCGTGACAACAAAACAACATTTGCGGGAAGTTTTAATTTGCTTCTTCCAACGCAACTGAAGCACATCGTTTACTCACTGAAGCTTATCCTGACTGTGCTATAGACGTTAGAATGTGTCAGACGTTTCAAAAATGGTGCTTTTGATGTTGAAGACAGGGAACGTTCAGGTGGCCCGAACAAGTTCGAAGATGAAGAATTGAAGGCATTACTCGAAGAATATTCATGTCAAACGCAACAAAAACTTGCAGAATTTTTAGGAGTTGATCAATCAACCATTTCTAAAAGATTAAAAGCATTGGGAATGATTCAAAAGCAAGAAAATTGGGTGCCGTACGAATTGAAGCCGAGAGACGTCGAACGACGATTTTTCACATGTGAACTGCTGATTGAACGACAGAAAAGAAAGGGTTTTCTGCATCGTATTGTGACAGGCGATATGGATACGTTACGATAACCCAAAGCGTAAAAAATCATGGGGACCGCCCGGACATGTATCAACATCAACGGCAAAGCCGAACATCCATGGATCCAAGCTCATGCTGTGTATTTGGTGGGATATGAAAGGTGTCGTGTATTATGAGCTGTTGAAACCGAATGAAACGATCACTGGCGACCGCTACCGATTACAATTCATGCGTTTGAGCCGAGCATTAAAGGATAAGAGGCCAGAATATGAGAATAGACACGAAGAAGTTATTCTTCAGCACGACAATGCTCGGCCGCATGTTGCAAGGCAAGTAAAAACATACTTGGAAACGCTGAAATGGGAAGTGCTACCCCACCCGCCGTATTCTCCAGACATTGCTCCTTCTGATTACCACTTGTTCCGATCGATGACACATGGCCTGGCTGAACAGCACTTCCGTTCTTTCGAAGAACTCAAAAAATGGGTCGATTCGTGGATAGCCTCAAAAGATGAGGAGTTCTTTCGACGCGGAATCCGTATGCTACCAGAAAGATGGGAAAAGGTTGTGGCTAACGATGGACAATACTTTCAAGAATAAATTTATAATAACTTTTTCACAATAAATGTTCAAATTACGAAAAAAATACGAGTTTATACATTCATACTCCCAATGAAAGAAATCAATTTTTTGAAAAATCTTGACCAGAAGGTGGCCTTAATTTAAAAAACAAAATTTGTTAATTTTTTTTTTATCCTCATCTGAAGGAAGGATATTTTTGGAAAAATAATGGAGAATATTTTTCAAAGTTTCCTAAAAGGAAAACAAGAAAGGTATGTTCTTTTTTATTTTCAAATTTTAAAAATTTCTTCAATGTTACGCGGTTCAGCTTGATTCGAATAAAATTAAACACATTTCTCAAAACATACCCACTGTTCCCACCATTTGGAGAGAGTCCAGAGTACCAACCCACGGAAATAGACGAAGTACCGGCTGTAATCACAGAAGAAGTTCGACAAACACTGGCAAAAATGCGAGGCAACACCAAGGTTAGATGGTATACCTAACGCTCGTATCTATACAGTTTTTCGCGGTAGTATACCGCTTTTTCAACTTCAAAACCGCACACCGCCTTTTTTACCAAAATACCGCGTTTATACTAAGAAAAAAATATAAAATTTTTGAACACTACGAAATTTAAATTTATCAATCATAATGCAAAACGTGTCAGAGAACAAGGGCAACTCGTTGCAAGTATACCTTTGAAAGAAGTAGAAACATTGAAGGCGATTCTTATCGTCAATTATAACTTGAAATATCCATGCGTTGATTTCTATAAATACCTCATAGCAAAGACGGAATCGCTTCGTCAAATTTCTTCAAAGCACAAATTCAATACAACTACAAAAGGAGATATGGAAATGGAAAACGAAGACGATTTAGATGATGGATAAATTGCTTTCCTGGTTAATTTTCATTGAAAAAAGTTGATACCGCGAAATATACAGTTTTTTTCAAATCGATTTACAGTTTTTTAAAAATTGTTGGTAGAAATATACAGTTTTTGGTCGGAAAAAAGATACGAGCGTTAGGTATACCCAATATTACTTAACTGTTTACACCGTGCCTCAAAAAGGGCGCATTTCTTGCAGTATGGAGACGTTAAAGGCTTGTCCTGTTACTCAAACCAGGTAAGCAATCAGACCATCCTTCTATGTACCGACCGTACTTGAGCGGATAATCGTGAATCGCCTACAAGAAACACTTGAGGGCCTATCTGATGCACAATTCGGGATCCGGCGAGGAAAATCAACTGTCAACGCGTTGCAAGCTGTTATGGATAACGCGCGCGATGCAACAAGTGGAATAAGGTGGAGGTGGGGGGACAAGAAGTACTGCGCGGTAGTAACCCTTGACAAATATGCATACACCGACGTACTTAGTGCAAATCATTGCAAATTACTTTGAACATAGAATGCTGCTATACGACACAGATGACGGTGTGAGGTAGTATAGTGTATCGCGAGGCGTTACACAAGATTCTGTGCTAGGATCTACATTATGACGGAGTACTGAGGGTTAGCCTTCCTGCAGGAACCAAGCTGGTGGGCTATGCGGATGACATTACACTGGTAGTAGTTGCAAAAACAACAGATACAATTCAGGAGCTGTGCAATGAAGCAATAACTGAGGTCATGAGGTGGTTGAACAGCGTAGATCTGACGAAAAAACAGAGGCGGTTCGAAAATTGCGTGAGGTCTTCACGTTCAAAGTTGGTAATCATGAAATTATTTCCCAGCGGCATAGTAGATACCTTGAAGTACGTATCGACACTCGAATATCCTTTAAAGATCATCTGACTGCTGTTAATGACAAAGCTGCAAAAGTAAATGGAATCCTATCACGTATTATGGCGAATATAGGTAGATCACGTGCAAGTAAACAGAAGTTGCTAGCAGCAGTGATAGCTTTCATCATTCTTTACGCTGCTCCGATTTGGGTTGACGCAACGCATAAGGCCACGTACATGTCGGGCATCCGGGCGACATATCGCCTGAGCGCACTTCGAGTGCTCAGCGGCTTTGGTACAGTGTCTCATGACACGATATTGGTTATTGCGGGTATGTTACCAATAGATATATTGGCGCGCGAACTCCAGCGCATGTATACAACGGGTCCAGGCGCATCGAAAATAGATAAGAAAACATGCAGTATGTATGAATGGCAGCAAAAGTTGGAAAGATCTGAGAAGGGGATATAGACGTTTTACTTGATTCCTTTTCTCGATAGATGGATAGACCGCAAACTTCGACTTCTATTTGACGCAGCTACTAAGTGGGCATGGATGTTTCAAGAAATATCTCCACCGCTTTAAACACGAGGACGATCCGTTCTGCCCTAATTGCTCCTATGAAATTGAAGACGCCCAACATGTCCTTTTACGCTATCCCCGCTTCAATAACGAGAGAGCTGAAATCACTGAAGTTCCTACAATAACGAACATGGTGCCCCATATGTGCGATACACCTCATAAGTGGCAATCTGTTCAAGCAGCAGCAGCGAAAGTGATGAAAATGCTTCGTTTAATTGAGCGCCATAGATATTTGGAACGTGGACGGTAAAAAACTTGACCGACCAAAAATAAATACTGACGATTGAGCATAAATGCTCTAGACGGCCTCCCGACAGAAATACCTATCGGTGGTTCCGGGAGGAGCTTTCCGTCGGACGAGAGAAGATGTTTAGCGGGTGGTAGTCTCGCACTGACTTTTGGCTTTTAATGCTTTACTTCTCGTTGAAAAAAAAAAACTCAAGTGTACAATATCTGTAATTAACTTTGATAACTCCATCGTGCGAAATACGATGCAAAGTTTTCATTGGAACAACGATCAAATCGCAATTCATTCCTTTATAGTCTATAGTTTTGAGCGTGATGAAAATAATCAACCAGCATAGTAGAATTGTTATCATTTCTAAATATAATGATCACATTGCATTTTTCATTTAATTTTTTTCATAAAAAAAGTTGATTAGCACAGATCTGAAATTGCACGGTTCAGTTAATGTTGAAAAATATATAAATTTTTCGGATGGCGCTGCCTCTCAATATAAAAACAAAAGTAATCTTATCAACTAAGCTTATCATCCTCCAAATTTGAATGACATCAAGCGACGTCATGTGGCAAAAGTGCTTGCAATGGGATTGAGAAAAGAATTAATGGACGCAAAAGCTTAAGATGCCCATATTTTAACTTGTCAAGAATAAAGTTAATAACATATGGTATTTTCAATTTAAGATGTTTACTAATGTAAAATATAAAAAAGAAAAAACTAGAAGTAGTCCAAAATTTTGTTTGCAAATTATTTTGAAAATATTAAATTTCTTAAACTAATATTTTCCATAATACTTCAGACCTCCAAACTTAATCTAAAGCTGAAATTTAAAAACAATCTTCAATCTCAAGCGAAACTCCCCATACATTAAAAACGCAGTTCAAGCCCACAACGCAAAAATCTTGACATTTTCAGCACCCTTCTTTAAAAAAAAAAAATAATTTCTCTATAATCGTAACCTTTTAGCCGCCAGATTAACTTATCAACTGACGACGCATTCTTTATTCATGTATTTCCAATGATTTATTCTCGAATTATTGTTCTCACCACAAAACGCTTTTTAAAAAAATAAAATTCCCGACAGGGGTAAACTTTTAATAATCTTTTTTTTTTTCAGAATGTCATGCTGTAACGCGACAACTTACTAACACATTTCTGATAGTAACCATTGACCGGAAGTTTAAGAATTTTGATATGTTTTTGATAAAACAGTGCAACAATATATTAAATATGACAAATAAATAAATAGTTTTTTAAAGTAAATTTGCATTCAGTCATACTCATATTTTCGCTATCACCACTGGTTTTTCTGCTATAAATTTAATATAACAAGAACTTATACAATAAATTATTTGTTTTCAGTTCAATGTATAATATAATAAGAAACATTCTAGAACAATTCATAGAGTGCAAAACCGAATTCTTGAAAGTATCGCAAGCATTTGACAAGGTTGGTGTACCGCAAGTTAGAGTATTAGGCCCAAAAGTGATCGGGATCAGAGTGTATTTGTTGGATAGTGAAAATGTTCCGGAGTACTGTGGTTACCTTCATTTTGGTCCTCAATGTCAAATTTCTGAACATGTTAGTATCATAAAACATAAGACATCTTGGTTATTTTTGCAGACGTTTCTGTGTTCAGCATCTTATAATAAAATCTTACATAGAATATATTTTCGGAATGTGTTAGCTCATGGTCTTCATCGCTTATGGGTTTTTTTGGTCTTTTCTAGAAAAGGTGGTGTTAAAATTCCCACTAGCAGTTGATAGTTTTTGCATGACGAAATTCCGCATTTCAGACGAATTTCAACGAAATGTTAAATTTCGCTGAAATTCCGCAGTATAGAAAAAAAAATCTACTTTCTCGAAAAATTCAAGGAAATTTTTTGTGCACCCTTAAGTTGTAGCTATTGTAGATTGTATTTTAGCCAATATATAAAACATAAATATGTATATTGTCGGCTACGTATGATACTTATGAATGAAACTTATTCGTTTATCTTGTATCGAATTATTACCTTGCAAGTGAAATGGTAGATATCAGCGAGAGTACATTTCTAAATTTGTTGCTTTTGGTTCACTTTCTCTCATTTCACTTCTTCCTCTTTACTTTAATACTTGTCGGTATAAAAACGCAGCGATTTGCGTTGTCGAGATGACATAAAAAGGGAACTGTGACGCGTCAAAATCGGCGATGTGTGTGCACGTTCGAAATGAGTTGCATTGTTGTAATTTTTTGCGTTGCGGATTCGGATCGAAGAAACCGTGCGTACCTTTATTGTCACGCTCATTGGTTAAACTGTTTACTGCGAATGTGCTAAATTTTATTGAAGACAACTTAATTTTTTCGAATTTTTTACGCTTTATCTCCAACATGGCAGGATACTAAAAAAATAGAAAATCATATTACTTCGAGTTTCGTTTATTTTAGATATTTGGCATTAAGTGCACGAACTAAAAGGAAGGTCGAAGGTCGACTGGTCCCGTACTGTTTTACTTGTAATGGTGAAATATTTGGAATACAGGATGTCTTTTCAAAAATAGGATTGTAAATGTATTGTATATAAATATATTAAGTATTTGGGATGAGAGCAAACTGCACTCAGACTGAAAAAGTCTGCACCCATGTGTATATAGCATTATTTCGTTTGAACCAGTGTTGGCAAGGTAAATTACCCCATGTATTTTACTCTATTCTTTACGTGTAAATAACACCACGAAATTTCGTTAATATAACGTTAACCATGTACACAATGTAAACAAATAAAAATAACGTTATGAGAGCATTTTCCTGTGCACTTTTAATAGTAAATAATTTTAAAGTAAATAATTAATTGAAAGTAAATTGAATAATGTTTATATTTTCAATGAAAAATTTATTTAAAGAAATCTCTTTCACATTTCAAAAAAAAAAAAATCGAAATTTTTATAAATTGTAATTATATTTGTGCGCCTGTTTTATAACCAATCAGCGATAAAGTGACACGAAACCTGTAATATTTTTAGTTTTGCGTATATGGTAGAAGACCGTAGTTTACGTCAAAAATGTAAACAACTAAAAAATCGTAATTTACGCCCAATATGTAGACAGTAGTTTCAACTGCATTGAAAATTTTCCTACTCATGTTGAGAGGATTTAATGGCTATTTTATCGGCCAATGAAAACTAACAAAAAAAATACTGCTTTCTCTCGGTGCATGTTTAAAATAATTGCTAGAAGGGACATTTCAAATGGCATTGATTACACAGTACAAAAATCTATGAAACAATTTTATGGTCTCGTAAGGTTTTGTGTATATTCATAAATCTTCGTTTTTTTTTGAAAATTCATAGATGAAAATTATTGTTGTTTTTTTTTTCTTCTTTTCCACACGAATTACCTATAAGAGTTTTGGATGAAAAAAAAATTCATGGATGAAATTTTTTTTTTCCTTAGGTATTCAATTTTATCTTATGTGTGTGTCCGCACACAGGATAGTGCAGTTCAGGCAAATTTAACATGTCGGTGAAATGCAGAATTTCGCCATACAAAAAGTGTCAAATGAAATTCTGCATTTCCGACTCATTTCATTGAAATGCGTCTGAAATGAAGAAAGTAACTAACAACCCTCAAACCCAAGGTTATAAAAATCAGGAAAAATTTAAGATCAATTACATTTTTTTTAGACATTTTGCATTTTGTTTTCATAACTGCTGCTCTTGTAATATTTATTAAGCGAAAAAATAAAATGGTGGAGTCGGAGAGTAACTCATTGTTATTCCTAAAATTTTCCATAATTGTGATATAAATTCTTGATGTCCAAATTCAATTGAAAGGCAACATTTTTATTTATTTTTATTTGCACAAAACACACACAAAAATTCTTCGTCTTCTCCAAACTTATAATCTGTCAAAAAACGAATTTGAAATTCGTTTTTTGTCGTGTGTCCACCAAAATTTGAAATACAGAATTTCAACGAAATGCACTCTCGTGTGCCCGCACTATTAGGGGGTACTTTTGGATTTCAAAAGTGAAAAATATGGGAAAAACAAATTTTTTTAATTTTTTTAAATTTAGAGAAATATTTTTTTACCACACGGCATGAAATTTTTCTGCTCAACTATATGTGCAGTAGTAAGTTCTTCGGTAGACTATTCAACCAAAAATTCCTAAATTTTCGCAAATTTTTATATAATTTTTACCACTTAAAATAAAAAATAAAGTAAGAAATTAAAAAAAATTAGAATATTCGGAGCGATTACATGTCAACCATGTCTCATTCAGCAACCGTCTGACCGAATATTCGGTTTCGGTTACGGTTTTGTATCGGTTTCGGTTTTCTATTGGTTTCGACCACAAATTACCCGAAACCGAAACTTTTGTATACTGACAGACGAACTAATTTACAGTGGAAAAATATAAACAAATAAATATTTTTATCCTACGATATAAAACTGTTAAAAGTTATTCAATAGCTCCGTAACTGAAAATTTAAATTATTCAAAGAAAAAGCATTTTAAGTTTTGTATTTCCTGAGAAACATTTGGGCGGAAAAACGACATCTGCTTATTTAACACTAAAACCATAATTCAGTAAAACTAAGATCATATTTTGTTGTATGTAAATAGCATGAATTATTCTCTTTGTTTCAATTTTAAGCAAATACTATAATTTGAATTGTTTTTAATTTAAATACAAAATTAGCTACGCTATCCGAGAAGGAAATGTAAACCGAACCCCAAATACCCTGTACATTCTTTTAAAACAACAGCCATTTGCATTTGACAGTAGGTGGGCGTGGTTATTACGAGATTTTGATGGTAAACCTTGTTGATTTGTACCAATATTGAATTTTTTTTATTATATGGAAGGTAGGCGTGGCTATTGTCCGATGTTGACGGAACAAATATACGAAATACTTTCAAAACTTTTCTAGACACGAGCGCCTTCATTGCCAGCGTTTGCGACGTTGATCTTTTTGATCAGTTCGGTTATTTGACTAAATTTATAACGAGCCAAAGCACCATTTGCATGAGTTGGGTGGAGTGCTTCAAACATTTGCCATTATATCAATTGCTTACCCGGAATATCTGCTTCAGTCCAACGAGTCTTTTCGACCATCAACCGAATTTGGACGAAAGGAAAAACACGCCTCCAAATAAGTACTTTGGAAAGCGTCATATTTGCGAAATATGACATTAAGCTCAGTTGTATGGTCCAAGCCATCGATAATTTTTATTTTAACGAATTTTAAGTCAGTCATCTACTGATTTTTATTGGCTGCATTCACGACACTCATCGATTGCTAAACAGCTGCAGCTCATCAATTTTCGTGTCGTGAACATGCTGCTACTTTTAGCGTTAACGATGAGTGTCGTGAATGCAGCCAATCTCTTTGCTTCTTTATATAAGTACAAAAAGAAGTAAGTAAACTTCATATATTGCTTACGTATTTTTCAAAGTTGTCCCCCAATTGTCCCCGTTTTCACTGAATTTTCAGCTAAATGTCCCCGAATGCTGTAAAAGTAAGATCGCCATACTAATAATAGCAGAAAAACTAATCGACAGATAGCTTGCTTAAAATATTTTATTTTAATGAAAAAGTTTCAATTTACAGTACCATTTTGAAATATTTTATTAATTGCTGTAATATATTGCAATACGACTCACAATCTTAGATATTGTATAGCAATATTTCAATTTTACAAATTAATGTTTTACAAAAGTATCGAGTATCCGATACTGACACTTTTCTTTCGATACCAAATAAAAGTATCGAGTATTCACTCGTATTCACTTGTATCGAATCATCACTAGTTGCAAAGAGTCTAAGATACTCCGATCGGAAGCCGAAGGTACTCCGATCGAAGTATTCGTACTCCGCTCAAATCTCAATCCTCCTGTCCTCCCCAACCGGGAAAAATCCTCCTATTTCATATTCTTGAATTTTTGGGTTGTATTCTTGAATTTTTGGTTGCAAACGTAAATCAAACTAAATATGTTCTGTCGGGTTATTTTAGTTTTAGTCTATGAAATATTTTATTACTATTTTGTAGAAGAAAGTATGTTGTTATTTCAAGCCGTTTGCCCGGTATGAACACTTTTAAATAAATTTATACCGCAAATTGCCAAAAAGAAGGATACAGAGAGAATCTAGAGGATTTACTTTTTTTAGAGGAATATTTTTGTCGAAAGAAGTATGTCAGTATTCCAAGCCATTTAGCCTGTATGAACAATTTTAAATAAATTTTTACCAAAAATTTTCTAAAACAGAGGTACAGAGAGCAGGTGGAGGGTTGGTGTGGAGAGAAAAAATGTTTATCTTTTTGTAATACACAACTTTGCCTCAGATGCCAAAGTTGCAGGACTTCGAAATAATATACTTATCTACCAATATCAATTATAAATGCTATGATTCTTGCAAAAGAAATAAAATAAAGAAGAAGTAAAGCAAAAATATATTCCGTCGCATCTGCACATGTATCGTCGCCTGAGAATTGATTTGGCGTATGTGTATAAGTATTCGTATACCTAGACGCCAAATCGTATACCTAGACGCCAGATCCATTTTTTTGCCATCCTTTCTTCGGCAAAGTTGATCAGAATCGAATATAGAATTTTTCTGTCAACGTACTTTAAAAAAAAAATTGGTACGCCCAAATGTACATGGATTTTTTTTTTTTTTTTTTTTTGAGTTTTAATTAAAAAAAAATATTAAAATGATTTGAATTTTGTTTTTAACATATCTGTGGTCACAAGCAATAACAACACAACTCGAGTTTTGTCCAATTCGAGTTATTATCATAGTTTGATTCTTCATATCCGTTTTCATATTGTGTCAGAATTTTATGACTATCGGTTCAGTGGTTTACGAGATATTACAGCGGAAAAATAGCACAACTCAACCTGATTACTCTTAGCACTTGAACCTTTGAAGTGCTCTCCTGTAAAATACAAAAAACACGCTTGTGGTGTTATGCCTTGTGACCACAGATTTATACATATATGTATATTAAAAAGTTTCGGTTTTGGCCGAATATTAGAAAAATGGCCGAAATTCGGTTTCGGTTTCGGCCGAAAAAATCGGTTTCGGTCGGACACTATTTACATGTTATTGTAGCAGTGGTATATGAAATTTAACATGTACAAAAGAATCAACATTGCACCTCATGTTAAAATCTGATTGTAACAGAAAACCAAAGCAAAGAATAAGAAGAAGAGAATGTGTGTTTTTGTTGTTTCCCCGATAGTTGACGAAAATAAGCCATTACAGAATTTCAAATTAAACATTTTCAATCGTTTTAACATTGTACCTCGTTGTGGTTCTATATTTTGTAAAAGAAATGAAATAAAAACATTTGCCAAATACATAGTAAGAAGAAGATTTGTTGCTGTGAATGTAAAAATGTACAAGGAGGATAATTTATTAAAATTTATGAAATATGAAAAGTTCAAACATTTTACCTAAATATATTTATTTACATATATTTAGGTAAAATGTTGAATATAGTAATAACAATTTCTTCGCATTTTGATTTCATGAAATCTGTACGATCAAAAGAGTTTTTCTGAACGGAGTTCACAACTTAGGCAAAAGTTATTAAATTGTAAAATTTTTATGTTTGGGCTTGTACTGAACTTAATGAAAGTAGATATATATATCACTGGGTTGGTCTATAGAGAATGTAGCGGAAAATAAGTACACGATCGATTCAATGCTAAGCGTGAACTAACTTTATTTTAGTAAAACGTTATAAAAACAACTTGTGTGTAGAGATTACAATAGTGATGCGAAAATTGATTATAGTACTTCAAATGGTAGTCAATATTCAATAATACAAATAATGTTTAAGATTTATGAATTCATTGGAATACAAAATTAAGTATAAATAAAATATAAATATGTATAGTCGCTAGTGACCCAACAAAATCAAAGTAAAAACATTCAAAAGTACTTATATAAAATTCATAAAATTAAAACAAAACGTATACATATTTGTATATAAAGAATATATAAATACTGTAAATGTAGAATGTTATTTGCCAAAAGAAATGTAAAATAATTGTTCTATCGAGCACCTCCAACTCATCCATTCATAAGGACACATTTTTGTCCGCTGGATGTGTTGGCAACCGTCGCTTTCACACCATCGTTATTGCACCTCGTTTCTGGCTTCTACGATTTTGTGTTTCGATTTCAGCCAGAGCGAATTGGGACCTCTTTAGTGGCTGTTCAGACGGAAGCAAGCATGAAAGGCCTAGGCAGGCGTGTCGTGTTCACATGAGTGCAACCATGACGGACTTTTTCTAATCAAAAAGGAACGGTGGAATCGGAATTTTGTCACTTTTTCTTGTGCTCATTAAGATAGGCTCTTTTGTTCGCAAAAAAAATGCAAAATAAATATCAATTATGTGCCTTAAATATATACTAAAAATTAAATTAAAAATAAAAGCAACAATCTCTTAAGATATTAAAATAAGTTTAAAAAAAATAGCAAGAAAATGAAGACTGTGTGTGCCCTAGAAGCGCATTGTTTGTTTGCGTTCATGTTGCCTATTCAACTTCAAAATCAAAATCGGAGCAATATGAACATGAAACATTCATCAATGCGACGATCAAGGCGGATTTAACATGGTAGTAGCAGCATTACAACAAGTACAACGTAACAATAACAACACGCTACTTTGTTGTTGCTAAAAATCGTAATTGTCAAAAGCACAAGAACAAATGCATGGAAAACAAAAAAAAAAAAACAAAGATTTTGACAGTTAAGATTATCTTCATATAAAAAAAATAGAGAAGAAGAAGACAGAGCTAACGATGCTATCACCTGTTATAATTTCGCCATGGCGACGATGTTTATTTTATTTTTGGATTTTCGGTGCAACTCTGCTATCTCTTTCTCTCTACCTATTTCATCTACCTTTCTCTTTCTGACATGATTCATTCCTGCACTCGTCTGAACAGCCACTTACAGTATAGACTCTTTGGTAGTTGTAATCAAACAATAGAACTGATCAGGCGTGGTTTCATTGTTCGCATAGTTGCACACATAACATGGCGGCCGTAGATCAAAAACCGCGTGGCTTATAAAATAACTAAAAACGTCGTTAAAAAAAAAACATTAGTCTCTCACGGCGTGTACTTGCGGCATTAAAATTTCGATACGCGAAGAATAAAAACGCTAAAAATTGAGTGAGAAAAAATGAATATCCGATGCACGAAAACTCGTATATTAAAGTGTGGCTAAATACAAAAATATTTTACAAAATATTATAAAACAAATAATATAATAGAAAAAAAGAAAAAGTGAAAGCTTCGTTTATGCCGATCGCTTTGTGTGAGCGAAGCACCCCGCGAAAAGAATGTTCTAGAAATTTAAACAAATGGCGGATGAGCGCAAAACTATAAAATTACAACGCGTGAAGCATATGCAATGACCGAAAATGTGCTAAAGGGGGCATGCCCATTGCTCGGGTTCAAAAAATACATTTTTTTTTTTTTATAAAAATGTTCCTTAAATACATGTGTCTAAAATACGTATCTTAAATTTTGTAAAAAAAAAAATATGATTTTTGAAATATATGTGTATATTATGAGCAGAGGTGAGTAAATTCAATTACATTACAATGCCAATTCCAATTCCAGGGAATTTGTTATTGGTACTTTATGTTTTCAATCCCTTAGTAATGGAATTGAAAAAATTTTCGATTCCTTTACAGGGAATTGTATTTTGTAATTAAAAATATATTATTTCCTTAAAAGACTTGAAAATATAATTGAATAGAAAGGAATTTAAAATTTAAGTGTAATCAACTACTTTCTTGGAATTGTACAATTGAAACTTTTATCAATTCCATTACTAAGGAATTGATAACAAAAAGTACCAATTACAAATTCCTTGTAATTGGAATGGAGATGGAATTTAATTCCTAATGGAATCATTACTACCCAACTCTGAGTGCTATATCAATTTCATAGTCGCGCGACAGCCGATTAGGTTTTTAATTAATTTTTTTGTTTTGGAGGACTTCTATAACAACCGCCGATCAAAATGGCGTTTGTTTTGGACGCCATATACAGCAAATTTATTAAACCAAATTGAAAACAAAATAAATAGTTTAAAGATAATTATTATGAAATAAAAAGATTTCAACTCTCCATCTAACAAATTTTTTTTTTTTTCAGTTTCGAAATTTTCATTTCCTTCGACTCGAGCAATGGACATGTCCCCTTAAACAAAAGCAGCTAATTATATAATCAAATAACGCTAAAGAAAAATAACATTTCGAATAAAGTTATAAAATGATAACAAAAAAAAAACTCGCAAAATAAAAAACAATAGTGTGAAAATTCACTAAGCAACTTAAATTTTGCAACATTTTGACAGTGGACAGCTTTTTTTGTGTTAAATATAAAATAATTTCAATAAATTTTTCCAAGTGCTAATATAAAAACAAATGTTTACTGACCTGTGGTTTGCCGAAATTTTACTGTTCAAAAATGTAAAATTTATTCGAAATTTCTCTCTAGATAGTTCAGAGCTCAGTGGTATAGGTCACAGAACAATTCGATCCTTGGGGTCAACTATTTTAGATATACAAGTAGAAAACATCATAATTCCTCATAAATACCAAATAGTGTCATAAAATTCCACATTTCAGCGGAACTACTACCATGAAAATATGTAGAACAGTATCTGGCAAGTTATGTTACTGAACTATTATATAAGGAAGGAAACAAACACATTTTTGAAGTCAGGGACAGAGACTCGGACCTGAGTCGAACTTATCAGACAGCCCACAGTTGCCCTAATAATATGCCTGTAGCTTGCCAGATTTTAAGGAATAATTTTTTTTTTTTTTTGTAACCAAAAATATGTTTCAATGGTACTGTGATTCTTTAGATCAGGGGTTCTCAACTGTTTCCGTCCTGCGCCTCCCCTTTTCGAATTAGCGCCAATCCCGCGCCTCCCCCACTTTGATTTTCACACAACATTTTTCGCACTGGTTGACTATTTATTAATTAAATCATACCCGCCTGGGAAAATATCTAGTTGCCGTCTACTTTGGAGGAGACTCTGGTTAGTCTGTGTTAAGGATAAACTAAACTAGTGAACTTATCTAGTAGTTGAATAGTTTCTCGTGAGGAAAACTAGGATGGTGAAGTTTTAGTGAGGTTGTAGTTGGAATATCGCTAGCAAAAACTAACCAATTAATTAATAAATCGAATCAAGATGCATTCTCTGAAGTGATTCTTAATGTTAAAGTTTGTGTAAAAGTCAAAAAACCCACCAAAAAAGAAAAAAACTGTAGGAAAAGAAGGAGACAAGAATGACGGTAAGTTAAATAATTTCAAATGCAGATATTTTCTTATCTAAAATCATTTTAAGTGAATAATGATGTTTTAAAATAAATTTTTATTATCTTCCACGGGTATAAAAAGCATATTTAAAATTTATTATTTTTCAATATTTTATTTTTTTATAATTAAAAATACGTACTATATAAACTATACAAATAATTAATATTTTAACACAAAAAATGGTAATTCACATTCGATTTAATTTTTTTTAATAAATATTTTCGCGGTTAGTCAGAAATTGAAAATGTGAAACTGGAAATTGCAAATTTTAGAACATAATATAAAATAAAAGAGAAATTATTTTATTAAAAACTAAATATTATGATTACCTTACATTACTGAGTACGCAAATATTTGTTTCTTGAAATGTCTTCGCGTCTCCCATCAAATCTAAAAAAAACATGGTCATAATTGAACTCGAGCGTTTGGACAGAAATTACTTACCTGTAAAATTCATTCCAGCGAATAGTTGAATATTCTAAAAAAGGATTTTGCTGATTGAGTTAAATCAGTAGTGAGTTCCACATACAAATTTTCCATTTCTTTTCTGGAATCACTTGTTTTTCATTATTTGTTTTGCTTATATTGTTTAATGGCTACCACATTTGAGGTAAAGAATTCTCTACTCTGTTTGACTTTATCGGCTTTGGACCATGTGGTCATAACTGCCCTTGAAGTCGAGGGCTAATCTTCTTCTCTCCCCGACTTCGCATGTCAAAGTGTCTAACCTTTAATGCTTATGAGCTATTTTGCGTTAAGCTTTGCTAATGATGACACTGCCAGAAGTTTTTTATTTTTGACAATTAATCCTTTTGTCTTTCGCCTGCCCATCAGTGGAAGTTCGAATTTCTCAATTTCTGTTTCCCTGGCTATGATACATGATTCCGTTGTTGGAATCGATATTCATTGCATTACATCAAGTATATCGTCATCAATATTTAGAAAGGCTCTGATATTTTTGATTTTTTTTTACATTAGAAACAAAAAAAGTGACATAACTTTGTTAAAAATAAAATAAGGTATCCCCTCGATTATCCCGACTTTCGATGAACGCGAATCCTCGATTTTCGCGACAGCTTAAATTTTAGCATTGTAACCTCTGTGAACACGTGTAAACTTTTAATTAAAGACCACTTCTCCCACATTGCGAAGAGCAGATGGAGAATGGAACCAACTTGCGCTATCGCCAGACAGTTTTGGCCAATGCCTGACCATGAACGCACTAAAGCGCTCATTAATCTGGACCGTGTCCACATAAGTAGGGTAGTTCCTATTCTAACCGGGCACTGCCTCATAGGCAGCCATGCACGTAGACTAGGTCTTCCTTATAATGACTTCTGCAGAAGCTGTAGAAATGAAGAGGAAGAAGAGACCATTTTCCACTTTATATGTAACTGCCCTGCTTTAGCAGCACGCAGACACAAAACTTTGGGAGCACCCTTCTATGGTAGACTCACAGAACTGGCAACCTCTGACATTAGAGACTTATCACGTTTTATTGCAAGCACAAATTGGTTTAATTAGGAGGGGATCAAGAGGTAACACTCGCCCCAAGGGTATCACAATGGACCAATAGGTCTCAGTGTGTTCTTTCATGAACAGCCCCAACAACCTAACCTAACCTCTGTGAATGCGACTTTTATAAATTTTTTACATCGATAAGTGCGACTCGGGCTTTTTTATTCCATTTTTTTTTCTTTTTCGATTCTTTCTTATTCAAGTTTTAAATTTAAAAACAATCAAGTATGCCATGATGTTGTTGTAATTTTCAGTGAATCTGTTCTCTTCATTCTGTTCTTTGTTTTTTTATTGTGCAGTTGTGTGTTTACAATGGGAATCGCAAAAAAATAGTAAAGCTTACAATTAAGCAAAAAAAAGTGAAATAATATCGAAGTTGAATAAAAACCACTCCGTAAAGTATCTGTGCGCGGAGTATAAAATTCACTAGTCGGTAAGGCCCCAGTAACTGGGGCTATTTTTTTCTTTTTTTTTTTTTTGCTCAAGAAATCTCTTTATGAAAAAACAAATATCAAAAGAGAACCAAACTACTCGTTGGTGTTTGTTGTGTTATTTGTGTATGCAGATACTTCTGAGAAATGCCGTTACTCATGTCTTCTCTCTCTCTCTCTCTCTCATTTGTTATTTACTCCCGCTTAAGCAATGATTTTTACAACGATGAACGCAATGCTTTGTTCAATGAGTGAATTTTAAAGAACTTCCGACGCTAATATTTTGGAATTGGCAAAACCGATTTTAAATTTTTGGCTAACCTACTCGTCAAACTCTTTAAATTGAGATATAATTTGATAGTGTAGCACTTCTGGATCATCTGGAATAAAATTGTAGTTACACTAATAAATGTATAGATAAATCATTCAAATTCACATCGGATAAAAAGAATGAAAATTCTTGAAAAAAATTGTTGGTAAATACTGAATCCGGACCAGGAAAGCGCGTAACTTTGAAAGTGTGTGAATATCCAAAGATGGAGCAGGCCTTATATCGGTGGTTTTTACATCAAAGGCGTACAAATTTGACAGTTTCCGCTGACATAATTAAAACGAAACCTCGATATCTGAAAAAAAAATTAAAGAGAAGCCTGTATCCCTTTTTGCTAGTAACGACTGGTTTAGCAATTTCAAAAAGCGGCATGGAATACGTATGTTAAAAATTTGTGGGCAGAAGTTCTATAATAAGCCAGTGCAGGTAAAGTCGTTTCTTACAGCTTCTTCTTTCATGATAAGATCAAAGAACTAATCTTGACAGACGAGCAGATTTACAATGCTGATGAAGTGAACTGGAAGCATCAGCACCAGGTTGTAAAATGACTAAGGAAGGAATCACCTTTCTCGCATGTACCAACGCTTCCGGAAATCACAAAGTGAAATTGTTTGTTATCGGGAAAGCAGCTGGCCTTAGAGCATTTAAGAAATTTCATAACAACCTCGTTGTTCACAAGTCCAATAAGAATCCATGGATGACCCTTGCTCTTTTTGCAATATGGTTCCACTCCACTTTTGTTCCTAAGGTAGTTTTGTAAAATTTTCTCATTTCATGATAAAATAAGCTTTTTGTTTTATTTTCTTAAGGTAAAATCATTTCTGCTTTCCCGAAAAAGCAAATTTCATTGTTAGATAATGCTCCTTGCCACTTTAAAGAAGCCCAACTAAAAAGTGATGACGGTATGATCGTTGTTATGTGCCTTCCGGCAAATTGTACTGCAATACTTCAATCAATGGACCAAAATGTCATAAATTTGACAAGAAATGTTGGCGTATGCTCATGACGCCTGACGCTGAATGGGATGAAGACGAAGAAATCCTTTTAACTGTCATCAGAAACCAAATAGCTATGGCATAGGCTCAAATACAATAAGTTTCAGATTTAGTTTCAGTAGTGTCGTCCAACATCTATGTTTCCACTGATGAGCTTTATGAAAATAAAATTGAGCACGAACCAAGAATTGAGCCGAATGATCGATATTCAGAAACGAAGACGAAAATGAAATTGAAATCATTCCAAAAATTAAGGCTGAACCTGCAACATTTGTTTGCAGTGGACTGAAGAGAACAGTATTTTTTTAAAACTTTAGAGAAACTCTAATTACAGACAATTTAAAAAATGTTTTAAAAAATAATCAAAAACTTAAGTTTTTTTTTTTAAATAAGCCAATGTTCGTAGTTTCTCGTGTTTTCTTTTTATGAGTACAAAAAGATGTGTGATTGTATTATGTACTATGTACTTAAGTTCTTATTTATTTCTTTTTTTTTGCTTACTATGAACTAAATAAAATGGAAAACCTTATCAACATCTACTTGTATTTTTTGAACGCGTTCTTTTCATTTTCAGGCTAAAAAAATTAGCCGCGGTTTTTGCGACAACCTCGGTTATCGCAGCAGCTACCGGTTCTTATTAGTCCCGATAATTGAGGGGCTACTGTATATTTAAAGTTTGAATTGAATTTTTTGATCCCTTTGTACCTAAGCTGCATTAAAAACAATATGTTCTTCCATTTTAGAAAATGTTTTGCTCCTTTTAAGAAATAAAACAAAAAAATCATTTAGATCATTTTTAAATATTGATGACGATATATAACTATATAACTACAGCTGCGTTTTATTCGCCAGCTAGTTTAACATGTGCGAATTAAACGATCAAGTTGTTAAGTCTTTTCTTCGTTATTTGTTATTAACAACAGAACTGCTTAGCAGCAAGAGGTGAAACATTTTAATGGATTCCAGTTAATCGTGGGCATTATTTTTAGCTTTTACTCTTTATAAGAATATTTAACGATGGTTTTAACTTATTTTCACAGGCAGACATTTCGAATACTATTCCTTTTTTTATTTTTTGCCTAACTGTCATGCTTCTTCTCTCACTATTGGCAGTTGACAATATCTCTGCGACTTTGTTGTTGTTTTCCCATACAATTATCGCTGCTAGTTATACATACATATGGTAACAAAAAGGAAGTGGCGAAAAAAACGCAGCTCATGTATGCATGTACATATATCAGGAACTAATCGAAGAAATTTCTATTTTCGCAGAAAGAAAATAAAACAATTGAATTTAAATTTTTTGGTCAAATTAATGATGGTATTTTTTTATTGTTTTGTTGATTTTTTATGTTTGTTTTGTTTTTTCTTGTTTTTGTTATTCATATTCATTTTGTAATCAAGTTTACTTCAATGATTATAATTATTAATATTATTATTATAATTATTAAATATGCTACAAATTTATTAATTTTAGGTATTGTATGTTTTGTTTTTTGTTTTTTTTTTTTGTTTTTTCTTTTTATTATTTATTTGTTGTCTAATTTATGTTGTTATTTCATTCCTAGTAGTTATGTATATTTTACAATTGTTTTGTTTTGTTGTTGATGAACAAAAACGAATATTACAAATATATATATATATATTTATAATCATAATAATAATTTATTACATTTAATCAAATAGTACACAGTAGTACAGAATAGATAATAATTAGAAGAATATAATAATAATAATAATTAATTAATTAATTAATAATTCAATATAAATCTACTATCACATTTAAATGTATTTATGTATGTTTGTATGGATGTGTTTTTCATATGAATGTGTGTATGTGTGAAGTGTATATGTGCAACAAATACCATGACAATAAATACCATAGGAAATTAAAAAAAAAAAAAAAATAAAAAAAATCAAACATTTTTTCTGCTATCAAATAAAAAATTTACAAACATTTTCAGAATAATTAACTAACAATTTACAAATATTCAAAACACAAAAAAGAAGAAGAATATAAATTAAATAAATTAAGGTGAGTGGTGAAGTGAGTTTTTTTTTTTTTTTCTTGACTTTTTTTTGCTTTTTTTTGCTTGTTTTGCATTTATAAATCAACATTTACAGGTAGTGTTTTGCTATTGTAGTTTATAATAATTTATTTTTATATATTCTTATTTGTTGTTCACTTTGTGGAACCAAGTGGAATATTTTTGCTTACTTTTTACAATTATTACTTGTTTTTTCCACTACAATGTTTTTTTGTGGTTGATTCATATTTGTAATTTTTTATATCTTGTTTTTAGTTTTAATAATAATTTCTAAATTAAATAATGCATAGTAATATAAATTTAACATTATTTTCACAGCAGTTTTGAATTATTAATTTTTTTTTTTTTTCATTTTCATTTTTCTCTTGCATTTTTGTCGCATTAATGTTTTTTTTTTTTTTTTTTTTTTCTTTGCCTAGTTTCGTATAATTTTTGTTTTGTTGTTGTTGTGATGAATATATATATAGTCTTAATATTTGATATATCATTTGCTTTTCTTTTTCATTTCTATATTTGAATTTGTTTTTTGTAATATTATTTATTTTTTCTTTTTTAATAATTTTTTACCTTAAATTTTGCATTGCTACTTTCTAGCAAAATTTCTTTTTTTTAAGTCACAAATTTTTATATTTTAGTCATCATGTAATAAATATGCTCGTTTTGTTATTGTGTTTATCTGCTTGAGTGTGTGTGTTTGTGTGTTACTTTATGTATGCGTGTATATGAAATGTGTGGGTAGTAGTTGTTTTCTTATTAATTTAGTAGTAGTTGTAGTATACTCATACATATTTAGGCAGCTATACACGCTAAATGTTACTAATATTAGCCTTTAGTTAGCCTTTGTTTTTATTTTTCTTAATTTTTTTTTCTTTTGAAATTTTTTACCTAGACTTATTTTATTAAATTTTAAATTTTTATTTTCAAATTTTTGAATTTTCTCATAAAATAGGCGCTTTCAGATTCAAATATTAAGTCTATTATAGGTAATTTATGATTATAGTTGAGAGAAGTTCATTGAAAAAAATAGCAAATCCAAATTGAAGGGATGAAAGTCTAAAGGATCTTACTACCAATAACTTTGAATGGCAATATAACAAAAAATGCAAATGAAACGGCTGTAATTAGTACTGGACTTTGACCTTATTTTTGTTGTTTTTTTTTTTTAATAGAGAAGACATAAAACCGTTTACAATCGTATTGAGTTCGAAAAAATTTATCATCTCAAAAAAAAAAAAAAAAAAAAATTGGCACTTAGACCCTTGAGACTTACACCCCTTCAATTTTATTTGTGATTGTGCTATCATGAACACTTTCTTTTCTGATTATTTTTCCGACTTAGCTTAACTACGTTCTGATTGGTGCAGCCTATCAAACTGTTACATGTCATGAATAGATAAGTGCCAGACTTGTAATCTTTATACACAAGACTTAATCTCAGAATCCCTTCCTTTGGACAAAGCGTATAGACATTACCCGCTCCTAGTCATACAAATAGACGATAAAGATGAAACTGCTCTGAAGCACTTTAATTCAGAATATTTTTAGACGTGCCTCGCCTTCTAGGACTAAAAATAGACGATGATGAAGACAAAAAAAAATCACTGAAGAATTTCAGATTTATGAAATGATTTATTTTTGATTAATTCCATTTTCGTTTATTTTTTAAATAGAGAGAATATATATATTTCTATTGAATATCTCAGGGTGTAGTTTTACTAACAGCCCCTTTCATCTATTACACATTTTTAAACTAGTTTACACGGTTTCATAACACAGGCCTACAAAATTGCACGAAACATTTGGCCCTGAAACCAGAGTATACTTTCTCATAAGTTTTTGGTGCACTGAATTCGAATCCAACCACAGAATTACTCCATCACATCAGATTTTTGCTATTTCCTAATCTATTAGGTTGGAGTGACCACCTTCCTCTTGAAACCACATTTAGGCTCATTGTGATACCACAGTACGGTGTGACTTCCCCACTTACGGATTGGTGAACCATGAGGACTGCATAATTAATCTGCCTATGTTCTTAATATTTATGGATAATAGCTCGGACAGACTATTGAAGAAAGGTGAGTTCAGTTCAGTTTTAGTCTCCTCTTAGTCAGGGATGGGCATTCGCACATGAAATGGAGGACTGTTTTTTCTTCTACCTCAGAGTCGCAGCCCCGACAGAAGTCAGAAGTCAAAATCGTAATTCTGATGGAGTTTCTGCTCAGGTTGAGCAGCTGTCTAGTCCGTCTATTGTCCAGAGTGGTCTATGTTAGCCTAATAATACCACAAGTATGCTCCGTTACCCTAGATATTTTTGCTTTCTCAAGGTAGTTTTGCTTAATGGCCAATTTAAAAGACGAAAGAGGAACAGCAATGCCGCAGGAAGGTGATATATCGGTAAGCTGTGAGCTCTGTTTTGCTAACTCGTTGGCATTGCAGTTGCCTGTAATATCCATGTGTCCAGTTACCCAATATAGGTGGACCTGTGAGTAATTCAACAAGCAATTGAGTGAAGATCAACAGTTAAGAATAAGCTTTGATATAATGAAAATACCGGCAAGGAACTTGATTGCTGATTGGCTGTCCGTGTAGATGCGGATATTCGTTTCGAATGAATCGTTGCCAATGAGCCACTTGGACGCTTGAAAAATAGCAATATAGCTTAGTATTATACCGCGAATTAATTTTTTTCCAGAAAACCCGTTGCGACATCTGAAATTCCTACTGTTCCACTGAATTTGGAATTTCGTTTCTCCCGGGAGAAATCATCCGTTGAAATTAAATAGTTTGAAAAAGTATAGTCTAGCTAGCTCATCACCAATGAGCTTAAAATAGAGACCCGATATATTCCTTGAATTATGAATAGCTGTTTTAAAAACTTGCTAATTTGTTCGTTCATAGAAACAATTTTTTTTTTAGTAAGATTCGATATAGAAGTCTCGGCTTGATTGCATATAACTGAACTTTCCTTTCATGTGTTATATATGTGTACTAAGTCGCGTTTGTGCCGATAAGTGTCGAAATTATCAACAGATAACAAAATGGAGAGAAGAGGACTGCAAGCACTTCAACAGAATGCTTTATAAATGTTTTCTAACAATTTTCTAACAAACAACATAAGCTGCGTTTTATTCGTCACTTGCTTCCAGTTATGTATAACTAGCAGCGATAAATGTATAGGAAAACAACAACAAAGAGGCAGAGAAGGAAAATATTTGAAATGTCTGGCGGTGAAAATAAGTTAAGATTATCGTTAAATATTCTTATAAAGAGTAAAAACTAAAAACAATGCCTGCGATTGACCGCAATAACTGAGATCCATTAAAATGTTTCAGCTCTAGCTGCTGAGCAGTTTCATTGTGAATAACATTATAACGAAAAAAAGACTTAACAACTTGGTCGTTTTATTCGCACATGTTAAACTAACTGGCGAATAAAACAAAGTTATAGTTTCACTTCTACTGTGAGTGCTTGCAGACACATTTTTTTCAAAGACGACAGTGCTGCAACAAATCTTATAGAACTTCATTCAAAAAGTTTATTTTGTAAAGAAAATTTTTTTTTTTCCCTAATTGATTGCACAAATCTTCCGGAAATCAGTCCACTAAAGTTCGACTGCAGCTGATCATTAGGACTTCGGCATGCTATTCAGTACTTGATGTAATGCCGCCAATCTGAATAGAACACAAGCCTGAGCAGGTCTAATGTTTTCAGACAATCACAACCAATAGCTTAATTTAAATTTAAATAATTTATTCAGTAAAAATGATTCATAGGATTTGTCTGCTACTCTCAACAACTTCTTCAAATATTAAGAGCTCATATCAACAGAAATAATCTCGAGAGTTTCCTGCAATCCAGAAGCAATGAAGAACTGTAGTGGATTCTAGAACAATCCAATGATTAGTCGGAATCAAAACTAAGAACTCTTATTTTTCAAAGATTTGCTGAAGAAAACTTTGTTTTTAAGCCTGACTTTTCGATAGAATTACAAATGTGCGATGTCATCCAACGACCCAAAAGTCTGTCCAATAGGTTTTTACAAAGCTAATTTTTATATTTGATATATAGAATAATTATAATAATTATAGTTATAATTTAGAGCTTATGAATTTTGTAGATTTACCCAAACTAGTTTCTAGTTAGTTTTAGAAATTATTTATTGTTTCTAAACAAATGTGAAAATAATAAAAACTTGAACATTTTTTCAGTATTCAGTACTAAACACATACATATGTAGATAGTCAAATGCTATTTTAATAATTCCCTACTCTCAACTGAACTCATAATTTTGGCGTGCTTTGGAATACAGTATGCATAATTTTCTTTATCTGCAAATCTATTTATGTGCCACATTCAACTTTTCCATGATTTATAGTTTAATTTAATTATTTATTTTCTTTTCATTTCAAATTGTATGTATCGGTATGATTTTTCGCATAGAGTTTTGCTGTTCCATTTTTTATAATTTTTTTTTTATTTGTTTTATTTATTTATTTATTTTTTTTTGGAGTTACTACATATTTATAGTAATTATGTATTTATGTGTATGTATGTATGTTTGTATGTATGTATTTTCACTTATACAGTATGTATAAATGGCCATATTATTGAGACTAGCTACGCACTCATTCGTTGCAAGAAGTTGTGGTTGTTGTTGTTTTTTTTTCTTTTCTTGTTTCTTGTATTTAATTTTTTTTCTTTCCTGTTTCCTCATTTCATTTTCATTATTTTTAAATACTTTGCGTGTTTTGCTTTACTATGGTTTTTGTATGTTTTGCTTTTCCGTTTTTTCATCGTCATCATCATTATCATTATCATCATGTGTAATTGTTATAAATTAATGCATTTTACACATAATGTTATTACTTTTTTACTTTTTTTTTGTGTATGTATGTGTGATTTGCTTTTGTTTTAATATTCTCTTTCACTGTCTAAATACATAAGCATATGTAAATAAGTGTATATGTGAATATATTAACTTATTAATTAATTATAATTAATTAATAATTATTGTTTCATAAAGCTGCTTATATGGAACATTAGCTCATACATACTTGTATATATAGTTTTGCTTCTTTTGATGTATTTAATATATATATATATCTATATATTTTTTTTAATGTTATGCATAATTATGAGTGTGTATGAGTGTGTATGATTTTCTTCATATCAATTTGTTGTTGTTTTTCTATATTTCCTTCATAGTTAATGAATTCAAGTCTCAAGTTGTTAAATTATTTTTATAATTTGAATTTAGTGAAGTCAAAAAAAAAAAAAAAAAAAAAATTACAAAAACTATGCTCAACTTTAATTTATATTAGGAAAAAAAAAAAACAAATAATGAAGATGATATAGAAAAAGAAGAAAAAATTTCATAATTATTTTGCAACGGAAATATTTTAATCACACAAAACAACAACAAAAAAATCACAACAAATTCAAATTAAAATCCAAATAATATTGTTTAGTCATAATAAAAATACTAATCATAATAATAAAAAAAATTAAAAAAAAAATGTGTAGATTGTTGTCAAGTATATGTATATTAATGCATGGACATACATATTAATGTATATATGTTTGTCTGTCTGTCGGTATGTATATTTATTTAGTTATTTAATTTAAAATTTTAATTCAAGTGGCTGACCTAAATGTTTATAGTAGTATCTCATTAAAATAAAACTCATAAATAAAAAAATTAAATAAAAAATAACACACAAGCCAAACTAGTCAAGACAGAAAAAAAAAACGGAGGCAAGCATTTTTGCATGAACTTTTCAGACTTGAAACTATGAGCGAAAAAAAAACACAGAAAGAAAAAAGAAAGAAAGAAAAAAAACTTTACGTGAATATTATTATTTTTTAAGCAGCAGCGCCTCTTAACGTTTTTTTTTTGTTTCTTTTTTCTTTCTATTTTTGTTATTTGTAAGCTTGTTTATTTTTTATTGCTCATATTTCTTTTAATTTATTTATTTAAAAAGCATTT
This sequence comes from Toxonevra muliebris, assembly GCA_963691655.1. Lineage (NCBI taxonomy): Eukaryota > Metazoa > Arthropoda > Insecta > Diptera > Pallopteridae > Toxonevra > Toxonevra muliebris. The sequence goes on along the minus strand of OY829327.1, from coordinate 78,605,635 downwards.
GTTTATTAATGGGAATTTTTAATATTTTTCATGGTGTTTTTTTTTTTTTTTTTTTTTTTTTTTTTTTTTTGGATGTGTGTTCAGAAATGAAATGAAAGTACTTAATGGAATATTTAACACATTTCACGATAGTATTAAGAGGTTTTTTTTTGCTTTTTTTATACTGTGAAATGACGATATCGCCAACAAGGTCATTACTTTAAGAACATGTTAGAGATAGTGAGCTGCTGCTACTAGCAGCAGCAGCAACAGTGCCAGCAGAACTGACGGTGGTGGCTGTCTGACTGTTCTGAAACAACAAAAGCAACAACAAAAGAAACTAAACTCAAGTGGTGTTACTTGGCTGGCGATAAGTACAACCAAATAACACAAGCATTAATTACTGAGTGTTATAAGGATTTAGAAACTAAATAATGAGACTTTTATGAAATATTTATTTGTAATTTATTAAAGATTGAATTCGAGATTAAATGTTTGAAAAAGAAAAAAGTACGCGGTTTTTGCTTCACTTCATCAAAGGTTTTTTTTTTTTTTTTTTTTTGGTTTCAATGGAATTTTTTAATTTGTATTAAATTATTTATGAATTATGAGGAAGTGAAGGAAATGAATACAGGAAAGAAACAAGATATGAGAAATTTTTGGTTTTTTTGTTGAGATATAAAAACCACATGAATTATGTTAATTGAGATTTCAAAAATATAGGTATTTTTTTTTTTTTTTTTTTGGGAACTTTGATGAATGTATCAGTAGAATGGAGACAAAAAACAAAAGCACCAAGAATGACTATGTGAAATCAGCTTTAGAGTATGCAGAAAACTAGACCTTAGTCCATATTGAGCTATAGCATATATTTACTGGTCCAATTGAAAATATTATATGCGCATATATATTGAAGGTGAATATGAAGAGCATTACAAAACAGAGTGGCCTATTTGCAGGGAGAGTTTGACGAAAGTGACTTGTCGATAAATTAAATAAAACCTAAAAGATTCATACATTTTAACTCTAAGCTTCACAATTTAAACTGTAACGCTCAGTTATAGAGAGAAGGGAAAATTTTTTAATTCAAAATTATAAATTTCAATTCTAACAATTTCTGTTTTTTTTTTTATATATATAGATTCTTTATTGTAAAAAGAATACTGTAAGTCAGACAAGCAAGTTAGACTGGCATTCTCATTTGTCAGCGTTAGGGTGAAGTAAACTAACTAGGTTTGCATATTTTGACTGTTCATATTTGATAGTAAAATGTAATAATGTGGTAATGTAGTAAAACTTTGCAGGAAAAATGAGAAAAATTAAGGAGTATTTACAATGAATAATGAAACCACACTAAAATACACGGAACAGTGAATATCTTTATTGTAAAGTTACTTGAAAATGCTATGACGGATACTCTTTACCAATATTTTGAGATTGAGATATGCCAAAGTATTTCTAGGTAAAGAAATATATGCGTTCCGAATCGGTTTCAATTGAAAACAAAGCTGCTTTGTTTTATTTTTTATGCGGAAAATGAAAATTCATACCAAAAATTCGACGAATTCACATGCATACATTTTCTGACATGGATACTGCGTTTTTTGTTTTATTTCTTTTTTTAATTACAGACCGCTTGCCACGTTTCCTTCATCAGTGATTGTTGTAATAATTCTTAATAATTCAACCATCAATACGGTACTAACATTCAAAAATTTACCTGAAAATTACAAATATTCTTCAAATATCTTCATTAAATAATTTTTTTGAAACTTTCGAAATAAACTATACTATATCAGCGTCGGCTACCTATACATGCATAATGATCGATTTAGCTCTTCTTCTGTGGAAATGACCCTTGTATGTGTGAAATTTCTTAAGATCTTGTTACATATGCACGTTTTACTCTTTCGCTGTTCTATCCTTATACTTAAATTTGTTGTTAATTTCTTTTTACTCATCTTCATGTTTAGGCGAAGTTTACCTTGAGCGTAAAAAGCTTTGAAAGAGAGTACCTTCTTTTTTTTTTACATCAGCAATTTACTCTCAAAAAGATTTCTGAGAGCAAAGCAAATCTTGCAGATGTAAACTCCGCCTTATTCACAACAACAAAGATTCTGGCAGGGTCATTGTAAGCTCAGGAAACAGCCGAATATAATCAAACGGTATTTAGATAAAGTCTCTCGTGCAAATATTATTTTGTATATAACGGGTTGTTTTTGTTGCGTGTTCGTATTCGCCGTGAGAGTGAGTAAAAGCTCTCACTTCGTGTTCGGTGCAACAACTATTTTCTGATGTTCGCCGAGTAAAATATCAATGTAACCAAAGGGAAGAGAAATTACAACAAAAGAATACAAATGCTCATTTTGAATAGTTCGTTTGAAATTAGTTGAAAATTTTTCTGCGGATAATGACATAACTTTACTGTTATTGTAACCCATATGAAAAATGTTAAGCAACAACAATTGAGAACAACTCGCTCTCTCTACATTCTCTGCGTTTATTTTTATTAATATATCTTTTTGAAGCAAATTATATAAATCTCGCATATCGGTTGAAATACGTAAATTCTTGAAGAAGACAGAGCTCTACGCATGAGATTGGGCAGATAAGAGCTACGTGCAATCAATCTTACAATTCGAAGTGCAAATAAAAAATAAAACCTTTTTTTAAACTCTCTCTGGCAGAAATTTGACCAATGTCATTTTTAAAATTGAGAAACCTTTAACATTTTAAATTTGAAACGACAAATTTTGTGGTTATAAACGAAATTTAGGTAAATTTCTATGATCCATTTAGCCAATATTGAGAACTATAACATTATAAAGTTAAATCAAAATATTTTGTAATATTCCATCAATAACAATTCAAATCATTTTGGTTTTTGCTTTGAAACTCTATCTCTCTCTCTCTCTCTGTCTTTCTCTCTCTGAGGGAACTTTAACTAATAGCAATTTTAAATCGATAACCATAAGGTTCTAAAATTAAATCGAAAAATTTTGAGGTGAGATTTCGAAATTAAAATCAAATAAATTTTGCAATAGAAAATAAAATTCAAATCATTTATATTTTTACTTAAAATGAATCGTTTTATTATCACAATAATATTACAATAGAAATCATAAGAAATTGTTAACTATTTCTAAGCGTAGGTACTAATATAGTAAATATTTATAAAAATATATCATGAGAAAATGAAAATATCATATATATTTTTAGAACAAGGTAACAGAACAGGCAAAGTATGAAGTATATACATAGGTAAAGTGAAATTTTAAAATGTTGTAAGTGATTTTAAATAGCAAGCAAATTGTAGTGATATCTTTTCAGTAAACAGAAAACAAAAACTAGAGTTTATAATTATAGAAAAGCAAAAGGAGAAGCTATTCATTATTTATTCCAATTTATAATTTAAGTGACAATTTTAGGGTGAATTTAAACTCAATTGAAAGTTTGAACACGTTTTAAATGATAATTTAGTACTTTTATTTCACTTTAGAATAGAAATTTTTGGGTTTTCCCTTTTTTTTTTTGGCAAAAATAAAATATTTACAATTTATAATAAAGCATTTTAAAAAACAACAACAAAATTAAAATAAATAAAAAACATAATAAGAAAACTTACACACCTACATTTGTATGTATGTATCAGTAACAGTATCAGATTTGTAGTATGTACATATGTATGTACATGTATGCTCCAGAAAATACAATATAAAGCAAAACCGTAAGAAATATTTTCGTTCTTTTTTTTGGCCACATTTATGTAATAACAATAATTTACAAGTCCACAAAAGTGGAGCAGAAAAGCCAACAAGAAAAACTTAATTCAAACAAAATTAAACACAAGCTGAAGAAATGGTAGTAGTGGTTGATATATGTTGAAATGCCGACGGCATTCGGCAATATTGGCAAAACTCTACTTGTACTTGTCGGTACACTATGTAGCAAGATTATGCAGCCGCAACACTTTTTTTCAAAAAAAAAAAAAAACAAAACAAAAAACTAATAGCACACTAAAGTAGTTACGTCCTTTTTTAATACATATGTTATTTTTTCGGTATGTATGTAAAATATGGCTTTAAGATTGTATGTATTTTTAGCTATACTTGTTGTTGTAACAATATTTTATACGATTTTGTTTCTTGAGTTAATTTTTTTGTTTTAATTTTGCGGCTAAAATTTGCAGAGGCATTTTTAATTTTGTTAAATTTTTGTATGCGTTTTTGCGTTTCATATTTATCATAAATTTTTTAACTTCGTTTTCTCATTTAAAATTATTTTCTAAATAATAACAAATATCACTACCATATTTTTAACTATATTTTGTTTTCGTTACATTTTTCTTTTGACTTTGCGTTTGCTTCTTTTTCCGATTTTTCGATTTTTCGTTTTTTCAAGTTTTTCAGCTGCGCATGCGTAACTTGCAAGAGTTTCTCCTTCATTCGCTACTGCTGCTACTTTTGCTACTTGTGGCATTCCTGCCACTTCTGCGAGTTCTTCCACATCGAACCAATTAACAACTATTCCGTACGACTACCATGAATTTCATATTACCAAGGTCAACGCATCGATCATCACACGTTATAGCATGAGATTTGCTGTTGCAAGTGTTGGAATGTTGGCGTTGCTGCTGTAAATTGTGGAAATGCCTGCCCGAGATTTGCTGCTACTGCGGCTGCGCTAGTGGTTGCTGCTGCCGCCAGATAGGGATGCATTCGTTGCGACCGTAAATAGCTTCTGTATTTGACGCCCAGCTTATCGTCGCGTGTGTAGTGCGCGCGCATTGGCGTCGTGTCAGGACCTGCCTGATAATTGCTAGGAACTGTTGCCATCGGACTGCGATCGATCATTAATGCAGACAGTGATGTTGGGTTCGATGAGGTGCTAGCTGAGGCTGCAGAGGCGACATTTGTGTGATGATCACCCCACAAACCACCGCCACCACCACCACCGCTGGACAGGCAATGCTGCTGTTGGTGGTGTAGGTGTTGTGCAGAATGTTTACTGCCGGCGGCAGAATCCACACCACAGGCACTGCCATGAAGTGAAGATGTTGATGAAGCTGAAGAGGCTGCCGATGAACAAGTTGACGATGACGTTGCCATACTTACAGCGGCGGCAGCAACGGCTGCTGCATTTTGCGCAGCTCTGCTGCCGTATAGTCCACCTGAAATCATGGCATCTCGTTTGCCAACCGCTGAGAGGCTTTTGCCGTACATTGACTGCGACGGGGCATTGGGTGCTAACATTTGGTTGCTGTGGACAGCAGCGGTTGCGGCCGCAATTGGTGTCATGGAGGAGTGGGCAGCTATAGCTGCTGCTGCCAAATGATCCCACTGAACAGCGGCGGCGGCTGCTGCTGCTGAGGCTGCTGGGTTTTGTGTTAACAGCGCTTGATGGCTTTGAGTGGCGGCGGATATGTTAAGGTTATTGTGACTTTGGCTTGAACGTTGCTGCTGTTGTTGCTGCTGCTGCTGCTGCGCATGACTATTATTGATAACAGCTGATGTGCTTCGACTTTGGTTGCTGCGATGTTGTGCAGCTGCAGCAGCGGCTGCTGCTCGTCTCACGGCGCTTGCGTGTTCAATATACGCGGCTGCTGATGACGACGAGGAGGAAGAGGATGGGGTGGCAATGCATGAAGTTGGGCGTGATGACATAGACGACAACGATGATAGCGATGACGACGAAGGTGCGGCAGCGATACTTGTAAGTTGCTGCTGATGCTGGAGTTGATGTTGATTGTGCAGTGAATGATGATGCGATGATACGACAACGGGATAATGCGCCTGTTGTGACATTTGCGACATTTGTTGTTGCTGCAGATGTTGTCGTTGTTGTGTGGGTGGCCTGAGTTGTTGTTGCTGCTGTTGCTGCAAATGCTGCTGTAAATGTTGTTGTTGCAAATGATGCTGATGCTGATGTTGCTGTTGCTGCAATTGTTGCTGTTGCTGCTGCTGTTGTGTTTGGTGTTGCTGTTGTTGTGTTTGGTGTTGCTGCTGTATGGCCTGAGCTTGACGTGTTGCCCGACGTGTAGCAGATGCTGCTGCTGCGGTCAACGATGCAGCAGCTGCACTTAGCAATGCTGTTGCCGTTGTCGCACCGCCATTACCACTATTGCTGGCGGTTGTAACCGAAGCAGAATTATTTAAATTGCTAGCAAGTATAACTGTTGCGCTGTTTCGAACCGTCGCTGGCATATTATTGACGAAGGGACTACGGCGCTGTGATTCCATTTTGCGGAAATAACATGGATGAATCATCAGCAGAGGCTCAACACGTTGTCCCGCCGGTGGTTTAGGTTGATTTGGCAATTCATATTCTACACTACAATCGACGACCAATGGAATGGAGTAGTCTTTTTGAGGAATTGCGGCGGTGCCGGCCGTAATTGATAATGCTGAAACTGAAGATAACGTCGAGGATGACCTCGTCGAGGATGAGGATGATGCGCCAGCGGCGATGACGCTTGATGCGACGTTGTTACTACTATTACTACTATGATTATTGTTATTATTATTTGTATTACTAATGTTATTATTATTATTATTATTATTGTTATTGATGGCGGATGTGTTGCTGTTTCGATTTGTGTTACTGTTATTACTGTTAATTGCAGAGGCGGCGGCAGCAGTTGCATTTCTAGCGCCTGCAGCCGCCGCCGACGTTGCGAGACGACTTGAGGAGGACTGTTGTAGTTGCTGATGTGATAGCAACTGCTGTTGCGTTTGTGAGTGACGCTGCTGCTGCTGCTGCTGCTGCTGTTGTTGTTGCTGGTGGTGTTGCTGCTGCTGTTGTTGTTGTTGATGGTGCTGCTGCTGCTGTTGTTGCTGCTGCTGCTGCTGTTGTTGCTGCTGCTGCTGTTGTTGCTGCTGCTGCTGTTGCTGCTGCTGTTGTTGCTGCTGTTGTTGTTGCTGCTGTTGTTGCTGCTGCTGCTGTTGTTGCTGCTGCTGCTGATGATGAGCAGCTGCATGTTGATATATTTGTTGTTGTTGTTGTTGTTGTTGTTGTTGCTGCTGCTGCTGTTGCTGTTGTTGCTGCTGCTGTTGATGATGGCTGTGATTGTTGTGACTATGTTGAAGATGCTGATGATGATATTGCTGAGCGCTGGCTGCACTTAGGAGCGAAGCTGAGGACATGCCATGCGACATGGACATATCATAATTGGCATAGCATGCGGCCATAGTCATTGTGATCAGCTGGGTTTAGGTTAATTGGTGGTATACTGTAGGGGCAGGGGGCGTATGATTGACAAACAATTTCTGTTTTCTTATTTTCACTTTTATTTTATGAAATTTCTTTTTTTGTTTGTTACATTTAAAGCATTTCCTTTATCTTTACACTTTTTTCTTCCATCACTTCCATGTAGTATATATTAAATCATATACTTATTTATATATTTATATATATGTAGGTATGTATAACTTATATATTTTATGTGAATTTATGTAATTAGAAACAAATCACTATTTTTTTTCTTTTTTTTTTTGCAAAATTATTTTTAAATTGGCACTGGTAATCCAAGCTGTTGTTGTTGTTATTGTAGTTATTCTTGTTGTTGTATATAATATTTATAATCCAGTGTACATATGTTGGCTATATATGTATTTATGTATGTATTAGAATGGTAAATGAATTATTATTTATCAGGAACGTTAATCCATATGTTGTTGTTGTTGCAATTTATATATATGTATATAATTTTTAGTATGCAGGTAGGTAGAAATATAATTAATTATATATGTATATATTATTTTATTAATTGTTATTAGTTTTTAGGCAGATATATATATATTTTGAAATTTTTCATTTTATATATTTTATATTTGTTTAATGGTTTTCTTTAAATTTTTTTTTTTTTTTTTTGCAATTTTGTTACTCTATTCAACCCGTATATTTTTTGTTTTCAATTAGAAATAATACGTTAAACTTTTGTTGCCACTGTTTATTTTGTTTTTGTTGTTAGAACGGTAATCAGTCTTTATTTATGAAAAAAAAACCAATATTATTTTATTTTTTTTTTTTTTTTACTTTTACTCCGCAAAATCAGTATTTGCTTTTAATTATTATTAATTATTTATTTTTGTATTATATTCACTATTTTAATTTTATTTTGAAAAAACTCAGTCTTTAGTAAATTTAATTTTTATTTTTCTTCCGTTCCGAAGGGCTTTACTTCCGCTACGAGAATGAGAGGCTCTGTTTAATATTGATGTCCGTTTTCTTTGACCGGCCCAAGTGTATTGAAAAAAAAAGTTCTTGCTGTTTGCTGGTGCACTCGTTTGCTCGTTTCGTAGTTTATGATTGTAGCTGTAGCTGCTGAGCCTGAGTCATTTTTCTTTTATTTCCCAACTGCTTCTTCAGATTCTGCTTCTTCTTCTTCGTCGGCGGCAATGTCGTAAACCGACAAAAGTGTTCTTCGTTTTTTTTTTGTTGTTGTTGTTGTATTTTTTTCCTTTTTTATGCTCAAAGAGAATCTTACATTAAGCACTCTCTAGCCTCTCGCTCACACGAATGCCTCAAAAGCACAGTTATTTGCTATTGCATTCGCACACATAGCACGAAGTCTAAATAATGACTCGAACGGTTCTACCGACAGACAAGCCGACAAAACAACAGACTAACCGACCGACCGCCCGACCGAGTGACAAAGCGACAAATGATTCTTTTTATGACGTTTAGACTTTGCACGTTTCCTTTTTACTCACAGTGAGTTGCTCATGGAGAAGAAAGGCGAGAAGAATTCCTTTGATATGCGCCGACAAGAAAAACAAAAACTTTATTTTTATTCTATTCTTCTGTGGTTTAGTTTAGTTGTATCCCTTTGTTAGGCTTGTGACACTTTAACTTTTTCACACTTTCTTGAAAGTTCGTATGTATTTCTTTCGTTCTTGTTTAGAAAAAATCAATTTTGGTTTTTGCTACTACATTTTTCTTTCCTCTTTCCGGAAAGTGTACGAATTTCTTTGAGTTTTTATCACAATTAGGTATTTATTATTATTGATTTACTTATTTTAAGTAACTTTTCTTTTCGTCTTTTGTTATTTTTTGTTTTTTTCTTTTCACATATGTATATATAAAAATAAGTTTATTTATTTTTGTTTTTATTATAACTTTTTTTATTTTTCTTGAACTGAGCTCTTTAACGCGTACACTACGTCTCCACCATACGAGCTCTCTCAACCGACTGCTGTGCTCCACAATTATTAATGTAAAAAACAGAAGTAGTAGCAGTAGTAACACTCAGTCAAAAAAAGCACAGCTGTTTTTTATTGGAAATTAATTCACGCTGAATGCGCTCCCAAGTAGAAATAACCCCACATACAATTATTTTTCTCTCAAATTCACTCTAATCAGTTTTTGTTGCTGCTCTCCGCCTATAATTTTTGAGTACATTTTCTTTTCTCTAATCCCTTGAGAGTTTTTCATATTTTCGCATTTACCTAAGCCAATTGCATTCAATCGCGCTGTTTATGCTCTTTCCATTCTACTTACAATTTCCACTACTACTACATCAAAACAACCACTCACATAAGTACAATACATTTCAAACAAATCGTATTTGATTTTTACAAATTCAGCCATTGCGGCGGCCATCTTTTTACATTTGAGTAGTTGTTGTATAGCATTGACGATTTCACGCTCACTCCCTCTCACGCTCTCTCACTCACTCATGTACACACACACATACACCCAGTCATATAAAACTCGACTCTCAATTCCTACACAAAAAGGGCCATTGTTGTTATTATTTTTATTATTATTATGGTCTTTGTTGTTGTTGTTGTTGTCGCTGTTTTTGGCTTAAATGCTACTACTGCACATGATTTGTATTTTGATTTTTGTTTTCATATTGTCATTTCTTTCTACAGCGAGTATGTCTGTTGCACTCTGGCGCATTACGATGAAAACTTATTCTAAAACATTAAGTTCAATTTGTTGTGCGGATTTTTAGAGGATTTATTATTTACTTTTTTTCAGTCTGATGTTTGTTTGTAGTTTTGGAAAGCATTCATCGTCGTTGTTGTAGTTGTCGTCGTGGTATTCGTATTATATTCGTAGATACTTTCAATGGCAGTAATCTTAAATTTAATATGGCGTTCGAAATAGCAATCCGAAAAAAAACCAAAGTACCTACCTACATACATACTTGTAGCATATTTTGGGTGGTTCGATATACCAAATTCTATTAGGTTAAAACTTAGAATACATACATAGACAAGAACTTTAGCATTCCTTTATACATACATATACTTGTTCGAAATTGAAGCAGAAATTCTAAAAGACATGTCTAATATAATATTAGAAAATAACCATTTCATACATCATAAACGGTTTGAATCTTTAATTATTCTTCCAACGAACAGATACATCGATTCGTTTTGTTCTAAGGATGTCTTATTCAAACTGAGTGGAATGAGATAACCCTAAACCTCACAGTTTGAAATGAAACAAATTTGCTCAGTTGTAGAAAAGTACCTACTATTCATTTTAATTCGATACGGGCATAAAAAATATAAAACTGTGAAATAATTTTTGACACTGTCAGATTCACTTGTGGGGCTTGGAGTTAAAATGCTATTGTTCACAGTTGATTTTAAATCTATCGTAATTTATGATGCCATAAAATTTTTATGAAAAATTAGAGAATTTAAGTAAATTTTCAACAATTGGGAAGATGCGAGGTTTGATATGATGTACTGTGTATTTAACTTCCTTTTCTTCTTTTGAAATATTCATACACCTAAGTTTTCATCTACAAGAAAATTGATAAAAATTGCACTCAAAAAGTGTTTTTGAGAATAAATTTGCTGATGATAACAAAATAAGGAAACTTGCGGTTCCTCGTTCAAAGCAATTTACTCTCAACATACATTCTGACAAAAAAAATACGGGAATTTTCTTCCAGAAGTAAACTCCGCTTAAGAGTTAATTCGATAGCACAACAGTAAATATTCCACTATATATTCTCAATTGATGTGTTTCTAATAAATTTTGTCCATAATAGCCGTTAAATCCTCTCTATTATGAACCGTGGAATTATCAACAAAATACCGCGGGGAGAGAGAGCGTATCCCGCTATTTTTTCTAAATTGTCGGTGGATCCGATTCGATTTTTGTTATAATAACAGTTAAACCGTTTCAATATGAGCAGTGGAATAATCAACTCTGTTTCAAAACAGTTGAAAATGGATATGTAAAGAGAGAATATACAACGGGATGATCTCAATTTTCAATTATTTCAATTGTTTCCCATGGAATTTTTGTCTCAATAACAGTGAAATTCTCTCAATAACTCAACGGCATGCTCTCAATCTCGGTTTTGTTTTTAATAAAAGCTAAATTTTCTTGAAGTAAATAAATCATGAGCAATTTTGAATAAAGAGGAATTAATATATGGGTATAGTGAGAGAAAATCATGCTATGAACACTGTTGTTCTCAAAATAAGGTATGTTATATATTGTAGGTGTGTAAATAACTAAGAGTATAGTAACCGGTGTTGCCCGTGCTTAATATTAACATGAATAAGTAAGGGAATGTTAGTAAAGTTGAATATGGGTGCAATAAACTATTTTTCTTTCTCCCTTTCCTCTTTCTCTCTGACTCCTTCCCTCCTTCTCTTTCTTCTCCTTCCTCCCTTCTTTCTTCCCTCCTTTCGTCCCTCCTTCCTTCTTCTTTCCCCCTCACTCTCTTCTTTTCTCACCCTCCTTTCTTCCTCACACTCTCTCTTCTTTTCTCTCCTTCTCCTCGTCCTTAATAACCCCTTTTTCTCTCTTTCCCGCTTACTCTCAACCCTTCCACCTTTTCCTCTCTTCTTCCACTTCCTCTCTCTCTACCACTCTACCAACATCCTCTCCCACCATCGAACAAAAGTGTGACAATGTTTGGAGAAAACATTCTATCACAACAAATTTAAAATTTGTTGCATACTTTTAGGGGAACTTCCTCATCTTTTCAACACTTTTCATCATTGAAACAACAATTCACAGTGTTGAAGACAAAGCAAAAACACAATTTAGGATATAGGCTTGGAAAGAAGCATAGATTAAACTAAATACGTTTCAATCTAATACGTTTGCGATTTCAAATGTTATTTGAAAATTCAACCAATACATTGGTCGTGATAATTGATTTATACTATTTATAATGAAAATTTCACTCATTCCAACAACTAAAAATCAATTTTTGAATGAAGCTTAAATTTGATTACTAAATTGTAATGAATTTATCGCTAATATAATTCAATTTTTAAATCACCCTTAAGGTTTCAGGACAGGAAATGAGGGGGTCGTAATGTTTTCCAATTAATTTTTTTATGGCGTTGCTAAAGTTCACTCACCTTCTCAAGCCAGCCTACACATTTCACTATCATCTTTTCAAGAAAATGAATTTTTCTCCAAAAAATTCGAAACCTATGAAAAAAAAACTTTGTTGCATTCAATTCGGAAGTAAACCTGATTTTAATTAAATATTTTAACTTAACATTTTCGGTCAAAATGAATATTTATATGCAATATCATTTGCCGACGGCTTTTATACAGTTAAAAGACCAAAAAAAAATGCTTTAAAGATTTTCAAAACAACAAATTTAAATTTAACATTTAAACGAAATGTTACGAAGCTTTTTTTTGATACTCCATACAATACATTACATTGTAGCGAGCGAGTGAGTTTTATGCAAAAACAACTTCATAAGAATCTTTATTCAAACAGTAGCGCTCCAACACCATCTGAATACACACACACAAGCACACACATATACTACATATGCAGCTCCACTTTAGATATACACATTTTTAACCTTACTACGGAAAAAAAGTAGTACGTACATATCAATGGTCGAACGCATGGTATAGCAAGAAACGACAACAACAACATAAACACCACCGCCATCAATAACAAGAGCAACAACAACAACGATGAAGCCATACGTAATAATGTGAACAGCTGTTTTGTATTTGAATGGTTTTTGTTGTTTTTTATTCTGCTTTTGCTTTTGTTTTTGATACATCTTTTTTTTTGTTTTTTTTTTTTTTGTTTTATATCAAAACGCACTTGTAGTATGAAAGTATGCAAGAGTAATAGTAGTAATTTTACTAGTAGTGCGATGCGGTGCGACAAAAAAAGTACGTATGTATATGTATCTAAAAGATACATAACAGTGCGCAAGTATTTTTGAGTGTAGAATGAAGTTGCGGAGGAAATATTGAGGTCGAATTTAAAGTTTATTTAGTTTGTAAATACAAAAATTAAATATTAATTTCCAAATATAAATAAACAATTTAAAAAAATAATTTTAGTTATTCAAAAGTATTCGATCGATCCTTAACTTAATTTTTTTTATATCTAATGTAGTTGAATTTCTATGTATTGATTACCTTTGCTTAACTAAAAAAAAAAAAAAAACAAACAAAACACACAAAAACAAACAAAAAAAAATTGCATCTCCATCGCACTAATACTACTACAACAATAACGTATAAAAAAAACAATACTCAACCATCTCTCGTTTTAATAAATAAGGAAGGTCGTTGCCATAGCAGCCAGTCATGTCGGCAATCTTCGTTTGTTCGCAACTTTTTTTTTTGTTTTATCACATTTTATTTATTTTCTTTCTCTATATCGTCGTCTGCGATTCTCTCATGGTCATTTACTTGTTTGTGCTCGTTTCATTGTTGTTGTTGTTGTGGTTGTTGCTACTGCTGTTTTATTACACAAACAAATACGTTCTGGATCAGCTGTTTTTTATCTATAAATTTTGCGAAACGAATTCACATGAAAAGAGAGAAACGACACATACTCTGAGTTAAATTTTGCTGAATTGCTATTAATACAAGAGCGAGAGAGAGAGAGAGTACGGGAGAGTGAAATTATATGAATGAGTGGAATTTACTTGAGTTGAGTGAAATTGTTTTGTTTAGTTGAGTCTGTCGGTTGTATTCTCAGAAAACAAATGACCTTCCCCTTACTCTCTGTTTATGCAAATTGCATGCATTTTATTTTAACTCTCGCTCTCTCTCTCTCACACTTTTTACTATACAATTTTCAGGTCAGCGCTACTCTCTTATTTAACTGGAATATACATATAATTCTCAACCCTTTTTTTTACAAGAATTACTTGTACTTCCTTCTACGCTCCGCAACACCACTCTTTACATTTTTTTCCCCTTCTTCTTTTCGTTGCCCCATTGACAGGCACAACAATTTATTTGTCTGTCATGTCTGCTTTCTATGAGCCAATATTGTCCAGTAATTCAACGAAATAGTCCATCAAATCTCTCTTTTCTTCTCAATTGCTCCACCTCCTGTTTTTATCTTCCTTATACTCGTATATTTGTATGTGTGTATATAAGCGTCTGCTATGCGTTTTATAGCCTGTGTGATGTTAAGTAATTCCACTTCTAAACCAGTTTTATTATTTTTATGAAGAATAAAAAAATACTTTTCCTTTTTTTCTAACTTGAACTCTATGCATATAAAGTAAACCTAACTAATCATTTATTCCATTCAAAAAGTAGGTGTGGTAAAAACATATATAAAATACAAACCGATGGAAACAGCCAATATCGAGCGAGTGGTAAATTTAATAGCAATAAAAGTCCTTACAATGTTATGTTTAAAAAGTTAATAAATTTAAACTATGCAATGTACTTAATTGTTTTTAACTAGTTATTAAAGTTATATGACGATTATGATGAGAAAATTCTTAAGAAGCTTATATCAGTGATATAGCCTGGATTTTCGGAAAGGGAATTCAATGAATTTTGTGTTACTTACGGAAAGGAATTAAATTCCTTCCTTAGTGTCATGCAAAAAATAAAGTTTTACTTTTTTAGTTAGAGAAATCAAACATGAACTTTAATTCTAAATTAAAACGTTGAATTTTTCATACATTTATTGAATGGTTTTGATATTATAATTACTTCAAGAACCAAATCCCTATTTTTGTACGAGGTTGTATTATTTTTTACACAAGTTTCCATGCAACTTATCAATCGCATAAAAACCTAACCAGGTGTATTTAATTTACCATATATTTTGATATAAAACATTTTCAAAAATTTTATGAAAATTTAATCAACCAAGAAGGCAACTTAATTCCTCTAATTTCAACCACTCCAAAACTGTGTCACTGCTTTACACTGTGTGGCAGTGAAAATATACTTTCCTCGAGACATAGTTGCTAACAATGTTATATAAATTGGTAATATACCTTACGAAATACCAGAGCTAGAGGGCAAAATATAATGAAAATTGAAATTTTTTGTATTTTCTCATTTTGAATGGCGTTTTAAACGACTATTCTGTTTACCGGTATATATATAAAGGTATAAATAAATTAACTGCATTTAAATCTGTTTCCAACGAGTTAAAAATGTTCAAAATCCATTGAGGTTTGACTGAGATATTCGACTACAAGCACCATATACTGGAAAAAATGCGTACATTTTTAAACTGCTGTATTGTATACTAATTTTTATTTTTTATTTTTTTTTAATTCTTTTATTATTTTCATTTAAATAATTTATGAGTTTCTGTTATTTTCAAATTTAAGACTTGTTGGGATTCGAACCCAGGTCGTTTCGAAACCTTTCCATATATCTGCAGCTTTCCCAAGGAAGTACTGAAGGAAATTTTATAAAATTCCGTACAGTTCGTTGTAATAGTCTCTAAAATAACTGCGCCAAATCAAATGTCATGTCGGTGCCGTGTGAGGTTTCACAGTATGTGTGAGTTTAAAAGTGTGTATTTTAATATATATTTCACTTGAAGCCCAAAAGTATGCAACACATAATTTTTATATCAAAAACGGTTGTGGAATATACTTACATATCAGTGGAATAGTGGAACATATCAAAAATGGTTTTTATTTATTGCATTTTAATGTGAAATAATGTCAACGTGCAAAAAGCAAAGAAAGTGCATTGAAAAGAGAAAATAAAAAATTAAAAAAAATCCCAGTTGTACTTTTTGGAACATAAAAACGAAAATAACGAAGTAAACAACAATGCGTGGAGCATGTTATCACATCATGTGACGAGTACATTTTAAATTTAAAAATGAAAAAATATATTTGTGGCATATCTTTGTCTCTTCTGTTCATAACCAAAATGTATGTGATTTTTATCTATAAGGGATGGAAATTTCAGGTACAGACATTTCTTACAGTCGAACACAGGTCAAGTTCGGACATGAATGGAAAATTTCAAAAAGTGATAGAAATTAGGGTAGTCACAAGCTGTCGTATAATTTTGTATGAAAAATTAGAGTATTAATGACAAATTAGAGTATTAATGACAAATTAGAGGATACGATGCCGAATAAGATACCTTGTGAATACCTTAAATAAATAAAATATTTCAGAAAAACCCATCAAAATTGGTTAATAACAAGTAATTTTTACAGTGAATTGAATTAACACCCAACGACAAAATTCTAATTTTTGTTTTAGACACGAATAAATCGATATACTCGCAAAACTGGAGCTCAAATGTATACATACATACAACTACAGTTTTCTCTAAAATGACATGATTTTTTTTAAAGGTTTTTGAAGTTTATAAGGAAATGAAAGGCTCAAAAAATTATTTAAATACTTTAACTCATCCTAAGTAGTCAATATGCTGCCGTCCTGATTTAAAAAGTCAAAATTAGTTTTTTATATCGTTGAATTCGTTACTAAAAGAAAGACTAATTCAACGATATGAAAAACTCAAAAACTTTTAAATCAGGACAGTCAAGACAATCTGAGTATCAAATGAAAGAAAACGATCTCTAAAAATAATAATTTGAGTCGGCACATCACCTTCATTGGTTCCCTTTGCTTGCAGAAACTTAAAGCGCTACTCGTGTATCTGCAAAATAAATTCTCCGCAATTATCCCTTTTAAAACTGAAAATGGCTGCACTAAGTATATAATGGGCGTGAAACAAATAGGGGTATGCATAAGTCGATGTACACTATACAAGTATATGAAAGATACATATGTACATAATACGATATTATTTTTCTTTTGAAGTCTTGCTTGTTAATTCTAAATAAAAACAGGAAAATTTACTTTGCAATCTGGGCTAAATCGTAAATATCATTCTTTTATTAATTTTTTTTCTTTTTTTTTCATTCAGTTTCTTTATGTTGTTGTTGTTATTTTCTACTTCTTCATATGCTTTTAGTGCCTTTCGAAATTGGTAAGAATTGTGAATTTAGTATTCGGTATTTTGTATTTTATATGCAGGTATGCGTACTTCTGTTTCTTCTCTTTTGTTTCATGGCATTCATTAATTCATTTTTTTGTCTTTTTGTTGTTATTTGTCTCTATTCAGCTCTTGTTCATTGTTGTTGTCGTTGTCGTTGTCTAATCTTTCCAGCAATATCTTCTCTCGTGCTTTTTGAAAATAAAGAAATTGCTGTAAGACTTGCAAACATCGTGGTGCTGTCAGGCAGTCAGCCAACCAACTATGCGCAACATGCTGCTTTGTTAATCCTCCAGTCTCTTCTGGGTGACATTTGTTGCAGGTTTTCATATATGTACAGATCCATATGTATGTACGTATCTATGTACGGATCTTTGAAATTAAAAGTTATACCTATTCTTAGATGGATGCTGGCTACATACAAATGGCAAACCCTTAGGGAATTTTTATGCATGATGGAAATACGGAAATTTATCGTTTATTTTGTTGCTGTCTCGTAATTATTCGAGAATATGGAAATTTTGTCGTCTCTAGTCTCATCTTAATTATTGTTAAGCTGCCGCCAGTTTTATGATTTCAATAATTTTATTGTTGTTTTATTTCTAGTGAAATTTATGAACACGTCTGTTCACTTATCGCATAACTACCTATTAAAAATATTTATGTTCATTTATTCATATGTAGTTGTTTGATATTAAGTTACTTTAAAATTAATTCCTTATTTTGTCATAAATAATAAAACTAATGATTATACTGGAATGGATTTTTTTTTTTAAATTTAGATTGCAGAATACTTGGAGTTAAGTAGGAGGGTCATTGACCTTCGATAACACTCAGTATATTGGGTCTTAAGTCAAATACCCAAAACAATAGCTTACACTGTGCAACAAAAAAAATGGGCTCGGGTTTCGTTGGTGGTTCTTTGGCAGAATAGCTACTATTGAATATAAAAAAAACATCACTGAACCAGCAAAACAACCGAAAACAAAAAAACAAAATCGGCTAACTTCAAAAAATTTACTGCGAGGGTTTCTTTGTCGCCGGGTGTACAGTCGAAAACAAAAGTATTAGCCATCCCAAAATATATTTTTTATTATATTACGAGTATCACCGATGTGAATCCAACGATGTATACGAAAGCAACTGAACTCTGATAGCAAAGAACCGGAGATTTTAGTAATAAAAATACCATTAAAAAAGTAGTAGAAATAGTAGTGAAAAAGGTTGTAGTAAAAAGAATAGAAAAAAAGTAATAGAAATGGTAGTTAAAATAGTAGCAAAAAGATAATAGAAAAATAGTAGTAGAAAAATAATAAAAAAGTGGTAGGAAATAGTAATAAAAAATAAAAAAAAAAAATTGAAAATATAGTACAAATTTTAAAAAATTTGTAGTAAAAAAGTAGAAGAAAAATTGGTAAAATAATAGTAGAAATTGTTGAAACGAGTTTCAACTAATGCGTCTGCTTATGTTTTGCTGTTGTGTTTGCTTATGTTAATTTTGTTCATGTGTCGCTCATATTTTCAAATTGTTTAAAATTTACATAAATTCCTTCTGTTCTACATACATTACATACATTTATTGAAATCTAGTACTTGTACTAAAAGATGTTAACTTTAAGCTTTTATCTTTATAATTCCAAGTCTGTTATTTTATTGTGGCAACGGCTATAAAAGCCCCCACTTATTAATTATTACTAAGTCTCTTTAAGTCTCTTCACTATAACCCTTATAGTTACACCCGCGAATCCGAATCGCCCCAAAGCACCAACTTGCTAAATCTTATTTAATAAAATTAATTATAACGTTGAAGAAAAATATGTTCTTTCATTTATACGTTAATAATTAAACATGGTCCTTCGAGCCGGATTCGGGAATCCGTATCGCCGAATCCGCGCAACATTTAAAAAACAAAAATTTTAAAGTTTACGTTGAGCCGCTCAACCGGTCAGCCGTTCCCAGAATTAACAACAATAAAACGTTTTCCAACACTGCATACATCGCAAAGTGCACATCGCTAGTCGACTTGAGAAACTTCGAGACCAAAGACACGTCCATCTTTGCTAGTCAAAACCCAGTCGCTTGAAAAAAAAAGCTAAATTTGATTAAAACTAAACAATAACACCCTATAAAAAAAAAAAAAAAACATTAGAAAACTGCACTCAAGTTGAAAAAAGGGGTTCGAACTTTGACAAAAAAGTGAATATTAATGTCTAAATTTCGCTGTGTGTGTCAAGATTTGCAAAAATCAAATATATCTAATGCATATTTACGCAAAGCTATTGTAAACTTATCTGAAAAGTGATTAATGCTTAAATTGTGCACTACATCAAATGGTACAATAATAGTTGAATCTCAAAAGAATTTTGATGGCATTTCTGCTACATTTGTCTGCAACATTGTCCCAGCAGCGCCAGATCCGCAGCATGAGTGCTAATACCAACAACGAAAATTATCAAATAACTTTAGCAGCCACAGCCGCAACTTCCATACAACATCAAGTATACACGCAAGTACAAACGGTCGATGAACCTACCATTCATCAGCAGCTGCCAGCACAACATCAGCAAATCCAATAGCTGCAAACAAAATTAAAACCACCCGCCATTCACCCACAGCACACGAGTTATCATCAACAGCAACAACAACGTCAGTAACAGCAGCATCACCACCAGCAACAACAGCACCACCAGGATCAACGCCACCATCAGCTGTTGTAATGACAGCAACAGCACCTGCACCAGAAAGCAACAGCAAAGGTCATCGGAACACCCCTATTATAACACCACAGTAAGAAAATCCAGGGAAATGAGAGGGTAAGTTGGCGCATTCTCATTCTTTACAAAAGCCCATTATATATATGTATATGCATGGTAAAGTATAGTCTCCCACTTTCCATAGCCTATAATATCAAAAACCTCTCATACCCTTGAAATTTACCGGAATCACGGTAAACAATATAAAACTGTTAAAATTCCAAGTACCTATATACTTATAGGCATTTAAGTACATATGTATTTACACATTTAAAACTTAACACATTTTCTCCATATACTCATACAAAATTGGCGCGTTTTCCAATTCCGTTCATTCCGCTATTTGTCTCTCTCTATATGTATACAGTAATCACCGCAAATGGTACATTTGTATATTTTGACAAGTTTCATTATATACTTAAAAAATAATATATACTAAAATATACATTAAATATTACTAAATGCTTTCGTTATAATTATCATTTATCCGTCATAACCTAAGTGCAAGCAGTTATCATTCGATCATTACTTGACATCTCTCTCTCTCTCTACTTGCTCTATAAGAACAAACGTTTGAAAGAATTTTTATTCGCTCGTTTGCACAAACATTTGCTCGCTCGTTTGCATCAAATAAAACCTTTCGCGCAAGCTAATACGAATATTTGAATTCAAAAAAAAAAAAAAAAAAAAAAAAAAAAAAACAAAAAAAAGGAAGCAATTAACTCAAAATACATAGCTACATATGTTTGCATAAACGTTTTGCAATCACGAATTTTTTTTCTCTCTCTCTTTTTGCTCATATTTATAGTTTCAGATGGGTTGCTATACTTCAAAAAATAATATAAGACCTTTCTTGAAACTAAATTCATATATGTTCAAACAAGGCACAACCCACAGTTGAGTACCCCATATTATTCACCTATGATTTGCAAAAGAAGTGCAACCCAATGAACATATGCACATGTGAACAATATTATACTAATAATAAAACCAATTTCTGCAATAAAGTTTACACTTTTTAACCGATCGTAATTTATACTCATAAATGTACATTCGTGTAATTCTCTAGCACTACAGTTGACCCTCTACTGCCTAGTCTCATATTTCAATTGGTAATTTGGCAATTTCTCTCAAAAAATTATTTCATCACTACTTAAAGTAAACTTTCGTTTATATAACTGAAACCCCATTTCAAAATTTTCTCAAAATAATTTAATTACGGAAGTAAACCCTTGTTTACCCCAGCCAAATGTTGCGAAAGTTTTATCCCTGGCAGGTTAGCTATCGCTTATGATGAATCACGCAAAACCCAGTTCACGCCGAGCATCCAAATCCAATCCCCTGGATTTTATTATGCGTCGGAATTAGCTTATTGCGCTAGCCTTTGTATCCGCACTCATGGGAAGGACACTCCCGATCCTCTCATCCCTGGGTGGCAAAGGTCAAGTGGCTCCTACTCTGCATACAATAAGCATTCCGCGGTTAGAACCCCAGCGGTTAGCCACCAAAAAAAAAAAAAAAAAAACAATCTAACTCAAAACCATCGTACTCCTTCGATGGATACACTCAAGCCGAGCATACAAATCCTATCCCCTGGATTTTATTATGCGTTGGAATGAGCTTATTGCGCTTGCCTTTGTATCCGCACTCCAGGGAAGGACATTCCCGATCCTCTCATCCCTGAGTGGCAAAGGTCAAGTGGCTCCTACTCTGCATACAATAAGCCTTCCGCGGTTACCACTCTAAGTCGGAAGAAGCTTACTGGGCTTGCCTTTTCACAAGAGAAAGACATCTCCGACCCCTCTCATCTCTTGGCTGCAAAAGGTTAAGTGGCTCCTCTGCAACATTAAGCTTTTCACCGCTAATAACATCTCTATATCCAAACTCAATTGTGGCGCCGACATTCATCATACAGCCAATTTTCGCAATCAGACCGGAATAATTACCCTGCCCCCACAAAGGTTGTATCTTACCATCCGCGTAAGAACAATCTTACTCTAAATTTTCAAAACTCGTTTGAAAAAAAAAGTGGCCGTCAGCCACAGGTTTACAAACAAACTTTTGCTTCCCACGCAAAAGTTTTATCCAACAGCTTCCCATGCTTTCGATTACCAGTTACTAAAATTTAATTTTTCCTTCCACAGATCACTGAAAACTGCTCACCAATGAATACTGCTCCAGCTAAAAACGACAGATCACATCCCCCGTGGCCCACCGAAACACATGTCGCACCAAGATCGACCTAGAACCCCTCAGCCGAAGACGTCGCCGTGCACGCTGTATACTCCACTCAACCATGCAAACGCTTCAGCAGCTTCAGACTTCCATGAATATTGCACTAGTGCAAGGGGGCCGCCATGTTGAAACGAGTTTCAACTAATGCGTCTGCTTATGTTTTGCTGTTGTGTTTGCTTATGTTAATTTTGTTCATGTGTCGCTCATATTTTCAAATTGTTTAAAATTTACATAAATTCCTTCTGTTCTACATACATTACATACATTTATTGAAATCTAGTACTTGTACTAAAAGATGTTAACTTTAAGCTTTTATCTTTATAATTCCAAGTCTGTTATTTTATTGTGGCAACGGCTATAAAAGCCCCCACTTATTAATTATTACTAAGTCTCTTTAAGTCTCTTCACTATAACCCTTATAGTTACACCCGCGAATCCGAATCGCCCCAAAGCACCAACTTGCTAAATCTTATTTAATAAAATTAATTATAACGTTGAAGAAAAATATGTTCTTTCATTTATACGTTAATAATTAAACAGAAATCAAGGTAAAAAAGTAGTAAAAAAAGTGGAAAAATAGTAGTAGAAAAAGTAGTAGAAAATAAGAAATAATTGTTGAAAAAAAAAAAGTTAAAAATTAGTAGATGTAGTAGTAGAGTAGTAGTAGAAAATAGAAGTAGAGCATGGTGCCACACCCACTAATCCAACAAATTGTAAGAGTTTTTTAAATTTGGTATTGACACATCATACTTTCATACTAAATCTTAGTATCGTACCTTAATGGCTACTAAGATATCTTGTAATGAAAATTCAGGTTATATGGAAGGTGCCACACCCCCTTTTAATATGACATTATTAATTCACGTTCTTATACCAAATGAGATTCTTCAAATATATCCAAAAAAAAAAGTATTACGATTGTATGAGAAGTGCCATGACCACTTTCCTTAAAGCCTTTATTAATACCACTCGTCAATATAAATTTATTCTGGGATTATGACTTCAATCGGTCAAGTCGTTCATTTTTTATTAACCCTTTAACGCACGAATTTTAATGTGGCTGGATAGAAACCTTTTGTTTTGAAATTATGGTAACTTAGGTCTTTCACAATCTTGACACAAGTTTTCATGTTTCTATATTGATTTGTTTATCCTTTATTAAAGATTAAAAAAATAGCCATGGAGCTGTAGACAACCACTGACAACCGATTCTTCCAATTTTTTGATTTTCATATTCTCTTATCTTTTATAAACATATCTGATAAAGAAAATTTCCACTTAGTATTAACTAAACGCATTTGAAGTTATATATAAACAGGTTAATGAACAAATGTAGTCATCACAACAACAATGTATATAGAGACGGGCAAATCAGACGGCCGTTTCGGAATCCGGCACAATTCCTCATCAGTCTTTCAATATCCTATATAAGCTACTAATATTTGAAATCATAACCCAGAATTATTTTTTTTTTTTAAATAGTGTAAAAGATTTTATTAAAAATTGTTGCACTTAGGTTTTTCGCTGGACTTCCAAAACAAAAACTTACTTAAGCAAGAAATTTCAAATGTTCGACAATCAGTAAATGTGAAGAATACCTAACAAAACCGAATACAAATAGCGTTAATTGTAAAATTTGTTAAACACCTTATTTATGCCACATAAAAATGAATGTTGCATATACGCAACATTGGGCAGGAAAGAGTTAATATTCTGTTGGTTCAAATCTTGATTTTATGGCTGCAGCTACTCTTCTTGGCATCGAATATATATACTAAGTTATAGCACACCTCATCACCTTAATCGCATCACTAGGGTTAAAATGAGGTTATATGACGCGAAGAATATTTTTCTTCAAAATACTCCACACATACTCGATGGGATTTAGGCCTGAAGAATGTGCTAGGCAATGTACCAGCGTTATGAATTTTTTGTGAATCCAATCGGATGAAAGCCTTGATTTATGGCATGTTGTCTCGTTGACATAGAACATTGAAAACGATAGTTCCTCTCACATTTCCAGTACCCAAATGTATTATCCATTGTTCATGCGAACCTCACACACCATCATTGTGCCCATATCGGAAGCTTTCAAGCATATTCAGGTCATAATGCTGCCACCCCATGCTTTGAAGTCGGCACTATATACTCCGCATCATACTAGACGTCAGTTTTTCTCCTTACTTAAGTACAACCAGGGGTTCAAATACCCAATAAAATACGAAAAAACTTTGCTATTTCATAATTTCTCCCAATGTAAACATAATAATAAAAAACTGTTTTTTGTACTTTTAAGGGAATAAGTTAGAATGAGCCCTCAGGTTTTGGCTATTTGAATTTATTATTTCAATTTAGGCGCTGGAAAGCACTCAACTCGGAATTCTTAGTAATTTTAGATAATTTGGTTTAGTCTTTAGTCACTAGTCTTTAAACTTTTAACTGTCCCCATATGTTGAAAATAAAAAAAAATAAAAACAATGGGTCTAGCCAGCCTTTTTCGATTTCAATTATAATTTTAAAATATTTCTGATTGAGCTAGCCACTTCAAATTTTGTGACTGTTCCTAAATATTCATTGTCTATCACATTTAAAAAAACTGTAAGGATCCAAGTCATATGAGGATAATTATAATAATGTGCATTTGAAAATACTTCAGTTTGGGTCTTGTGGTCTGGCCAGACCCGCATATATTTTATATGACCAACAACAACAAACTGAATTGTGTTTGCTTCAAATGCGTTTATAAACATAATATACCTCAAAATAAAATGTAAAAAAGAATGAAACTTGATATTTTTTTTCTTATTTTTACCTGAGTACGTAATTGAACATATCCGAAAGCATTATGGACAAAAAAAAATTTAAAAACATTTACTTGCACTTTATTGCATGTCCAAAAATGCAATATTCTCATACATTTGTATGAAAATACATGGGGGTCTAGCCAGACCACATGTGCCAAACCAAAGGTTATTGAAACATGTGCCAAACGGAGGGTTGAATGTTTAATATTTTTAGCTGAAATTTAAAAATTTTGTGCAATTTTGAATCGAAAAATTTATATCAAGATTGAAAAATCGGTATAAAATAAATGCGGCATAATCTAGATAGAAAGATCAATTATAATCTAACTCTTATCATTTTCAAGTATTGTTTGTCCGTCAGCGGCTCAGCACAGCCAAACCCTCAAACGTTGCGTTTTCGCCACGTTCCATACTTAGTGGGTTAAGCTAAATAGATAATATCTTACCAACTAGGAATAAAAATATTAAAATACTATAGGTTTTATAAATACAATTGTGAATAAATACTACAAATGGTCATGACCAAAAATGCAGTAAAAAAAAAACAAAATGGCATTTTCTTTCGAAAATGTATATTTGAACTAAGCAAATCCTGTTCTAGTACTTTATTAAATTTTCACATTGATTAATTCTGAAAAACACAATCCAGTAGCGTGCTCTAACTAACCCCAAATCGTCTACTAGTGTGTATTTTCTCACAAACACGTGTTGTGTTAATTTACCGTGCGGCTTACACATAGCGCACGCACGAGGATTTTCGCTCGATCGCCTAGTATGAACACTTTGTTAGATTTTCTTTCAGCTACCTATGGTGTTTTAATATGTATTTTAGATGCATGCGGATTTTCGTAAGTGATTTTGGATGTATGGAACTAATCTTGAGAAGATATATGATATATAATTTAAAAAACATTAAGGATGGTTTAGATGATACTGTGCGATTTCTAGAATTTCTTTGTAAATAGAAATTACAGACTTTCCTTTGCACTTCGGTCGGGCCAACTGTTTTTCTTTTTATTATCTTGCTTATGGATAATTTTTTTGTTTTATTTCATTTATTTATCACACATTTTTTTTTAAAGGTGATCTCCAAAACACAGGATGAATTTACTGTGAATCAGTGATGAAATTTCCAAATTTCAAATTGTACCTAATTGACCAAAAAAGTTGTACCTAAATGAGCATGAATGTACCTAAAATAGTATACTCCATTGGCTCATCGTTTTTGTAAGAAATTTAATTTTCATTTCTCTGTTGTTACTGTTTATAAAAGGATAATGTCTATAAGTAGGTTTAAAGTCATAAGAAGTTTACATTTCATAAAATTGTTGCTAAATTTAAAAAATCTTCTTATGACTTTGACCCTCTTTTGGCACCAATAAACTTATTCGATTTGAAAAATTATGTTTGTAATATATTTCCCTTTATAAACAGCAATATCAGAGCTGTGAGCTTTGAAGTTAGGCAATACTTATTAAAAAATATTTATTTTTGTAATTAAGTGTTAAATTTATTTTGGCCAATAGCAAATTGTACCTAAAATGTGCCAATTGAACCTAAT
The DNA here is from genome assembly GCA_963691655.1 of Toxonevra muliebris. Lineage (NCBI taxonomy): Eukaryota > Metazoa > Arthropoda > Insecta > Diptera > Pallopteridae > Toxonevra > Toxonevra muliebris. Next base: position 78,579,104 of record OY829327.1, on the reverse strand, counting down.
GTGCCTTGTAGTTCGAAAAAGTCGGAAAAAGGTACAATTGTACCTACACTCAAAAGAAAAAAAGTACATGAAATGGCTGTAAAAATAAAATTTTTTGTTCACAATATTCAGCCAACATTAAAAAATATCAAAATTGACATTACAAAATGTAATTATAACATTACTAAAAACTGTATAAAATGATGCGAAAACAATGAAATTTTAACATTAAAAATGTATAAGAAATACATTATTTTAATGTAATATTGATATGACAATAATGTTGAAATGAAATGACAACAATTTATAACTGATGTTGCAAAACGTAAATTTGATATAAATTTAACATAGAATTGAAAACTTAAAATGTTAAATAAAACACAATAAATAAGTTTTTTTGCATTTTATATCATTTTATTTCTGTAAAAATAATTATTAATAATAATATATAAACATAAATAATTCCGAAAAAGCAAAATTTTTAAAACACGTTTTAGTGTATTTTATTCTCTTTTATTATTATTTGAACACTTTTTCACAAATTTGTTTTCACACTGTTTTTATTTAAACTATTATTGTGACTGCAAATAAATATATACGTTCACCCTAACCCGTTTCATAATTAAAAAGTGTTGTCAGTTTAAATTTTTATGTTTTACTTATTCAAAAAGTATTACCAGTCTCAATTTTCAATGCTATACTAGCCTGTTTACATTTTGAATGTTAAATTTACACAGAATAATATCAATTTTACATGAAAAATGTATTAAGTAATGAGAACATTTTTAATGTTATTTTAACATTATTATTTGACATGACAATGTAAAACGAATTATTATCAATATGATAGTTTTAATGTTAATACAACACAAAACAGCTCAATCTGATATTTTTTGCCGTAAAACTAACATTTTTGTTTTTACATTGAAAATAACATTACTTTTTTTTAGTGTACTTTTTCTTCACTGCTGTGAATGCAGTTATGTTGAAGGCTATGAATTGTTGTTTTATAATCAGTTCTATTTTTCCTTAGGTTTAGAAATATGTTTTCACCGTCGCACAGTAAACTGTTTCATATAAGCTGGAGGAAAAATATTATTTTATGTGTTTAAATGATTGTTTTTAGTTTTTAAGCAAAATTAAATTTTCATATTTTCATAGGCGAAGAGTCGAAATTTTGGCTCAACACTCTTCATAAGCGCTTGCTCACAATCTTTACTAAAGTCTTTGGTTATGCTTCGCATCTGTTTTTAAATTGGTATTCATTTTTCACAGCTTGTTGAGTTTTTAGTAGTTTCGCTTTAATAATGGCGCAGTAAGTTTCAATTGGCTTGAGCCCTGGGCAATTCGGAGGATTCCCTCTTTGGGTACAACAGCCACTCTATTGTCTTGGTACCACTTTTAAGACATTTTTCCATAACATCATGTCACGAGATCAGGCAGACCAAAAATGATCTGTGTCCTTATGAAGCTTATTAAAGGTAAAGACCATTTCTATATACATTTAGAAACATAAATTTTTTAGTTTATTGTGCCAGAGTCAACAAATGGTTCGCCTTTAAAGCCGCTTTGGCACATGGGCTGCTAAAAAAGGATTTTTCTTTTTTTGAGATTTTTCGAGCTTTATGTTTTTAAATTTATAGGCAACATTATCGCTTTTCTTTGCAGTGTAAAAATGGGTCCCACCCCTAAGTATTTCAGGTGTGGCTGTGAGGTGATGCAATGATCCCCAACTGTGATTGCCAGCTCTTCGCGCTGTTTCCTTGTGCTCAAAAGTACGACCTCCGTTTTTTGGGCTGTCGACTCTAGTCTCGAGCTGTTGAGCCATCTTCACATTTGCAACGTTGCATCTAGCCTGTTGTAAGTCTAGATTTTTGGCCACTACTACCATAGCTATGTCGCACAGTGTAGCGTCTCCATACAACCGGTGAACAAAAATATAAGGAGTTGTGGTAGGCCAATGAAATTTTTCACAGATATTTTTTAGGTAAATATTAAGAAATATTGTGAATTTCAACTAAATCGATTAACGGACACGCCCACTTCTCATATAAGCTGAATCAAAAAATTGCAATATCTCAAAAACTTTTGAAGTAATAAAATTGAATTTTTGTGCAGTGGCTACTGATGCTGTAAGAATTTCTTAAAGCAAAAATGGTCAAGATTGGAAATATGGGCGTGGCACTTCCCATACAAAGCAAGCGACTAAATCAGTTTTTTGGCTCAAAATTGCAGTAGAACCCAATTTCATGCCTTGAAAATTGGAGTACGATAACAATTTATAAAAATTATCTAAATCAAAAAAGTAGGCGTGGCATCTCCAATATAGTCAAAGTATTTTACAGTATATATTAAATCTGCAATGATTATTTATATTTTTTTTAATGATTCTTGTGTAATTCATTCAATTGATGTAATATACATAAATAATTAGGTATTATCCACCCCTTTCCCTCTCCCCCTCCGTAAAATTAGTAAAAGTTTATACTGTTCTATATGAATTTATTCGTTTTACTTATTAGTTTCATAAACTACCTTGAAAAAGTTCCCGGAATAACCACTGTGTGGCGCTCCCATCGTTCCGATTTGAGTTCTGTTTTTTTTGTTAAGTTGGTATATCTGTTGTTGATATTCCCTCTAAATCTTAGCGTCATAGCTTGACATTTGCAAAAGCTACGTAGCCAAGAGTACATCTATCTTTGTGTGTGTTGGCGATTTTTTACAATTTTAGAAATGGATTTAAATTTGCAACAACGAACTTGTATTAAATTTTGCGTAAAAAACGGATTTAATGGTCCGCGAACGTTGGAAATGTTGGAAAAGTGTTTCGGCAACGATTCTTTAAAGAAAACGGGCGTTTACCAGTGGCGGCACGAGCGGTTCAAAAGTGGTCGTGAGTCCATCGACATCGAAAACCGACGAAAACATTGATAAAGTAAAAGAAATTTCGGTCAATAACCGCAAATTAACCATCAGAGAGATAGCGGAGGGCTTGAACATTGCCTATGGATTCGTGCAAGACATTTTGGTTAATGATTTGGGTTTCCGTCGTTTAGCAGCAAAGTTGGTGCCAAAAGACCTCAATTTCATTCAAAAAAGAGACCGTGTTGACGTCGTAAAAGACATGATTTGTGAGGCTGAATCCGATCCCACATTCATCAAAGGATCATTACTGGAGACGAGACGTGGGTTTATGAGTACGACATGCAATCCAGACATCAGGCAAGTGAATGGCGTTCACCAAATGAGCCGAGACAAAAAACCACGTCGTTTTCAGTCAAAAAAGAAGGCAATGCTCACGGTTTTCATGGATTTTTGCCAGAAGGCCAGACAGTAAAGAAAGAGTATTATTTGGGCGTTATGAGACGTTTGCGTAAAGCAATTCGCCCAAAGAGACCAGAATTGTGGACAGAAAACTCGTGGATTTTGCTCCATGATAACGTACCGTCGCACAGTGCCAAAATTATTCGTAATTTTTTGACGAAAAATCCAACAAATACCATACAACAGACACCGAATTCACCTGATTTGGCTGCCTGTGACTTCTTTCTGTTCAATCGAGTTAAAAAACCATTACGGGGAACGCGTTTCAGCAGCCGAGAGGAAGTAATGAAAAAATCGCAGGAAGCACTGATGGACATACCGAAAACCGAATATAAAAAATGTTTCGAGGATTGGATCAAGCGCTGACATAAGTGTGTTTCAGTTGAAAGGGAATACTTTGAAGGGGACAATATAGATTTAGATGAATAAACTTGTATTTTAAATTTTCTGAATAAATTCCGGGTACTTTTTGATCAAGGTGGTATAGGATAGGTTCCTATAAATAGAATTTTCAATTTCAGTTAATATTTCCAAGTAAATGCCAATGAAAAAAATTTTCAAATTCGAAATCACATTTTGTTCCTCTTGGTTATTTCAAACAGCCCACTGTGCGTTAGTGAGCTCTCGTTGCAGCTATTCGACGTCCAAATCCTTGTGATTGACTACAATCAAGAAACGAAATTTTTTTATTAACAGAGTCTCCCTCCCCCCACCTCCATCCCTTTAAATTTTTATTAAATTTAAATTTAGGTTTAATTTTTTTGCCCCCTAAAATTTATTTGTATGAAATTTTTATCGGCAAGGGGGGGTGGGGGATTTAACCAAAAAACTCTCCCTACTCTATCGATCCGCTGGTGCTTGTATGAAATCATCACTAAGCACGAAAGTTGGTTTTTGGTCCTATGAGGAACAACTTTGTCGAATTTTGTAAAGTAGTGCAATTTGAACTGTAGAACGGGAAAGTTAAAATAATTAATCATGGCGTAAACTGTGCTTACTTATTAATATCAGAAATGATGTCACTATGATCATACTTATCAATCAATATAGCATCTGTGAAAATAATTCCGAACCAGGGATATGAATTTTATTTAATCTTTATATAGAATCTTAACCGTTTAAGTATTTCACATGGATTCTAACTACTTATTGACGCAAATAAGATTATTGTGAGTAGAAAGTAATGTTCGAAACGTTCAATATTTATTATTACGAAAATTAAGTAGCACAAACACGCACACACAAATACACTTTAACAGACACACATACACACTTAAATATTTATTTCAGTTCCCAATGATTTCTCCAAAAGGATTTACAATAAATTTTTGTGATATCAGAAATGGAACGCGCACCATACGCAAGACTCGAGGCGGCAGCGGCAGTGGCAGCAAAAGAAGCAGAAGCGAAAAAGCACACAAGAGTGACATTTGCAAAAGGGTGCGGATTAAATTTATTTTATTGTTGGCTGAGCATGTGATGCGCCTTTTTTTTATTTTAAACGTACATCACAAACATAGACACAGACATGGAGAGAGTTTTTTTTTTCTTTTTTTGTTTTTTTTTTCCTAAGGTAATCCCAATGTGGAAGGATCCAAAAGCAGCGAATGAATGAAGCAAGGAAATATCAAATTGCTCTACATTCTTATAAATGATGTTGCAGGTCACACCTGCTTGTTGAAACAACAACAACAACAATAATATTAACCAGCAACAAATATATATGTACATATATGTAATGACACCAACAACAATGAGAAGAAATATTTAACTAACGGTTGTACTACTATATACATATATACTTGTATTTACTTTATTTATATTTTATATTTTGTGTTTTTGCAACACTTGTATATGCAAAGTAAAGCAGATACATTTCAACGTCGTCATCGCAGTTGCTCGGTTAAGGGATTATAAATAACCGAGCTACAAATACATACCCGTTCTATTACTGTGTAGGTACATATATACAATTTAATGCCAGTTCTCTGTAGATTGGTTGGTTAGGTTTATGGAAATGCACAGTGAGGTGAAATGCTAAACAAAAGGATTTAAATAACTTTAATCGATTGAATATTTATGAAAAAGAAATCAGCCAAAAAGAAAATCCTACACTTATGATAATACCAGATACATTTACTCTATGTAGATTAGGTTAAGTGGTTGTTTCTCTTTAAGACCTATAGCGTCTATTTATTACCTCTATATCAATTGCAAAGTTAAAAAGAGATTTTCACAGCTATTTAGGTATAACAGGCTTCAAAACTTTACCATAGCAATCTAGTATTGAGTTTGTCATGAGACGTCTCTCTTACTACACCGATGTACCTATGGTTTGCCAAAAGTTTTGAGTCTATATTTAGCTAGGGCTGGCCAACCACGTAATGATACCACAGAAATTTGCGAAACTCCGACAGAAATCATTATGCAGAATACTCAGTCTCCCAGCTACAGAATTAATCGCCCAGCATCTCGTTAAATCATTTCTACCCTGGAAAAAATAAGGGAAGGTTGGCTTCGGAGTTGCATCCGATCGCTAAAAATCTTGACCAAGGATAATTGTTTTGAATTTCCATTAAAAGACTTCTGGCTTCATGGGAATGGTAATAAAAAGTTTCTTTGTACTCAATATTAATATTAATTACCGCCTCGGTGGTCTAGTGGCATCGTACTAGACTATTGTCTCTGGGGTTCTTGGTTCAATTCTCGGCTAGGGAATGGTTTCGTATCTTTCTTTCTTCCTTTCAGAATCAAAAAAATGCTTTGCATTAATAGGATTGGCCCCTGCGTGTTTATTAATCTTTAAAAACCAAAAACAAAAAAAATTCTAGAAACAATTTTCAAACTTCCCGACAGTTGTAGTGTTTTTCAAACTGCCTCAAAGCGAGTATAACTGACTTGCGATTGAAAAAATTCTTATTCAGACAGGTCCTCTTTGAATAATAAGTTCTGAAGTCCTTGGAAAGCCAAACTATAAAGTCTAAATCGATATTTAAATGCTACTACAACTCCCCCCCTTCTTCCCCCTCCCAAAGACTTAGTGCCAACAATAAACTTCAATTCTTTTGGGCCCCAAGAAATTCTGGAATAATGAGAAATGAGATGGCAGACAAGCTTATAAGGTAGAGAGATACCTTGAGCTGAACCCTTCACCATCACTCAGTTACCATTACGCAGCATTCGATAACAGCTTTTATAACCTCTAAAGTAAATGAGGAACCAAACCTCTTCCTGTATGGAAAAAACTTTTCTGACCCAATATACACGTATTAAAGCAGAATTTCTGATTTCACTTTCCCATAAAGAATGCAGTATATATTGTGGTGGTTACTGGAGAATTTGTCTGTTGAAACACAACAAAAAGAAGGCTAAATAGAAAACGATCTATACCAGAATTGTAATGACTCCAATATAAAAGATACTTAGGAATATATACATATTTTTTCACTGTCCAAATTGAAGATATTAGGAGAATGTGTCTCCTTTCCTTAGTTAGTGTTAAATTGAATCATTTAAAAAAAAAACTTTTCATTAACTACGGGTATTTTCAAACTGGAAACAATAATGGAGGTAGCTCAAAGTTCTAAATGACTCTTTCGAGTTCTGGTCATACTATGTACCTTGTCTATGTGAGGCACTCACCAATAGAGGCAGGAGAGATTTGCTCACTTTGCATTAAAAACCCATTCGCATTAATACTTCCAAAGCTCGGTTGGAAAAATAAAGATTTTTTGCTCAGATTTATCACTGGGGTTGAAATTTCGGTTTACCACAACATTCTTAAGACAAAACAGAGAATGCACGCAGAGAAATACTTACCTCGTTTGAAGAAAAACGGCTATCAAATTGAGGAAAAATGGGAATGATTTGGCGCCATAGAAATGGTTTCCTCATTTAGATATACAAAATTTCTTTGAATTGAGGAAAAAATTTTGCTTTATTTTATAGAAAAATTTCTTTGAAAGAAGGAAGTTTTCTATAAATTAAAGAAATATGTCTTGAATTTGTAAAAATTGCGTTTCCAAATGAATAATATTTTATTTCAATATGAGAAATTGTATATAATTTAGGTAAAATTTTCCTCAGTTTGAGGAATAAGGAATACCTTTTTAGAAAAAAAATTCTCAATTTATGGAATATTTTCTACAATGATGTTTTAGTTAAAAGGCATAGAAATCATATTTTCTGTACTTGAATTCATTTATTATTTTATTTTTAATAAGGATTAAAGTTTACATTCATACGTATTTTTACCAGCACTACAGGCGTCGTCGCCTTGAAATGATCAAAAGATCCTTATGGCCATCAAAGAATTATAAAGTGAAGTTTATTGAAATTTATTTCTTTCGAATATATTTTGTTTTTTTTTCACAGTATATATAAATTTTTTTCACAAATTATATCAACAACCACAAACACAACCGCTTCGCTTGAAATAGAGACGCCGACTAAAACATTCAAAAGAAAAGCAAAGCGTACGCGATTGTCTGCTAAGGCCAAAAGAGTAAAGCTAGTTTTTTGTGTATACCAAAATTTTGTAAGGAGAACATTTTTGGTATATTCGTCTCTTTCTTACATTTTCTATGCAACTAAATTTGTAAAAATGAAGAAATAACTTACTTCAAATTGAACACCATGGTTGCATGAAAAGAACACATTTTTCTTAATTTTGGGGAAAATTTACTTAAACGAGAGAAATTGTCGTGGATTCAAATTGAGGAAACTTTTTCTTTGTTTTGGAGATAGGTATTTTTCTGGGTGTGAGTGCATCTACTGCAAAGAAGGCGAAGACGCGGTGCACTTGGCCGGAAAGATTACGGTAACTGTTTTTTGGTATAGCAAACGATTGCATGGAAAAGCATCGAACAATAACTGAAGCATACTTTGCAGTACTATTTGACAAATTGAAGATAGCAGTCATAGAAAAACATCCCATTTAGCAAACGAAAAAAAGAGGTTTTTCATCAAGACAATGCACCGATTTAGTTGGTTGATTGGTTAAGGTGGCTGACCCACAGCAGATCCGCTGTGGGTCCCAATTAGCGCTATAGCGGCGTTTTGAAACCACTTTTTCACCGAACTGGAATTAATGATGTGCTCCTACAAAACCCACCCCGTTGAGTTAAGGTAACCTAGCAGATTATATGGACTGACCGTAGAGCAATCGGACCAGCTATCGAGGAAATACTTCCCCAGGAATCTATATCTTGTCCTCGCCAGGGCTGGACATTCACAAAGAAAATGGGTGATTGTTTCTTTTTCTTCTAAGTTTCCGCAACTTCTGCAGTAGGTGTTAAAAAGGGTGGCCGGGGTAGGCTGCTGTTAACGTTGCAGTGTCGGTACAATCCCTGGTTAAAAACTCGTGAGACCTACTCTTATTATATGAGGCCCATGTCTGACGCGTGGTTGCAGCGATGCATCAGTTTATGCTTCAGCAGTTGCGATGGTTAGAATTCACAAATTCGGATACGAATTGATTGAGACACCTTTTATTCACCAGATCTGGCTCTCAGTCGTAAACAGAATATTTGGAGACTTGGACGCCAATTACTAATTGGAGGGTGTTAAAGAAGTTAAAGCATCGCTTGAAAAAGTGTATAGGGCTAAAAAGAGATTATGTTCAGGGGGAAAAAATAAAAAATATTTGTTCTCCTATATTAGACTCACAACTTTTTGATACGCACTCGCATCTGTCGTTTTCCAAATATAAGCACGATGAACACATCGTCATTTTTGGCAAGATTAGTATTAATGGAATTTCTAGTGCAGTACATGATAACCTGAGAAGGTGATATCGTTTTTTTTTTTTTTTTATCGTAGTACTCAAGATTTTTTTACCTACCACAAAAGGGACTAAGCCTATGAATTCTACATTACTCGCTCCTTTTACAATTTTCAAGATTTAGTGAAAAGTTTATTCCCAGGGTATTTTTAATTTTAAAAATTTTAAGAGGTGACTGGTAGCTGACCTGCTGAAGTGCAGTAAATTATCACCATGTAATATTAACATTTTCACTGATAGCCAAGCGGCCATTAAATCACTTAATAGTGTAATTACTACCACCAAGGTAGTCTCCAAATGCCGACTATCTCTAAACAAGATATCTGAGCATTTCAAGGTACACCTGTATTGGGTACCAGGTCATAGTGACATTCCGGGTAATTGTAAAGCCGACGAGCTGGCAAGGCTAGGCACACAATTCCCTACTCCTCGCGTAGACCCAGGTATGCCTATGGCAACCTGCAAACTGAGCATATATAGCCAAATGATTGACATAGCTAACAAAAGGTGGAGAGGAACGTACACGTGCTCTCACACAAAACTAATTTGGTCCTTCTACAACCCAGAAAGGTCAAATTCTCTAGCTTCGCTTAATAGACCTTCTATTAGCAACACTGTGGCGATAATCACTGGACATTGTCTGATTGGCAGACATGCCAGCAGATTGGGGCTACCATCTTATGACTTCTGAAGAAGCTGCCTAGACGAGGAAGAGGAGGAAACTACTCTCCACTTTCTCTGTAACTGTCCAGCGCTTGCCATATGTAGACTAAAATCTTTAGGTCAACCCTTTTACAGCAATCTTGCTGACCTCGAATCTGCTGACATCAGAGATTTAGATAGGTTTATTAAAACCACAAAATGGTTCAACTCTACATAAGTTATCTAGCTTACTGTGTTTGAATCTGCTGGCATCAGGGATTCTACAGTTCAGAGAACCACAAAGTTCATTGTAAGATTAGGGAATTGTGGATAAGCCACGTGGTATTACAATGGGCCTTTTATGGCCTAAGTAGGTCCTATTATTATAGGACAACCACTCTAACCTAACCTAAGAGGTGACTGGCAGAAAAAAATTGAATTTCGGTTGATCGAGGAATATAATCCTGACTGCCTCTTCGATACCCGTTTTACTGTGAGAGCACAATTAACACTTTGGAGCCGTTTTAGTTTGACATCCTTAATTGCCTAAAACCATCCTATGGATTAAGGAAATGGTAAAGCTTTCAATCTTCATGCTAGATATTTAGATTAGGTGGAGAAAGTCAAATAAATTCTGTATACCTTCGAAGGAACGCGAAAGAAGTCTAAACGCTTGTTCCGCTACTATAATCAAGCACGCTAGGTTTTGTTTAGAGTCATATTTTGTTCATGTTTTTCTGATTGCTTCACAAGTGGAAAATACTTTTCATCTGCGATCTGCAAGGGTAAAGAAATGAGAGTGAATATTCGCTCTTACTTCATTCCGGAGGTATAACAATTTTCCATTTACGTCACGGCCATTACCAATTTTAATAATATTACAGATTAATTTCAATTTATTTTAAAAATTATAATACAATAAGGAAAATTTTCTAATAATTTTTTGCCAATTTACTCACAATTTTGCCACACTGTGCACTATGTGCACATCACAATTCTGAGTAAATTCTGATTTTCAGATTAATATTTCTAATGACCTGGTTTAGTGTAGTATTATAATTTTAAGCTTTTCCGTATCATTTTTCTATTTCTTCATTTTACTTTTGAAATTGAATGCTGCCTTTGTGCGGCTGAATTAACTTAGAACAACAACAACAATTTATAAAGATTGACTATTTATTCTAGTCTATAGTAGTTAGGTAACGACATAGTATTTTTAGTTACCTGCTGTGCTAATTTCATATCAATTTTTTTTTGGTTTTCCATCTAAATTTGTAATATTATTAATTGTCCATTTCAGTTGAATAAATACGGTCGATTTCGAGGAAATATAGCAATGTTGCTCCCTAATGACAGTTAAGATACTTTATCTGCAAAAATATGAATCATTCTAACAATTTTAAAGGTACTGCATAGATAGAGAGTAGGCACTGATGCCACTCTATTCCTACATTCAAACAAACAACAAGGAAACAAGTAACAAAATCGTAGTCATTAATCACATTCCCAATAGAATGAATCAAGGCAGCAACAACAACTAAAGCAGTTTATCTCAACTCCTCTCTGCCTCTTCACGGAATTCAGTAAAGCAGCGAACTGTTGCAATGATGTGCGTTGTACTGAACTAAACTAAACTGAGCTGAGCTGAGCTGAACTGAATTGAGTTGAGCTGTGTTGGGCGGCTCGTCCCTTAATGTTCATAGGTGCTTGAGTTTGAGCTACAAAAATACAATACCTACTAAAAAAATGGGAAGAAGATTTAAAATTTATTGTTTGAATTTTTAGTGCCATTTAATTAAAATTTATCCGCACATTTCATTTTTCGGTACGAATGATTTCATGCAATTTAATCCGTTTATAAACTTTTAAATGGGTAATTTTTAGTAGATGGGGATCTGTGTGTGTGTGTGTGTGAATGTGTGTGTGTCGATGGCGTGTGAATGTCTATAGTAGAATTATGCTTTTTATTTAATATGTAGTTTTTCTGGGAAAATCATTTGGGATATGCTCGCATTTTTATTAACATTGAATTTTTTAGTGCTTTGAGCTGAAAATAGAAATTATAGTTAATACATAGGTTATGTAACTTGAAAATGGATAAAATAAATGCAAAAATAGATTTTGTTGGAAAAAATTTCAGAAAGTTCTTAACCCATTAGTGCATAGATCAGACAGAAAAGGCATAAGGACTAACTAACTAACTTTGTGAAATCTTTTATTTTGAATTGAATAATAAAATATATAAAATACTTTTCAAGTTTCGGGAAAATCATTTTCTCATTTTTTCAAACTTACCCTGTTCCCCTGGACTACCATCAACCCATGAAGGACTAGCGGGAACACAAGTACTAAGATCAAGAAAGTAACTTGAGAAAAAAGTTTGTTTTGAACCTGGCTCAGGAACTTTAACCCAGTGATGCACTTTTGCAATCATAATATCGTCATCAAAACGTATTTAGTGTTTTTTGTTTTCCTTGAGTCAAGAGAACATTTTTGTTATCAAAGTATTTCCCACATCAATCATGGCACGACCTGTCAAAGCCGAAAAAGTTTATAATTGTTCATTATATAATATATCACATTACAAATTTTTTATTCTACGAAATTTTAACTCAAAAATTTAAATGGATATTATATTTTGCTTATAATAAATGTTGGTCCTTTTTGCTGCCTGCATACAAAATCTTATTTTCTGGATTTTAAGGTCTGTCCAGATTAACTGATTAAAAAAACTAGATTTTTTATGGTTTTTTCATCCGCAGCCCAAGGGGTTATATGAATCGAAGTAATACAAATTTTGAAATCACCACATAATAATTTTCAAAATCTCTAGAACATTGCTTTAGATTAAAGTCCATGCATGCAGACGTGTGTGTTATTTGCAACTGCAGTTTGAGCTTGAAATACACGTGTAGTTCTGGTTTGAGTTTTCAAAAGTTTGGAGCTCGAACGTTTGTCCACACCTTTTAAACCGAAAGCTCTAGTTTTAAATAAACAGCTGGCATACGAATTTTCCGGGATCTTTATTCCCAGTAGCTTCAATTCTTTCCACATCATTCCCGCTTATCCAATATCAAAAGTATAACTTCGAGAAGTGCTTCAAAGTTATACTAAGTAACAGGGAGAAGTGGAACATGGAAACATTCCAAACTTCTTTCAAAACGTACCCATTAAAATGATGCACAGATGGCTTGAGGACAGCATCAGGAACGGACGCTGGGATGTATGGAACAAAACAAGATATTCTGAGGCCATGGGAAGAACTGTTAGCGTTTACCAAGCAAAAATTCTTACCATATGGCTCTGTGCTCAATCCAACCTCGAGCGGGGTAGCATAAGTCAAGATGTAGTAATTTGTTCAAATGGTAATGCATAGAGCTTCTGAATAAATTAGGTAAGAAAAATAAGGTAACCATCTTCTGGGCTCCTGTATGTACAGAAATACATGGTAATGAGATAACCGACTAGTAGGCATAGAAGGCTGTGGCCAAGGATTGAATTAGTCCCGAACCGTTTCCAGGAATAGTGAAAAAAAACTATAAAATTACAACTAAGAGGGGAAGGAAGAATCAGTAGGTCAACTTACTTGGCCGAAATCCTAAAGCTTGTACAGGCTCAGCTACTAATTGGAGGATATAACCCGAAAGTAGCAACTCTTTGTGGAAAGTTTAACAAAAATCAACTAAGAACCATTATGAGTTTCCTACTAGGGCATTGCTAACTGGGGGAGCACCACAAAAATCTAGGCATTGAGCAGGACAGCAACTATCGGTTTTCAATATCTCTATTCAGTGAAGATATTTGAAATCAAATCCGTAATTCTGGGTTATGATTTCAAATATATAGGATATTGAGAGATTAAGAACTATCACTAAGATCACTGATGAGGAATTGTGGCGGATTCCGAAACGGCCGTCTGATTTGCCCGTCTCTATATACATTGTTATTGTGATGACTACATTTGTTCATTAACCTGTTTATATATAACTTCAAATAACGAAATTGACATGAACTTGAGTCATAACTTTGTAAATCAACATCTAGATTTAATTTTCATAGTCTCCTAAAAAACTATATGTCAAATGAAAAATGCAACGCTGGAGCACATCCTCCTACACTGTGTGGCACTCACTTGCAGAAGTAAAGAATATCTAGGTCATAATCGACCAGAGAGATCACACATCACTAGCCTGCATCTGGAATCCCTACTGAGCATTCTAAACTGGGGGTACAATAGACCCAATGTTCTCAATCCATCACCACTTACTCATTTAGATTTCGATGGTAATTGCTACTTGGTGGCATTATTGGCTTATCACCTTATAAAGTCTTATGGCTTTATAAGGCTATGATTCGACCCATCATCACCTATGCATCCATAGTCTGGTGAAGCAGACTTAATGTTGACAGCGTTAGGAAAGCTCTTGCCTGACTTCAAAGGACTGTAGCCATTTGTTGTACGGGAGCTTTTCCTACAACACCTGGCCCATCCTTGGATGCATTGCTCAACTTACCCCTTGATATTTTTGCTGTAGCCATCAAGATCACCATTAATGAGTGGGTCGACTTGACCCACAATCGTAAAGGGGAGGAACTAAAGAGCTTTAGACAAAGGCCATGTTACCTGTTATCTCGAAGCGTCTAACAGTCTATCTGTTATCACTTAACAGAAAGAGCTGTAGGCAGCTGGTGAGATTATATACAGGTCAATTCTCTTGGGCCAAACATTTAGGAGCTAGTCAACGGTTGATGCTATTCACATCCTTCGAACTCTCATAGAAAAACACCAGCTAAATAAAGAAAATCTATTTGGTGTTTTCATTGACCTCGAAAAAGCTTTCGATCGTGTCCCGCGAACACTAACATGGCAAGCACTAAGAAACCATCAGATTCCGGAAAGCCTCATAAATCAGGTTCGTGATACTTACCAACAAGCCACCACGCAGGTTAAGTGCGTGAGTGGGCTAAAAAACCGTTTTGAAGTGAATGTGGGAGTACATCAGGGGTCAGCCCTAAGTGCGCTGCTGTTTAATCTGGTGATGGACTTCTTAACACGTGAGATCCAAAGCAACCTCCCATGGACGTTACTGTATGCAGATGACGTTGCCCTACTCGCAAATGATAAGAACGTCCTACAAGAAAAGCTGTATCAATAGGCAAATGTACTAGAATTCAATGGGCTCCGAGTAAGCCGTTCAAAGACTGAAGCAATCGAATTTCGTTTCGGCAAAAGGAACGATGATGAGACAATGGTCTTGAAAATTGACAACGAACCTATCAAAGTCGTAAAAAGTTTTAAGTACCTGGGATCTCATGTCAGCGAGGACGGTACACTTCAAAGAGAAGTTGCACACCGGATTCAATGTGGTTGGCAAAGCTGGAGAGCCGCATCTGGCGTTTTGTGTGATAAGAAAATTCCACAGCAGCTGAAGGGAAAAATATACAAAAGCATGATCAGACCAGCAATGACATACGCAGCTGAGTGTTGGGCAGCACCCCAAAAGCTGGAGAAGAAACTCCATGTTACTGAAATGCGCATGCTGCGATGGGCCAGCGGAGTTACGATGCTAGACAGAGTGCAAAACAAACACATTCGCGGTAGCAGCAAAGTTGCACCAATAGCCGAAAAGTTACAGGAAGGCCGTCTTCGGTGGTACGCTACAATGCGGTAAAGCAAGTGCTGTCGATGCAGGAGGCAAAAAGAGGACCTGGGATACCACCTAAAACCTGGGGAAGTACTATCAGAAGCGATATGCGATGCAAACAAGTAAACGAAACGACGACGCAGGACAGAACGGCCTGGAGATATCGTACAAGGAGAGCCGACCCGAAATAGGACAAGGCTAGGATAAAGAAGAAGATAATAAAGAAGCCCGATTCGTTCAAATTTGGTGTGGTAACTACCATCCAATAGTACTAAACTTTGTGCAAGTTTGAGCAGGATCGATTTTAAGAGTGGGTTCGCTTGAGATGAAATCTCCCATGTGTCAAAGGAATTCCGGAGTCAGCCAGAAGGTACATTTCTAATAACCTATCAGTCCTATAAAAATTGGTCTTAAAATAACACTCACTGAGCTAAATTTTAACCCAACGTAAAGGTTTTTTCTTACGTTTTTATAAAATGTTTATTTGGAAATTATACGGGGAATTTGATCGGAAATCGGGGAATTTCTCGAGGGCTATCGGGGAGATACAAAAAATGAGTTGGCATCCCTGGTTGACTTTATTACTTTTGCGTCAAATGTCAGAAAATACAACTTTGACAGCTTGGCTTTAAATCATGAGTTGTCACCTGACTATAATTTTTATTTTTGTGTATTTCTATATGTTAGGTACACACAGCCATCACTAATTTTTGAAAATAGTTTATTTAAAATATGGACTTTTTGCTTCAAAAACCGGGCATTTGCCCATAAATTTACTTATTTTATTTATTTATTTCGATATAAAGTTAAAAATGAGCGGAGTTAGACAGATTAAATGCGAAGTTTTGAGAGTGATAAACGTAACGTTGACTAAGCTTTGATCTTGGAGCGATCCCTTGTTGTGCCCCTTACTACGCCTATTTACCCTAAATATGCCCATTTTCTGGACTCAAATGACACATCTCGATTATTTGTGATAATGCACTTTTTCTCTCTCAATAATTCTTATGAAATACTTAACATTTTTAGCAATTAGTTATGTCATTTCACTAACCACAGCCCGAAATTCCATGAAAATAATATAAAAAGTGTACAAAAGTATGAGGCAGAAAAAAAAATTAATTCCCACAAGGGACACGTTGCAGAACCATGAAAAGTAAAACCCAAAAGAAACGTGCTGCGCCTCAGTAAAATGATACAAAACAATACAATAAAGTTACTAATTTAATGCAGATACATTAATGCAAGCGTTACCTTCTACGAATTGAAAGATACAAAGATACAGACAGACATTGAAAGACGAGCGAGATGATTCGTTGAAATGAAATGAATCGAAGAACCCAAATAATAGTAATAAAAAAAAAAAAACTTATTTAGCAATTTAGATTTTCGTTGAAGTATACGTTCATGTATACTGACAAACCACTCGGCTCAACTAAATTGAGCTAAGCTTATGTATGCCAACAACACAATCAAATAATAAAAAAAAAAATAAATAAAAGCGATAACAACAACACAAACAATAATGACGTTGCCTTGCAGTGAATAAGATGAAGGTAAAAGTAAAGGTCTTTGATGAAGATGAAGCTGAAAATGTTGAAAATGTAGAGAGTGAGCGAACTCATTCAGATGACCACACCACAAAAACTTCTCCTTTGATTGCTTTGTTGTGATTTGCTATTCGCGATTTTGTCTTAATGCTTTAAGCATGAAAGGAAAATGTGCCTTATTGTCAGCTTCAGCTATGTAGTATAAGCATCGTCGTCATCATCGTCAACATCTTCGTGAAGCAATTCATACAAACTCTGATCCGGTGTTCTGTTCTTTCAGCGTGATTCTAATGGAACACATCAATCACGTTGTTGCATCTTCCCTTTTTACGAATAACACTATAGAACAAGAAAAACTTCTACTGCTCGATCGAAATTTACTTTAGAAAACTAAAAGAGTATAATTATGCTGAACAGTGTAATTTCTATGCTGTGATTATTTTTGAGGTTGGTGGTGTGTACCATATTCCTTTCGTATTTCTTATCATAGAATTTAAAATTACATTTGTTTGGCAGTTGGTCCGATTTGGTCCCTCCTTGCTTGCATAATCGCTTATTAATGCCACTGATTGTGCTACAATTGTTGCAATGCGGCATTCCCCTTTTTCTTCGGCATTCATGCATTCTACATACATACGTAGATGGATGTAGTAAGTATCTAGATATTTACCCGTACATATCGTTCATTCTCATATGCATTCATGATAAACACAGCATTTTCATGCATCGTCGAATCGAGTCAAGTCGAGTCGAATCGAGTCGAGCGAACGAGCATGCATGGTCGTTGCCCTGCCGCCTTCTGTTGCCGTTATTTTGCTTGCTTGCTAGCTTCATACTTCATCCAGTCCTTGGTCCCGTGTCGCCGTCTCGCTGAATCGTGCTTTTTCACATTTCATTTATTTATTGCATGAGTTTGAATTTTGGTTCGTTTTGCTTGTTATTTTTTTGAGTTATTTTTATTATTTTCAAACACATTTTTGTGTAATTATCCTTCGTCGCCGCTTATTTCGAATAACAAATTGAATGAATAAATGCCAGAATGAATGAATGAATGAATGAGAATTGAGAATTAAGTTGCGCAGTGGTTGCGGAAGTTCACACATGTTTGCCTCCGGCGCACTCCGTTACTCTTCACCGTCCATCCGTCCGTCCCCTCTGCCTGCTTCGTCTCTCTGTTTGTCTGTCTGTCTGTCTGCGTGCACAGTCAGCTTGCTGGCAATAATATCCACTTCAATTCAAAGACTGGCTGGCTGGCTGTAAATGTAAAATGTATCTGCATCTTGTCTGTCGTAGCCAGTGGCAGTAGCAATTGTGCCTCATTACCTCTTCCCCCTTTTTATTTCAACTTCTGCTGCTTACTAGTTCTTTAACGTCATCTCCTTTGAATTCTTATCTGAACGAATTCATCCATTCAATACTTATTATTTTTTTTTTTTTTTTGCTTTTTTTTTGTGTGAAAAGTTTTATTTCCGCTTTAATTCTAGTTGTTGCTGTTGTTGTTATTATTATTGCTGCTGCTGCTGTTAATGCATCAGCTGCCAAAAATTGCTCTACTTGTTTTCCCCATTTGATATTATTGTATTTGACATTCGTTGTTTTTGTAGTTGTCAAGCTGTTGTTGTTGTTGCTGCTGTTGCTTCTACTGCCAAAATCCAAATTCCATATACTCGTATCTTATATGCATACTTGTACATAAATAAATATATATATACATATGTATGTATGTATGTATGTATGTAAGTAGGAATAGTATGTAATTGTAATTCTTGTTCGTTCTGCCTGAGAGTTTCTGTAAATTTGAAATTATTCACAGTTGGCTGAGTGGATAATGTCGCCAAGCGTCCCATAAAGTGGTTGTCGTGCAAAATATGCACATATCTACTGGTACATAGTTGGAATTTGAAATTGTAATGAATTAAAGGGGTTTAATTTCTTTCTTTTTTTTTTGTTTTCCCCATATTCTATATATAGTATGCAGTTTTTGTTTTTTTTTTCTTTTTTTCTAACTGCTAATGGATTGCAAACAACATTGCCATACACTGGAGGCCAATTATGCACACATATAAATGCAAAATAGCAGTGATAAAGATTTCTATAATTAATTGTGAAAATTCTAAATTTTATGTAAAATTTGGTTGTAGTAAATGCAATTACAAAAATTCTCTAATTAAGGTCTATATTAAAATAATGCCATGTAGTTTCTAGAATTTATGAATTTTAGGTCATACTACTATATGGTTACTCTTAGAAACATACGATAATTGTTATATATTCTATTCAACTTTTACTGTACATTAGTCCATTTTTATTTCCTATTTTTCACTGTATCACAGTGTATATTATTTCAAGCTAAACTGGAAATATCGAGTTGCGAGTCAGGAAAGCTTACGTAGCTTACTACTCGGTGTACAAAAAGAGGATTGCATCTTCACATAACTAATGGGATGGATGGAGCAATTGTACGTCCAATACTAACTTACGGTTCAGTTGTATGGTGGCCGGTAAACAGAGTTAAAGCAACTAGGAGAAGAACCAATGGAAGGTGTGAATGGAACTCAGCGCTTTTCCCGCTAAATTTAGTGCTTTTTGAAAATTGAAACGCGGACAAAAGTGATTTAGCGCTTAACGGTTTTTTTTTCAATTTAAAAGACACTAAATGCTCTGGTAAATAATCCATTTCTTAACAAAATTTTGTATTGAAACATTGTAATTTTTGTACTTCATTTTACAACATTAATATTCAACAATGGACAGCAACTAAAAAACTACCTTATGAAACATCGTTGAAAATCATTACCCCCATTCGTTTCAAAATCTGTCAAAGATTGTAAGTTTGGAGAAGAAGAAGAATTTTTGTGTGTTTTGCAGTGTGGTCAACTTTTGTTTTTCAAAATCCGCTAAAATTAAGAATAAAACGCGTAATTTCTTAAAAAAAGTGTTAAATTTTTTTCCTCATAAAAGTGCGAGAAAACCCAATGCATTTAAATTTTTTCACTTATACAGGCAAACGCTAAAGCGGAAAAGCGCTAAGTTGGCCACACTGGTGTTTTGTGTGAATAAAAATAAATAAAAATGTTGCCTTTCAATTGGATTTGGACACCAAGAAATTAAATAGCAACTAGCTGACCCGGCAGACGTTGTTCTGCCCTTTTTTATTTGAATGAAGAAGAATGAAGTTTCTTGATATTTACAATTGAACATTGATAATGACAATTCAAGCTTAAAGGACGTACATTGAATTTGGAAAAAAATTTAAAATTTAAATTTAGATTTAAAAATGAGGCATCAAAATTGCCATTTTTAAAAGTATTTAATTTGCAGAAGAATGTCAAAAACCGTTCTAAAAGTTATATCTAATCCCAAAAATTATTTTAAAATGTGGACCCATTTTCTATTTATCGCAAAGACTGGCTGTCCAACAAGGTCCAAACCGAGGAAGATATATCAGTATTCACAGATGGTTCAAAGATGGAAACTGGAACAGGAGCCGGTTTTTACTCGGAGCAACTAAAAGTACAGGAATCCTACAGATTGCCCCATACATGCAGCGTGTTTCAAGCTGAAATCTTTGCAATCGAGAAAGCAGCAAAACTAATACACGAGCAAAACATCCCCACCTCGACGATCACATTCTTCGTGGATAGTCGGTCTGCTCTGGAAGCTCTGATGTCAGTAACGACGAAATCAAAGGCGATACAAAATTGTAGACGCTCGCTGCTATCTATTCGACACCACACACACCATTCGACATAGTAATATTGAAGGGAACGAAAAAGTAGATGAAACGGCGCGGCTGGGGTCCACTATGGATACAAGCGCAGCGGACACATCCATACGGCCACCGATTTCTGAACTATATGGAATTATTGACGCCATAGTAAGCCACGAAACCAATCACAACTGGACAAACAGAAGATATTGTGCAACGTCACGTTCACTATGGCAGGAACTCAACAGGAAAAGAACGAATTACATCCTTTCTGTGGGGAAACTCCAGATTCAAACTCTCACCGGAATCATCACAGGCCACTGCGCAATAGGAGCCATGCTTCAGAAATGGCGCATCGAGTCCACCGATCACTGCAGGATGTGCGGAGATATTGAGGAGGCTGAGACAATACACCATCCACTGTACGAATGCACCGCTCTGCAAGAGCGACGATTCCGTACTTTAGGATAAAGGTTCTTTGCAGACATAGCAGAGCTTAGCAGAATCGATCTGTCCAGCCTTTTGGATTTTGCCACTTGAACAAAAATGTTAAGGTGGCATAATACTTGAGCTAATAGGAGATATATAGGTTCCCACAACCGGTCGACTCCAGACCAACTGCTGAAGGCAATCACAATGGGCCTACTAGGCCTGCGAGTGGAAGTGGCATATTTCACTGTTACACGCCTTCTAAACCTAAGCTAACCTTTCCTATTTATTACAAATATATAAAATTTATAATAGAATTTGTTACAGCGCCACTTATCGGATTTTGACATAGCTAGGCAGGTTCTCGAGATATTTCATAAATAAGTAGAAATAATAGTAAAAAAAGGAATGGGCAAAGTATTAAAAATAGTATTGAAGAACAGTAAAAAAGTAGTAGAAAATGGCAGTAGAAATAGTAGTAGAAAAGTAGTAATAAAAGGAATAGAAAATAGAATTACAAATTGTTGTAAAGAGGTAGTAAAAAGGTAGTAGAAAAAGTAGTAGAAAAATGGTTAAATGGAGTAGTAGAGAAATAATAGTAAGAAATAGTAGTAGAAAAACTGTAAAAAAGTAGTAAAAAATAGTAGAAAGTAAACAGAAATTGTAGAAAAATGTATTAGAAAAGTAGTAGAAAAAAAATTATAAAATAGTAGTTGAAAAAGTAGTAGCAAATAAGAAAAAAATTGTAGGAAAAAAGAAGTTTAAAAGTAGTAGAAAATAGTAGTAGAAAATAAAAGTGGTGCTTGGTGACACATCCACTAATCCAACAAACTGAAACAATTTACATTTTGGTACCGCACCATAAATGGCTCCCAAGATATCTCATAATGGAAATTCAGGTTATATGGAAGATGCCACACCCCCTTTGTAAATCCCACCCATATTTTTGTTGTAGTATGGTATTGTCAATTCTCGCTATTGTACCAAATTTCTGTACTGTGCTATAAATGGTTCTTGAGATATACCCAAAAAACTGTTAGGATTGTTTGGGAGGTGCCACGCCCACTTTCCTAAAAGCCATTATGAATAGCTATGTTTTATCCTCCCGCTCAAGCAAATATATTGTGGAAATATGACTTCAATCGGTCCAGTCGTTCAGAAATTGCACGATTACATACACACAAAACTCTACGATTTTATTTATAAAGATTACAGTGACAAAAAACAAAAATTTGAATATACTTTTTTCGAGGTTTACACATGTCGTTGGTCTAGTCATGCAGAAAAAAATTGCATACTCAGAATTTTCAATTGACCCTCAAAATCTGAAATTAGGACCAAAAAACCCATTTTTGATAGGTGAAAGCATGTACTTGCCCGTAACTTTATTTTTATTTATACCAGGAGTAAGTATTTATATTCTATTGAAAAGAAGATATTTGGCTGGTTGCAACGATATATAAATTGATAATATATCATAAGGAATAGCGGAGTTAGAGGTCAAAACATAATGAAAATCGAAAAAAAATTTTACATTTTTTAATTTTGAATGACTGTACGCATTTTTCGAATATCTCAATCAAACCTCAATGGATTTTGAAAATAACTCGTTGGAAATAGTATTAAATGCAGTTTATTTATTTATACCTTTATACATACACTGGTAAACAAAATAGTCGTTCAAAAAGCCATTCAAAATGAAAAAATATGAAAAAGCTAAATTTTCGTTTGTTTTGCCCTCTAGCTCTGGTATTTCGTAAGATATATTACCAATTTATATACATATGATTGTAAGCAGCTAAGTGTCCTCTTTTGAATGAAAACTTACTCGTCGTATAAATAAAAATAAAGTTACGGGCAAATATATGCTTTAACCTATCAAAAATGGGTTTTCCGGCCCTAAGTCCAGATTTTGAGGGTCAATTGAAAATTCTAAGTATGCAGTTTTTATCTGCTTGACTATACCTACAATTTGAGCTATGTCTCGAGGAAAGTATATTTTCACTGTCACACAGTGTTATAGGTAATTCGAAGAATGGATCTCTTTTGCTCTCTCTGGTTGCTTTCCGACTCTTTTATTGTATTTTGTCACTTAATAAATAATACAACAGCAGCTGTTATGAAAACAAAAAGTCTAAAAAAATGTAATAGATCGTAAATTTTTCCTATTTTTTACAAACTTGTATTTAAGGGTTGCTAGTTGCTTTCTGCATTTCAAGTGCATTTCGTTGAAATGCACCGACTGAAATGCAGAATTTCATTTGATAGTTTTCGTATAGCGAAATTCCGCATTTCAACGAAATGCTTAGTTTGCCTGAAATTCACACTAGTGTTCCAGCTCTATAAATTCAAAATATATTAGCAAACATTTTTGCTGAGGCATTGAGTCTTGCAATTTATTCAATTGCTAAGCGTGAACTCCTCGGATAAAATATTTGAGATAAACAAAAATCAATATAAATAAAAAAGGGTTAATTTTTATCCAAAAAAATTCAGTAATTTACTCATACTCACCACATTAATGAATATAAAAACTAAACTATAAACTGGGGGCTTTGTTTTGCTTCGAATTGTAATACCAAAGCCTAATGAATGGTTGACTACATATGCTGAACTGGATCTATGCATCAATGGTTCAATTCATTTCAATTCCAATCTATATGCATAACAAAAAAAAACAAAAACAAAAAACACCTTTTTCATCTTTATGGCCCATGTAATGTGAATGATTACTACTTTAACTACCATAAAACTACAAAATTCGTTCTGGCGCACACATTCAGGATGCAATTACGCGCTGCAAGTTGCCAGAGTCAGAGCAGTATTCATACAGTATTCAGTTTTATTTCATTACCAAAAATGGGTAAATGACTTACATATGCCAAAGATGGGCTGACTAACTAACTGACTGAATGATGATACAAGGGGGCTGCAGTAGTAGCAGCAGCAAGCAAGCATGAATAAGCTAACCAAGTTAGTCATCATTAATAACAAAATTAGGCATAGTAGAAACAGACTGCCAATGTATTCATATATTGTACAAATGAAACGGACAGACGAACAGACAGGCATACATTCATTCAATTCAATTCAATTCAATTCAAGAATGCATATCTATAAAAAAAAAAAAAAAATTGTAATATGAAATTAAATGATTGCGCCTGATGAAGCAGACGATGATGATATTGATAATAATAATAATGATGATGAGTATGGTTGATAAAGATGGAAATGGAGAGATGATGGCTTGATGGTGATGGTGGTGATTGTGGTTGTGTGTGGTTCTCATCATTTTCTATAATTCCATTTCATATAAAAGAAACAAATCAAGTTTTGCTGCTGTTTTTTGTTATTGATGCCACAACGAGCATTTTGTGCGCTGTTAATTCGAATTGAAATATTCCATTCATTTAGGACAAAAAACAGAAACAGAAAAACCACCTATTTCCGCACTTGACGCTCAAGTTGTTGCAGGCAATCGTGGTAACAGCTTTATGCTGTACTTGGAATGCAAAAGCAGCGGCCGTTTGAAAATCACTTTGATGTTTTCTGTTCTTGTTGTTGTTGTTGTTGAATACATATACAAGTATATTTCTTTCTTTAATATATCTAAAATTACGCTCGATCAAGCTGAAGATGAGAAGCGCTAAGCATTAAATCTTTTGATAAAATTTATAAAAGGTTCTTAATTTTGTTCTTCTTCTTCTTCTGGGGTGGTTAGGTATTTAATATTTCTAAGCACATCATTGCAAAATGAATACAAACTTGAAAAATTATTTGCTTCTTTTTTCTTTTTGCATAATTTATTTTAATTACAAAAGAATAATTTATGAGTTAATAAATTTGCATCTGATTTGAATATATGAAACTGTGATCCTTTAGTTGTTGTCTTCAATAAGTGTATATTTGTGTCCGGTTTGTTACGCTCGTTTGTCCGGTTTTATAACTTAAATTTCAAAATTAATTTCGACAGATGTTTATGTATTTTTTATTACTTTCATATTACAGCACAAAACTCAAACTCTCCTTTCTATTTATAACTTTAAACTGTAATATTTTTAAATGCATTATCATTGTGTTATTGTTTTTGGACCGGGATATAAACAGCCGGCATGATTGATTGAAAGCCGGAACCGTACATTATACATGCACACAACTATACAGAAATATGTATATTTCTGATTGTATTCATATGCATTTGTGTGTATGTGTAAAGATATTTTTAATTGAAATTGCCAACAATTAAATGAATCTCTTTTTTTCGATTATATAAATGAAACCTTTGTCAAAAATCTTCTATAGTTCATAAAGAAATTTAAATATGAAAGGGAAAACTCATACAAAAGCAAAAACTTTCTCACAAAAGGATTTCTCATTTAATATAGATTTCTTAAAGTTTTAAGGGAATATCTACATCAAGTAAAAGAGTTTTGAAAGTGCTGAAATTTGTCAAAGAAATTAAAGCATTTGTATTTATTTTTATCAATTGTTATAAATTATGAAGGGTTTAACCAATTGAAATTTATTTTCCATAGCTTAAGTTTAAAATTAGCATTTGGAGAAGTTTTTAAACATGACAGCCTTTCTGGGCAATTGTTCCCTTATTGTCTAAATTGTCATGTGATTTGAAATGAGTGTTAAATCAGTCTGTGTGACACATTTTTTTAACATGAATTCTTATTTTGAATTCTGAAAGAAGAAGTTATTGAAGTTAAATAAAGGTTTTTTTTAGTTTTAATTTTCGTCCTGGGACGAAGTTTAAAAAGTTTAAAAATTCATCAAAAATATAAAACATTATCTGATCTTTATAAATTTAGTCTAATTTTAAAGACAATGAAATGCGTAATAATAAGTAAATAAAATGTTTGAACCACCAGACGACGAATAAGAGGTTGAATTTCTAAAAATAAGAAAATGAAGATAATGAGGGAGAAGGGCGAAATTTTGTTTTGATAGGAGTATGTTGAATTGATACGCAGAATGGCCGGGCCAAAATTCATACTCGTCATTCAGATACAAAAGGAACTGTAGGTCTCTCTCATTCGTGTTCAATTACTGTGATGTTTTTTTTTAACCGTGAATGATTCATGTTCTAATTGGTAGTAGGCATATATATTGGGAGTATGAATGTATAAGCTCGTATTTTTTTCGTAATTTGAACATTTATTGTGAAAAAGTGATTATAAATTTATTCTTTAAAGTATTGTCCTTGTTAGCCACAACCTTTTCCCATCTTTCTGGTAGCATACGGATTCCGCGTCGAAAGAACTCCTCATCTTTTGAGGCTATCCACGAATCGACCCATTTTTTGAGTTCTTCGAAAGAACGGAAGTGCTGTTCAGCCAGGCCATGTGCCATTGATCGGAACAAGTAATCAGAAGGAGCAATGTCTGGAGAATACGGTGGGTGGGGCAGCACTTCCCATTTCAGTGTTTCCACGTATGTTTTTACTTACCTTGCAACATGCGGCCGAGCATTGTCGTGTCTATTCTCATATTCTGGCCTCTTATCCTTTAATGCTCGGCTCAAACGCATCAATTGTAGTCGGTAGCGGTCGCCAGTGATCGTTTCACTCGGTTTCAACAGCTCATAATACACGACACCTTTCATATCCCACCAAATACACAGCATGAGCTTGGATCCGTGGATGTTCAGCTTTTGTAAAATTATGAAAATTATTTGACAGATCAATTCTTATAGTATTTTTAGCGCTCTTCGAGATAGAATATTTGTCAATGTCAAAAAAATGGCGCGTATAATAGATATGAAGTTAGCCACAATTACGAGTTTATATATTCATACTCCCAATAGTAATATGAAATCGCAAAGGGTTTGGTCTGGTCAGTTTTCAAATTTAGCCTATGAGTATTTGAAGTTCTCACATTTAATTTTCGGGCACGAAAATGAAATAGTAAAGGTGAAGAGCAAGAAAAGATATGGAAAATTCCCAACCATTTTTGAAATATACCCCGATTTAATTGAACTTTAAGAAGTAGTTTTGTTTATAAAATATTCGATTTGGTTAAAATTGGAATTTTATGTTGAATTTTTGAACTTGATTCTTTTTGCTTTTTTGCAAAATTTTCGAAAATTTCAATAGTCCTCGAAAAAATAAAATTTTTTTTTTGAAATTAAGTTTTTATTCCACGAGACGAAACTAGTCTCGTATTTTAAGCAAATCGGAAAGGGGCCTGCAGTCTAGAGTGGGTCAAATTGTTTAGTAGCTAAACACATACTTAGGCTGGCTATCAGAAAATTCGTTCGAAGTAAGAAAATTCTAGAGAGTAGGAATTTTGTGTTGAAAACAGCAATTTTTACAAAGGAATAAAAAGCAAAACATAACTATAAATAAATTGTTTTTATTCTTTACAAAAACTTGTCAATAAGTTATTGTTGTTTTTCCATACAATAATCGCTGACAACTAAACAATTTTGCTTGTGACTATAATATGAAACAAATTGGTCCATTAAGGACTCCGTTAACTATGAAACCGAGCTGAAAAAAATTTGAGCCATATCATTTTTTATGCAAAATTTTATGAACTTTCGAAATTCGCAGTCAATCATAAAATATGGTATAATTTTTTCAGAGTTTTTTAAAAAAGTTTTGATATCTTTTAAAATTTCATAATTTTTAAAAATTAAAAAAGTCGTTCGAAAATTCTAAAAAAAGTTTTGATATATTTTAAAATTTCATAATTTTTAAAAATGAAAAAAGTCGTTCGAAAATTCTAGAAAAATTAGAACGTATTTTTTGATGAATTTTAAGAAGTTTTTGTTCTATAAATTTTTTTTCAAAAGTTCACCCGTTCTATGTAAAAATTCCTTAAAGTTTTGAAGCGACTTTTCTCCTTCAAGCCGCCAATTTGCATAATTACACGCTAAATTTTGAAACACCAAGTGACATATTTTGAAGTTGAGGATGCATTGACGTCGGAATTTTATCAAATAGAAGTATTTCTTGTTTATTTCATTCCCAAAATAACTTAAGAAAACAAATTTTGAATCGAAAAATAATGTTTTTTGATGAATAAGTGAGCATAACTTTTTGAATTTAATTTTTTTTTTATTTTGACTGCAGATTTCGAAAGTTCATAAAATTTTGCATTTTGATATGGCTCAAATTTTTTTAAGCTCGTTTTCATAGTTAAGGGAGCCACTTAAATAAGCTTTGAAATTAAAGCCGTTCCGTCCTTAATGGGTTAATCCTAGTTTGCATCTTCAAAAAATAAAAAATACTAGTCGGTAAGGCCCCAGTAACTGGGGCTATTTCTTTGCGGACGAAATCTCTTTACAAAAAAACAAATATCAAAAGAGAACCAAACCACTCGTTGGTGTTTGTTTTGTTATTTGTGTATGCAGATAATTCGTTAGATATTTCTGAGAGATGCCGTTACTCATGTCTTCTGTCTCTCTCTCATTTATTATTTATTCCCGCTTAAGTAATGACTTTTACAACCAGCGTTGCCAGAACGTCGATTTTAACGTCATTTTGACGATTTTTTGACCCAATGACGATTTGACGATTTTTGTTGAAAAATTACGATTTTTTAGATCAACCACAACTGCATAAAAACTTTTTTGTTTTAAAATCTCCTCTGCCATTTTTATACATATAGTATATCACAAAAATGTCTTTTAACACGCCAAAAAAACTTGTGCCCCAAAGATCTTCTCAATAATATATATTTAATTCCTTGGTACATTAAACTTCAAAATATTTTTTGAACTCAATACTACTTAGTGATAGTATGATGTGGCAAAAGTAAGTTTCCAAAAACTTAAATATTAACAATTTAGTGAATTGGTTTTCAACAGTGAATATAAGATTTCTACACCGATCTAGACTAAGTTTATTTATCAATTGTTTTTATTCCTCCATACTGTGAAAAGTGTGGTCTAAAACAATCAACCTTAATCTGCTTTTGTATTACCATTTGATGACAAGCCAAGTCTTGGTGATGATCATTAAAAAAAGCTTTCTTCATCATTATGAACACATTTCAATACACATTGCATCTACTATAAGATAATGTAAAAATTACCTATTAAGCTTTTCTCGTCAGGAACTGGTAAATCTTTTGAAGGAATAAAGACTAGATATATCAGTGTTGAACTTGATTTCCAGTGATAGAATTTTGATTATGCTTTCCATGCACAAATATTTTAAGACCAGAGTATTTAACTCATGATGTTAATAACATTGATTTCAGAGACAAAGCAACATTTTTGGAAAGAAAATATTGGAATTTATGCTAAAGAAAAATTAATAAGGGCCTTCATTAAAACGTGCAAAGCCTTGTAAACTTGTCAAAATTTATATGAAATTTGACAGTATGTTTCAAAAGAAGTCAATTCCTTACAAAGTTTGATGCCACATCTTAAAAATTTGGGGGACGAAAATTAATTTCACCAATTAGATGTTGAATTCAGGGAGCAACGATATGTAGATTTTGGAGTTTTTCTCTAATGATGATTTTTTTGTGAAAATTACGATTTTTTCTTACAATTTTGACGATTTTTGAAGTGAAGTTTCTGGCAACACTGTTTACAGCGATGAATGCAATGCTTTGTTCAATGAGTGAATTTTGAAGAACTTTCGACTCTAATATTTTGGAATTGGCTTAACCGGTTTTAAATCTGGATCTTCTGGAATAAAATTGTAGTTACACTAATAAATGCATAGATTTCTATTTTTACATACTTTTAATTAATAAACTCAAAAACATGAAATTTCTTCCATATTTTTTTGAAATTAGTGGGTGGTGCGGTTTTTGTGATCGCCAGTGTAAATATAACTCCTATAACATTTACAGAATGTGGAAAGCTTGATCCAAGCCCTCTTTATGGTATAAACACAACCAAAGCAGCCGGCCTCAGCTTCAACAACAAACACACAGAATTTTACGAATTTGTATGGGAACAAATTTCTGCGGCTTGCTGCCGCCTAAACGACGCTACAGTAGATTCTATTCAAATTTTCTCAACTTCACAATGTTTTCTCTCTTGTGAGAGGGGAAACATTGCCAAATTTTTCAAAAAAAGCCAAGTGCTGCCAAGTTTTAGTGCGAAAATATAGATATTTTTTTAGAGTTTCCTTTTAGTTTCTTCATTCTTTTGATGTTTTTGTACAAATAAACGATGTAAATAATTTTAATTTATGTAAACATTTTTTCAAATTACAGAATATTGAAATTTTCCTTTTATTTTTTGATAATTGATAACTTAAATAAAAAAACTGCTTTTGTTTTGTTTTCCTTTTACATATTCTAGAGGTCGACGCTTTTGAGAGGAACATAAAATAATTATTTTCTTTTGCATGAACTAATGAAGAGATCGAAGTTTACATTTTGTTTGCTTTAAACTTTCCTCTTGAAATTAAATTTTCTGGTGACTATATTAATTTCCTCGACATTCAAAATCATACATAAAATCAAATACATCTGCTTGACACATTTATAGATACAGAATATCAGCAAATATAAACTGTAAGCGACTCTTAATCAATATGAAATTCCAAACTTGTAATTTGGAAATTCCCAAATACCCAAAAGAGTATGAACAAAAGAGCGAAATGAAATGATAACTTCGACAACAATACCATTTAAAACAATTGTTTTCTTTTTTTTTCATTTCCAATTCTCAAAAATGAAAAATCAAAAATAGAAATTATTATATTTGAACATAAGCACGCTGAAATAAACTAAATAAGGGGTGTTTTAGATATGTATCTAAATTTCCTTGCTGAAATAATAATTTGAACATACTTTCCATAACGCAATGGCATAATAAAAATACAAAAGTGTATAACTAACTAAAATAACAACAGCCGCTAGGGACGTTATGATAATATTAGGTTTACTTTTATGCACTTCAATTGTGAAATTAATTATTTCGGTTTCTTTTTACTATCCACAACAAACAAAAAGTTTTATTTATCCACGGATACGATCGATGGGTTATGGCTTATAGTGGGGTATGGAAAAAGACAGAGTGTGTGTGTGAGAGAGAGAGAGATTGTGTATTCGAATTTTGGCAGCAATAACAGCAGATGATGTTCAGCTTGAGTAGTTACAAATCTACAGAACGATTACAAAAATTGAGGCGTTACTTGAAGTGCATACTATATATAGAAATAACCTCAACTTTTTAACTTTATCGTCACGTTAGATTGTGGCATATCTTGACGACCCATAGACAGCCAGTGTGTCTATTTACATGTCTGTCTGTATGTCACTCTCACGTGCTTCTCACTGATAATTTCACATTCAGTTTTGTCATTTTGGCCTTTGTTTCCTTTCTTCCTTCCTTCCTTTTTCTACTTCCAACTTTTTTCGATTCTGTTGTTGTCGTTTTTTGAATTTTTGATGAACTACGTGTATTGAATTTATAAACTACTATTTGTAAATACAACTGGGTAAAAAATTCTTCAATAACGTCACGGGGTTGAGTCGTTTAGTACAACCCACTTTATTGTTGTAGCTGCTATTTATGCATGTTAGTATTATTTGACTTTGTAAATTTGTATACATACTATGCACCTTGATGTATTGGCTTGCATAAAATTTTGTAACGTTTTACAAATTGAATAAAAAGCATAAATGAAAATGAAAAATTCCATAAAATGTTAGTAATGTGAAAGGGTCTTTTACGTTACACTATGATGAATTTTAGCTTTAAATTTCTTTCACACAATAAATTGTCTGCTGGTTTGTAGCCGGTCTCTCTGTTAATCTGTCTGTCCGTTTTTGTAGTTAAATAACTTTTATAGAAATTTATGTATTTGTTTCATTAACTTTTGTAATTGCTGTTTTTGTTGCTTTACTGGTTAATTTGATATCTGTCGATTTTTATTTGTTTTCTTCATTTCCGGTTGAAGCACACAATCATGCAAGAGCACCAAATGCCCACCAAACATTTTTCAGTATTCCACCAGCAATACGATAGTAAACGCCAAGCGCCATCTTTATGCAACTTAAACAACTTGTCATTAAATTGAAATTAACCATTTGCATGCATGTGTTAAGTATCTACTTATTTTTATATATGGTGGTTTCAACTATTAGCGACATAAATTTCTGGTATTTTTTGTTTTTATTTTGTTTTTCTTTTTTGGTATTTGGAATTTAATTACAAAGTAATTTGTTTGTTTGTGGGTAGATTTGGTCTTTCGGCGTTTTCGTTTCTCTTTTCTTCGTGTCTGTGATTGTAGCAAGTGAAAACCAGTCATCATTGTCTAAGTAATTTATTTACTTTTTAATGGCATTACAAATTTTGTAATTATAATTTTGTTTTTGTTCTTCATGCTATCATACAGTAATAGCTAGTAATAAAAATAGAAAAACATGGCAAAAAAACAGGAGAAAAAATAAAATTATTTCGAAAAGATATTAAAATTTATTTTAATTATTTATTCTTTATAACGGCTATTCTAAATAAATCGAAACCAGATAAGTCTGCTTCGAACTGTAAAAGAAGAGAAATGCAAGATATGAATTTAAAGAGTACCAATTCAAGTTTAGGAAAATACATAATAGCTCCGTTCCCGTACTACAACGCGGGTGAACGCGTTCGCCCAAAACAGCCCAGAAAACGTTCCCGTACTCAAAAAACTTGCAAATGAGAGCAGAGATGAGAGAGTAATTGTCTTCTTCTTTTTGCACGAAATAGCCCGCACTTTTTCTTCGGGTAAAAATGTTAAAAGTGTCAAACCATCAGCTGTTTTGCTTTTGTGAAAATATATTGAAAATTTTAAATTAATAAATAAATAAAGATTTTTAGAAAAATAAGTGATATTTAAAATGGAAAATGTTTAAAAGACGTTTGAAAATTAATTAATAGTATATGAATTAGTTAATTTTTAACTACATTCTACACAAGTTAATGACGCAATTGTCTGTTCAACTTCTGGCGCTGTAGAAGCTTCTGCCATTTCAGAATAACGTAAATTGTGATTGTGAACCCGAAGATTCTACAAAAAGAGACAGGCGAATAATTAATATTTAATTTTTTCATTATTTATTTATTTTCTTGTAAGATTTAACAATTTTTATTTTATTAAATATCACAGAAACTTTGTTTATTGAATTTAACTGTCGTTAAAATTTGACGTTTTGTTTCGTGCAAGAAGTGGTTTTGTGCGTGCCCGTACTTTTGTGCATTTTTGTGTATCAGAAAGAGCAAGACCGTATTTAGGGGGAGGTTTTGGGGGTTCTAACCCTCCCCCCCCCCCCGCCCCCCGA
Organism: Toxonevra muliebris; assembly: GCA_963691655.1. Classification (NCBI taxonomy): domain Eukaryota; kingdom Metazoa; phylum Arthropoda; class Insecta; order Diptera; family Pallopteridae; genus Toxonevra; species Toxonevra muliebris. The sequence goes on along the minus strand of OY829327.1, from coordinate 78,545,802 downwards.
AATGTGGAAACTTTATTCTAATTTTTGAGATTAATTGCCAATGGATGGAAAAAAGTCAAAATAAAATCTATTTAACGATATTTTTTACTTCCATCGGTTTTTTTTTTCTAAAAAGTCAAATATAAAAAATAAAATTGAAATCTTAGTTACACTATGCGATCAATTCCGATTTGTTTTCTTCGACATGAGGTTTGACTACAGATTCAAAAAGAGGAAGTGATACTGAGCACTTCTGCATTCATAGTTTTTCTAGGTCAGTAACTGTTTTTGATTTAAGGTTTCGTCCTGAATCAGTTTGAAAAGTTTAAAAATAAATAAAAATACGAAAAATTATCGGATCCGTGTAAAATAAGACTTATTTATTATTATTATTATTTAAAGGAAGGACGACTCGAAAGTCAGGCACTGCGACCTATAAGATCTTTTGTACCAAAGCCCCAAGAAAGAAAGAAAGAAAGAAAGGAAGGGAGAAAGAAAGATAGATAAGAAACATACCCAAGCCGAGAATCGAACTCGGGTCTCCAGAAACAAGAGTCTGGCACTCTTCCACTAGACCACAGTGGCGATGGTAGGACCTACAGTTTCACGCCGTTTCCGAACGGCTATGTGGCAATTTTTTATCGGCTTGGTGGTTTTGCCATTACCAACCAAGGTTTGTACTTGTACACATTCTTATAATTCTCATCCACTTCATATCGATAGTGAATATAAGAAGTTTATGAGAATTAACCACCAGACCAAGACGGGAATCGAACCCTCAACCTTCTGGATGGAAGTCTAGTGCACTATCCACTAGACTATCGAGGTCGTCATAATTGTGTTAAACATAACTACAGTTAGGTTAGGTTGGAGTGGCTGTCGAGAGACACACTTAGGCCTGAATGACCTATTGTGATACCACATAGTTGGATCTACAGTTTAACGCCGATTCCGAACGGCGGTGTGGCAATTTTTTATCGGCTTGGTGGTTTTGCCATTACCAACCAATGTGTGTATTTGTACACTATCTTATAACTCTCATACCCTTCATATTGATAGTGAATATAAGAAAGTTATGAAAATTAACCACCAGACGAAGACGGGAATCGAACCCGAACCTCCCACATGAAAGTCTAGTGCACTATGCAATAGGCTATCGAGGTCGTCATAATACAATAAACAAAATAAGACTTGCTTGAACCCCATTTTTTTCCTAAAACGTTACATGATGGGAAGTTTTTGACCTCAGATTCGTGTTCTTATTAGCAAAACCAATCTTAAAATTTATTTTTTAACGCATTACTGCTCAGAGCACCACGACTAGAAAAATCTCTTTCAATGCTGTGACTTCACGAATTTAGGGAATATAAGCCAACTTCATCCGGGTTCCTTATCATTGATTATGGCTCAAATTTCCAATGATGATCATTTGAAAAAAATGAGCCTCTACTATTTTTGCTAATTTTTTTGAGGTTGGGTACATCATCAGTAGTGGGAAGTAAATGAGTTAATGAAATTATGTCCCTCACGATAAAAAAAATGCATTAGAACGCACATTGAATAATATTTATTTGAAAAAATTTAATTTGATTATTCTGTGAATTTTTTGTCACTTATGGCCTTTTTTTTTTGAGGTTAAGATTAAAAAAAATCGGAAAATTTTTCCTAAAATTTTAATTTTATAGGGTCCATCAAATGTATCACCGATTTAATTTATTGTATTTAAAAATCAGTTTGATAAAAATTATTTATGAATATTTTCTTCGAATGAAAACCCCTCCCCCCGAAAAAAAAATTTCTGGCTACGGCCCTGAGAGAGAGCATTTTTCGTTTACTCTCAGTTTACCAGACTTTACCCAAAAAGTACGGGAACGGACCTAATATGACAAATAAATCGATCAGCTTGCATAATTTTTACAAACAACCAAAAAAAACTCTTTAAGTAACGTTTCGTAAAAGAGCATTTTCCAGTGTGCTGGCAAGCCTAGTTTGTGAATATAATAACAGCTGATTGTAAAGTGAGGTTATGTTTTAATAGTGTTTAGCATGCATATTTTTTCGCCAAATTTGTTTTCTTGAAAGGAAAGTTGTAAATACTTGCTATAAGGATCTAAATAATTGTAAGTTTAGTGTCCTTCCGTTACCGAAAAAGAAGAAATTTTGTTATAGATGGCATGCACGATTTTTCCCAGTCACTATAAGCTAGAAACCTGCGCCGCACACTAGAGCGTTTCATACAAGCTAAACGTGGTAAATCATTGTTTTAGTCCTATCTGACACAAATGTATACAATTATTATAAATATTTTCATCATTAACCACGCCCATTTTCCCCATAAAAAAGTTTTTACTCATATAGATAGACAAAAGGGTAAAACATTTTTTGAAATCAGATCCCGCATGGGTCTTAAAAGTTCCGAAAATTTGACCATAACTTTTGTTTTTTACCAAATTTTTAGCCAAATGTTTCAATGTTCATATCTTTTTTATTACTCTTAATAAAAGAGAAACAAAATGCAAGAATAATTTTTCTAATTTGTTTATGTTCAATTGTCCCGCCAGAGAATCAAAGTCATAGATTTGAAAAACCAAAAATTATGGACTTTTTTTTCGGATTTTTCAAAACACATGCGGTGGTCCCGTAAATATTATTTGACTTCAGAAACTGCTCTACTCTTGTATTCATCTATATAAGTAGACAGACAACTAAAGTTTTCTGCATAGAGTAGGGTTACCAACTACATCTGAAAATCCATAGAGGAGTACATTTAACAAATCACAAAATTTTGTGTACACGGTGCAATAATTTCCGGATCACTGTTTGGGTAGTGAGAAATTCTAGTTTAAGATGAAAACACTTATACTTGATTAGTAGAGCAAAATCTCCAAAAGGTTTGACGTTTCTGGATTGACGTTTTTTTTATGGCCTTATGAAATTTTTAGTTTTCGGTAGATTTTGATGATTTTGAATTATTCAGTTTTACGCCCACCATTGGTGAACTAATGAAAATTTGTTTTTTTATTCTGCACCAGTTGTAGGCAAGGCATAGATAAACAACTTTTGTTATGACATCAATCCAAAAAAAATCATATATGAGTTCTCTTATCGAATCGAATTCTGAATTCTGAAAAGTGCCATTTTTTCACATTTTTGAAAATTGCTGTCTACAAACTCATAATTAACTGAAAATTTCTGGCCATAAATAACTAAAAAATAAATTCCATGAAAATGAAAACAATTTTATAGCACTTAAACATGATTCGGTGTTCGCAATCTATGCAGATGATCTTTTTAGCACAAAAAATGCTCGATTTTGAAATGCTACAGCACTCACAAAAATAATTTAAACGTTAAAACTGTTATTTTCTCTTCTTTGGACAATTCCCTTTACAACAATACCAAATATTTTGAGTTTCTTTTCCATGAATTTTTTGATTTTTGTCCAAGGACGGAGCACAGTGTGCCATATCAAATTGAATTCATTTTATTCCATACTCCCCAAATTTTCAAAATTATGTTTTCTTCCTAGAATTCGAGCAAAGGTAATAAACACCGAAGGTAATGAATTATCAAGACTGCGAGAAATCGACCACACTAAAATATCAGAAATGTTTTTTTTGCAGAAATATGCTGGACACCTAGGGTTCCATGAAAAATATTCATTCTTCATTTCAAACATGTTTGGTTTTAATATAAAGTGGGCTTATGTTTAAATTTGTGGGAGAATTCTACAGCACAATAGTTACAATAACAACTAAAAGAAGAATTACGAAACTCAGTTGAAACGTACGGTCTGCAATTTTCCTTTACTCAGTTTAAAGCGGATTTTGTTTTTCAACTGCTGATGTGCTGGATACGCTCACAGATATAATAATAATACAATAACAATACGAATGTGCCGGGGAGAAACTATTTCCGCCTATGTAAACTTGATATATTGATAATGCTCTAAAGATAAAAACAAAAAAGTAAAAGAATATATGGAAAACAATCAGATGGTAAAAACAACAACATCAAATATTAAATTATGCAAAATATTAATAACAACTTAAAGTAAAGTAAAAACGGAAAGGATAAATTTGATGCTTGGTAAAGTGAAGAAGTGAACGGGGTCGAAAAGGTTATCAACGTATCAGCAAAAGCAAAAACAGCAGCAAACAAAAAATAAGTAACTAACAATAATAAAAAGGCAAGAAAAAAATAACTAACCTAAGCAAATACCCTTTTGGCATTTTAAATTGGTAAAACTGTAAATACATACACAAGAAGACAGAAAGAGGAAAAAAGGAAACGTGTATATAGAACAAAGGAATAAGTTTGCATGAGAAAGCGAAAAAGTTACACAGAATAAAGATTCAAAGAAAGCATTGAACAGAAACGAACAACGAGAACAACATGAGGATTGAAAGCTGAGAAACGTGCGTCAGCTGCGTCTTTTATACGTCGAAATGTCGCCGAAGAAGAAAAACTAAATACATGAACTCTTTTTAAGAGTCTTAAGTGTTGCATGTACCAAATGTTAAATTTGGGACACAAACGATGCACATCCTTCATTTATGGAAGTATTGTGTTGCATGCATTTAATTGCCGCTTTTTGATGTCGTATTGACATTTCTTTGAGGAGATTTCCAGAAATATTTGCGTGCTGCATAGTAGATATATTCAAGAAATTATTAACCTAATGATGCACTATATCCATCTTGAGAACACGGTAAACTAAAACCACCTTTAAATGATATATGAATGTACTCTCTTAATTTCTACGGGAAGCTACTATAGCTTAACTTATTCTGATATAATTTTAGTAAACATTGAAATTATTTTCTTCGTCGTTTTCTAGGAAATTCATTTTCAGCTTATTTCGATTACATTCCTTCAGAACCGTAAACGGAACGAAACCCGACTGACTGTTGAAGAACGAAACCATAACCAAAACCGAAAGACTTGACAAAACCGAAACTTCAGTTTCATTCCTTGAAAAAAATACATGCCATTTTATTTTTGAGATCGAATGATAAGAAAACATTTTATCAATATCTAAATTTTGAATGTAAATCTCATGTGGAATGTCCCATATAGATTTTTAATGCCCTCCACGATCTGCTTGCGGGAAACAGAAATTTTTCCATGTTTCTGTGGGACAAGTGGCCAAAGTTCAGTTTCTGCACATCCTGCTGTTAGTTTTTTGTTGATGTGATCCAATCTTCTAATATAAGCATTCAGATCAAAGGCACGTGGTTTTTTTTTAGGGTAAAAAAATAATTTACTATTTGTCAGCAATAATAAAATCCAAGATTTTTTCATGGAAAATGCACAAAAAGTAATTGGTGGTTTAAAAATTACCTGCAATTTTTAATTTAAAATATTTACTTTATATATAAAGATATTCCATAGATCTTAAGAGTAATATTTTTCATATGTGAATCATTTTCACCAATCACGTTCATGCTCTTTGAATATCCAGTAGTTAATCCCAGATTCTATATAGCTGACTGAAATTCTAATTCCGGCAGTATTTGAATGCAGACCATTTTCCCACAAAGGCATCTTTGATATGCATGTAAATAAATGCACGCGTAAGTACACAGCCACATACCTACATACACATTTATGTATCAATGTGTGTGTATACATCTCCCTCTCTGCACATGCAGATTATCTTTTCTTTAACATATGAATACGTGTTTTTTACTGTGTGCATTATGTAAATTTGATTTAATATTATGTACTATCTTTTTTAAATTCTTTTTCTTTTTTTTTTTTTGTTGCATAAAACGCGCAAAAGTTGCAAGGATTCTGAGTTTTTATATATGTTGCGTCCTTGTGAGATTTCTCTTTTGCGAAACCGGATTTGTTTGTGCAAAAATTTATATTTATATTCTTTCACTTCCTTACTGAATATTGCTAAAGTAGAATATCACAGTGCATATTTTACTACGTAATTTTGTGAAATTATTTTTTAAATGCGTTAAGTTTGAATTGTTCTCCTATACACACATACACACACATATATAAATTTCTTTCTTTTTTGTTTCTGTTGCTTTTCAGGCACAAACATAAAAAGGATATATTAATGTGGTCGAGTGTGTGCTTTTGTCCTTGTGTGCATTCGCTTGAATATTTTTTTTTTCTTTCTTTTCTTTATTTCTTCAATAGTGAGGGGGGCAATTTTTTCTACAGTTTTTGCGATTTAACTTCTTTTTCTAAAGCATTTCCGTATATACATATATATATATATATAATATATTTATCTGTGTATATATGTGTGTGTGTGGAAGATTTCTTGGCTGCTCTGTGTTTAATGCGCTTTTGTTCGTCGTTTCTTTTACAATGAAACCAAAACATTCGAAAAAAAAAACACACTTAAGACATTTTGAAAACAAAGTTTTGTGAAATCGTTTTGAAATTTATTTCTCACTTAAATGCGTCTGATTTCAATGAAATAATTTCAGTCATTGCCAGTACTTTCAAAGTCCCCCCCCACCCTACCCTACCCTTTCTGATCTGTTTTACTTCATTCGTCTCTGTCCAATAGAGAAAAAGTTCTTCGCAGTCGAAGTAATGCAATCCTTCGTGACATCATTTCAAAGGATGACTTTGTTTGTTGTTGCTACAAAAGCGTTTTCCATGCTGCAGATATGGCACGACATTTACAGCAGCACCAGCAGTAGTAGCAGCAATGACAGCAACAACAACACCATAGAGTCTTTTTGCTCTCAGTGTACATAGAATTTTCTTATAGAAAATTGGGACGTGCTGCTGCTGCATATGTATATGAATCCGAGCAGCAGATACTTGCATAGTTACATAGCTACATACATTCGTATCTTTTCGTTTGAAAATTCCTTTGAAATGTGTTTTTTATGATGTATTTTTTATCATTCCTTTATTCATTTCATTTCATTTTATTTTTATTATTTATTTTTTTTTTCATGTCAAATTGTGCTGCTTTGTTATAAATTAAACCCTTGAGGGTTTGCGGCTGAAGTGCGAAACCCTTCATTTATAACTTTGTAGCCAATTTCAAATGCATTGCAAACTCACAGATACACACATGCACACACATACACACACATATCCTCGCACAGAAACTTTTATACACACACAGAAATTCTTTGTGTGCAAAAATGTGGCTTTTGTTCGTATTTCTATGTATTTAGATTTTAATGATAAAGTTTTCTCGCTTCGTTGAAAATTCATTGCAAATACCATTACTACGCTATCTATCTATATATGTAGCTATCTGTATCTGTGCCTTAGCCCCTTTCGCCGCATCATCATCGCCAGCATCGCCACACCCATTCGCATCAACGCACATGTTCGACATTAATTACGCTTTTCAACGAATTTGAAATTGTTATTCTATCTCTTTGTTGTATTTGTTATCCTTGTTACTGTTGTATCAGATGATGCCTGCCTTGCCCATGTCCCATTTGCACAATAGTTTCTTAAATTTTTTTTTTCTTTTTTTTTTTTGTAATTTTTTATCATGATCCTTTTTCATTCTCACTTAAATCCTTATATTATTCTTCTGATTTTCGTCCTGTATTTCGCATTGTGTATTTGCGTTTGTGTTTGTGTTCTTGTTTTCATTGTATATGAATTTCATTATTTTAATTTTTTCTCTTTTTTTTCCTGTTTGATACAGAAATCACGTTTATGGATTAGTTTGGCTTACTTGTTTGTACGTAAAGTGAAAAATATGAGGTTTACGTCTGTCTCCTGTCTCCTTTATTGTTCATGAATTTAGTGAATGTTTTTTTTTATTTCATTTTCGATTTAATAAATAATAATACCCGTAAATGTACGAGATTCTTTGATAATAAATTGTAAAGTTCGTAATTTATTATTTTTATATGGGTTGAGAATGGATTTTTGTATGTGTGTGCGTATGCTAGTTGGAAAACGTGTTTCAGTAACAAGTTTTGATTTCTTTTTACTACTTACGAAATAATTTATCACAATTAAAAATTTAAACCATTAAAATGTATTAATGTCAAATCGAAAGGTGTGTACATATGTATGAAATCAATAAATGTGAATTCTATAATAATTTTAATTTGGAATTGGCTTACATTTGTACGTACTTATGCCTACAAATAGAATGTATAAAATTGAATTGATTTATTATGCAATACGAGTAGTTCCAGTTATCAGAATTACGAATCTCGTTTACATTATCTACTTAAAGTAAAAATTAAAATAAATCAGAGAATTCTTGCCAATTTAAATTCATCTATTGTACAAAAACTCGAACTAAAAATTTGTGATTGGTAATTTAAGAAGCACGCATTGTATTTTCGAATTTATGTATAGGGGAATGTCGTCTAGGTTGAAACTCTGTGTAGGTCAGAACTAGCGCCATCTACGAGAGTGTGCAAAATTGTTTGTCGCTATATGACAGCAGACTTTTGACGGCATGTGCAATGCAGCAGGTCAGCATGGAGTGGATTCGGTTCTTGTTAACTGGATACGCTCAATGCTGTCACATAGATTTATGAGGGTTCAAGCTGATTGTGGTCAATCCGTGACTTGTGGCGTGAATAGAGGATGTCCCCAAGGCGGCGTACTCTCTCCACTGCTGTGGGGTCTGCTGGTTGACTCTCAGCTTGAGTCGGGTATCTACACACAGGCCTATGCCGATGACGTTGCCTGCTTAATCACGGCCCAATCGGTCAGCTATATTTGTAGGAAGGCCCAAACTGCTCTGAATATGATTGACTTTTGGTGTTGCTCAAACGGGCTATCGGTTAACCCTCTTAAAACTGGTGTTATTCTTTTAACCAGTATAAGGAAAATTTATGGTCTCGTTTTACCAGTACTCAGAAGAATCACTATTTAGCTATCCCAAGAAGTGAAATATCTAGGAGTCATTCTTGATATCAAACTTCTTTGGCGTTATCATGTTGAGCTAAAGGTATCCAAGGCATTGGCAGCTTTTTGTCAATGTAAGGCTATTTTTGGCTTATCACCTTATAAAGTCTTATGGCTTTATAAGGCTATGATCAGACCCATCCTCACCTATGCATCTATAGTCTGCTTCACCAGACAGCGTTAGGAAAGCTCTTGCCAGACTTCAAAGGACTGTGGCCATTTGTTGTACGGGAGCTTTTCTTACAACACCTGGCCCATCCTTGGATGTATTGCTCAACTTACCACCCCTTGATATTTTTGCTAAAGGAGAGGCTGTCAAAGCCATCTGTAGGCTTAAACGCAATGGGTATTGGTATGACACTCGCTAGGATATTGGTGACATTGTTGAAGGTACTGATATGGACCTAACAGTTTTATCAATGCCTTTCAATACAATGCCAAAAATTCCAGTTTTAAAACAGCGCTATACAATACAAAGTCCAGAAGCTCAAATTTGGTTTTTGCCGGGACCTAGGCCGGGAGTTGATTGTAAGCGTACCTTCACTGACGGCTCCAAAACAGAATTCGGTTCGGGTTCTGGGGTCTTTATTGAAAATGATGGAGTGCAACTGCGTTTCTCCCTTGGGTTGTATACTTCTGTTTTTCAAGCAGAAATTTTTGCAATCATCAAGGCAATGGACCATGTTATTGATAATGGTTGGAGAGAAAGGTGTATCTGTGTATTTACTGACAGTCAGGCTGCGCTTTAATCCTTGCTTAATCCTCTAACCACATCTAAACTGGGTATGCATTGTAAATCCAGGTTTGATTGTGTTGGAAAACACAATAGCCTGCTGTTGATATGGGTTCCTAGTCACTCAGGAATTTCAGGAAATGAATCTGCTGACCTTCTGGCCAGAAAAGGTTCGGAAACTGGTTTCCTGGGCCCAGAATCTGTACTCTCTTTGTCGTCTACAGCCATCAAGACCACCATTAATGAGTGGGTCGACTTGGCCCACAATCGTAACTGGGAGGACCTGAGGGGCTTTAGACAGACAAAGGCCATGTTACCTGTTATCTCGAAGCGTCTAACAGTCTATCTGTTATCACTTAACAGAAAGAGCTGTAGGCAGCTGGTGGGATTATACACAGGTCACTTTTCTTGGGCCAAACATTTGAATATGATTGGCCTGGGAGCTAGTGCCTTCTGTGCTTCCTGTGGTTTGGAGGAAGAATGTGAAGAGACAGCGGACCACTTTCTTAGTGTTTGCCCCGCTTTCTGCCAGATCAGAATAAGCATATTTGGCTCTGGAGTGTTGAGAGACGAACACCAGAGCTCTCTAACACCGCAGGATCTGCTAAGATTTATTAATAAATCTGGTTGATTTAAAGAATAGCAAAAGGCAACACAGGATATAGTACAATGGACGTAAAATTGTCTGAGTGCTGTATTCTTGACAACTTCTTTTGTCTGTTCCAACAAAAAAAAAAAGAAAAGAAAAGATTTTTCATGTATGTTGGAGTTCAGAGGGCGAACAGTATACACGTTTCACGAAATAGAGTGTTCAAATATTAAAAGAAAACTAATTCACAGTGCCAAAAAAAATTCCCACATTTCAGGTTTCCTTCCCCCATTTTCCACTGTATTACAGGATTTTTCTTTCATTTGTAGGATTTTTACAATCTTTTTCCTTAATTCCTCATTCCGACATCAACAACAACTTTTTTTTTTTCAAATTCCTATATCTCCTAAACTATTGGGAAAAAACATTGCATTTTGCCAAAATTTTCCAACCATATGCACATCAATTTGTCAACAACGTACATATAACGAAAGTTGTGGGCAAAAGTCAAAAGATGTTTCAACCTAGGCGACATTCCCTCATTTATCTGAAAGTAAATCCGCAAACACTGTTCAAAATTATAACGCGCTTAGAATTCACTATGTTCAAAACTAAATAACTTTCAAACTAATATAGAATTAAATAGAGTTTCAATTTAAAAAATAACTAATGGATTTCGTTTGTTTCATTCCGGCGTTAATCAGGTTTGAACATAGTAAGTACCATTATTATTATTGAAGCTAGTGGAGAGCCCAATCGCCGTAGCTTAGTTGTTAGTGTGTTGGACTGCTACGCCGAAGTGCCCGGGTTCATATCTCGGCACGTTCAAAAATGAAAAATAAAAATTTTTCTACACAGCACCACCTCTTGGCTGGCAATGGCAAACTTCCAAGAATAAAAAAACAATGGATGTGTGCAAGGCACGCAAGATATTTGATGTGTAAACAGTTAAGCTAACTGAATGTCATATACATATATAGCCATATATAGGGATTTAATGTATAATTTATATGCTAGGTAATTCAAATTAAAACAATTATTTTATAAACTTATTAGATAACATTATCTTTTATATATATAATAACCCAATTCACCATAAATTGCAAATGGTTTTACATCATTGCAAATGCAAATTTTTATTCCATATCACATATATTTGTTGTTGTGATAGCATAAATATTTTGCAATTGCACCAAATCGTGAATAGGGCTGATATGTTGTAGTTGCATTATTTTTCTTTTACTCAATGCATCGGGATCTATATGCTCGCATATACGCAGCTGCAATCGCATTCTTTTTTTCGCGCTTTAAGTTTTTCTTCCTGTCGATTTGAAATTTTATTAGATGTGAAAATTTTACATAACGTTGCCTGAGAATTGATTTGGCGTATAGGTATATCAATTTGTACACACATACGTCAAATCAATCCTCAGGCGACGATAAGTGCTTTCCACATTTAACCTTAGAAAGACAACAGGGGTGACCAGTCACCCCACTACTTTTTGAATGCAAAGAGATTTGCCTTAACTGCATTTAATAAAAATAAGAAACAATGTATTTTTATTGAAGTAAATAAGTGATTTTATAATAAATATGTCTGATTTTTTCTGTTTAACATATTTGCTATTTACATAGATAAAAAAAAGTGTTGTCTTTTATAATGCCGTGATTTGCTATCATTATCACTACGTTTTGTTTATACATTTATTGAAACCTAGATTCCTTATTACTTATCATTTTGTATTGTTTTTGTATTTTAAAAAATATTTAATTTTAATCCAATCTAACTAACCGAATGCAAAACCTATTAAACGCCTGTTTGCTACGGCGACTTCTCTGCTTGTATGATATAGTCGATCTCCACGCGTTTAACACCAACAAATAATTCTGCCACGAATAAATGTACACACACATTTTGTTTTCGTATGCACATATATGTGTGAGTAAATTGATCGAAACATAAACAAACAAACTCCGCTCGTATTTTAATTTCTCCCTCTCTTCTTCTCTTTGTTGTTTAGAGTAGCACAGTCATGCCGCGCAGTAGTGCGAGCGAGACGGGAACTGGACGTTACAGTTATCTTACATCTTACGATACAGTTATTGTTACATTTTATACATTTGAAATTTTGCCCATACCGTGAGCTAAAATGTTTACACATCAAAAAATGCCTATGAAAAGCTATTCACTTCGCCGTTGGGATTCGGCATAGAACTGTAGGCCCCTTCCATTCGGATATAAATATAACTCACACAACATGAATGGTTGCGAAAAGCTCGGCCTTGGCCCTCCAGGGGCTGTTGTGCCATAATATTAATAGTGAAGAGCCCAAAGCGGCATACACTGCAAACTAAAATAACTTTTCTGCCAGCCCCCAGTTTAGAACATAGGCCGTTCTACAGACCAACAAAGGTTAGAACATCTTTTGTAGAAGAGGATTTTACTTCATTAACCGAATACTTTTCAGAAATTCCCCTTCTGAGGCGGGCCAGGACTGGATATTCAAATAGAATGTGAGATGTCGTCCAAGCAAGGATGGCACTCTGTCTTTCTATCCTATCTTTTTAGGTGATATCTGGTGTAAGAAATGTATCGATTAGGGATGAGAGAAGCGACAAGCTCTATCGTTTATCTGAGGTCTGAAATTAGATTCTAGCACTCGAGCCATTTCTCCTTAGTCCATTCCTCAACAATTGATTTCGAAGAAGCCCAGCCAAGTTCGCAGAAACCAATGTAGTTAATGAACTTATTTCAAGCGGTTTCATTATCAACAATGCCACAGTGGCTTAGTATCCAACAAAACGAACCTTTAGAGACTTTCAAAACACTTTTTCATAAATTTCAAAGAAAAACTTAACGAAAAGAGTACCTAAAGATCCGCGATAGCAAAAAATAACAATAGCTGCACCTTACATAGGTCTCAATTGCATATATTTCGGCTTGAAAAACACTAGGTTAAATGGCCAAGGAGATTGAGATTTTAGTGCTTGGTTCATAAACGGTTGAACCGCAATCTATTTTCGAGCTGTCTGTATAGTGAGTACCTAGTAAGTGAACTGTAATTTTGAATTTGATCTATAAAATTTTACAAAATTGATTTCACTAATTACACTGGGTAACAATATATGGGGTCATGTTCGGATCCAGACTATGATAGCTGAAAAGTACTTGACCTAACAATAAAAACCCTATATAAGATTTTGCCAAAAGTTAAAGTTGGTCGGTTTTTGTGGTCATGAATTGGCGTTTTCTGCGTTTTTAAGAAATAATCGTGCATTTCTCGATGTTTACGACTGAGAATCTATTATAGGAAAAGGTGTAATAAAAGTTTTTGCCTATCACTGCAAAGTCATATCTCTTCTTCTAATGGGTCTTCTTTGGCCAAAATTGTAAGTTTATTCAAAAACTGGTATTTGAAGTAGAAATCGGATGTGGTTATGTGATAATTTTTGAATATAAACTGGGGTCTGATTTTTTTCAAAATTTTCCGACAAAAAAAAAACTACCTCCTCTTAGTTCTAAGGATTTTTTACGGATTCAATTGATATGATTTCTGGCAATGTCATTCCCAGTGGTGAATCCAAAGGGAGGCTGCATCTGTTTACTAAAAGCTCAAAAGTTTACTAAAATAAATATGAATTTTGAGAACCAATTTTAAGATGTACAAGTCAAGAGCTGAGGACACAGCTAAAAATCTGTGACAGTCTCACAAACAGGTTAGCCCTTAATTGATATTTGCTCTCTTCGATCTCAAGTCGATTCAAAGCCTTCGAGGGCTGAATTTTGGACTGCTTTGGTTTGAATTTTTGTTTGTTTTTTAGACTCATTTTTAGGCTGATTTTAATGTGAATATCAATTTGAATTTAAATCTGAATTTCGGTTAAAACTTAAACGGATTTTTAATCTGAGTTTGAGTGTAACTTGTGGTCTGATTTTTTGAATGTGTTTTAGTCATAATTTAATTGGAATTCTAAACTGATTTTTGATCTGAAAAAATTAAAATATTTTATTTTTATTCAATCTTTGATTACTTCACCATTTTTAAACCGATTGCTATCATTTTATGCTTAAAAATGGAATAGTCTATTGCTTGTAATTTTTTTTTGTGAGAAGAAATAAGAAAGCCCATGATTTGTATGAAAAATGAAAATTTCCTAGAAATTACTTACACCGTTCTTTTCTAATAAAATAGGAAATTTAACTAATTCTTTCCCTTTATATCCTTAGTTAGGATACACTCAGTTCACGCAATTATATTCATTCCTTATCTTTAATATATTGAAAGTACTAATTTTAATTGCACAGGCCTTTAAGGTTTCTGATGATTAAGAACTAGTAATGAGTTCCTATATAAGTAGTAGAAACCAGATTCGGATTCAGCGGAAATTACATAGTCATCCACTCCTTGTTTCCAGTAATTTTTTAAAAACCCTAATTTCGAAGGCGCGTGTTATTCAGCTTGCAATCTTTTATGAAGGTTCTTTTGAGGGTTGTTTTTCATATGATACTAAAATAAAAAAAAAATAATATAAATTCCATAAATAAACTCGTACATAATATAAAAACATAATATGGAATCAAAAATCCATTGTTCCAGATTTAAAACCAAAAATAAGGGAGTAAAAAATATGCCTACCGCATCGTCGAAGGTGTCGTCACACCAATGGTATGTGAGGCTATCACCCACCAAAAACTTACCCCTTGTTTGGACTTGCACCCACCCTGGAACCGCTTTCGCATTCCTTCAGGGTGGAGTCCCTCTGTAACACGTATTCCATGAATATGGCTATTAATCGCCAATCCTCTTCGTTTACTGTCATTTTTGCTGAGACATTTTTAGCAGTAAGATGTCCCAGTTTGTCTTCTAACGATGTTCGTTATTCTCCCCACTTATCGCATACGAAAAAGTTGTGGTTTGTATCAGCTAAGGCCTCGTCGCCACAAATACATTCAGGGCTTACGGCTTCGTCGATGTTGAACAGGTATTTTTGAAAGTACCTGTGTCCGCATAGCATCTGCGTTACGTAGTAGTTAACTTCGCCGAAGGATCTACTGCGCCATTTTTCTTTGGAATTATATTCGATGTTCACCTTCCTTTGGTTTCCATTGGCCGGCGATCCTGCCATAATTGCATTATATGTGGTCTAGTGTGTTTCCATGTGTTTCTTCTTTTCTCTGTATCCAGATTTGTCTTCTTTCTTTTGCAAGTTGATCTATTGGTATCGTTGCGCTTATCATTAGTACTGCAACTTCGGACACCGTGCGATACGCCGAAGCTACTCGGAGAGCTGCTGTCCTCTGCACCTTGGGCAATATCTTCCGTCGATGTTCAACCATCAAGGTATCCGTCCATACTTCACTCCCGTACAGTAGTACCGAGTTTGTCGTGTCCAGGAGCAGTTTTCTTCTGCTGGCAAGTGGCCCTCCGATATTTGACATTAACCTGGATAGTATACTGTCATTTTAACTGATTTTTCCGCCACATGCTGGATTTGTCCCCAGTATGTCAACTTATTGTCGATCCTGACCCCCAGGTATTTCAATGCCTTCGCCGTCTTAATGGTTTCGAGGTGTGTACTCACATGTCTACTTCGAGCGGAATACGCTTTCTTGTGAGAAGGATGAGCTCCGTCTTTTCGGCAGCTAAGCTGAGACCATGTGAATCAAGCCACGTTTGTGTTCATATCATCATATGCGTCAGTTTTTGTGTCGCCGTATGGGTGTCATTATGTGGTATCACAATGGGCCGTTCAGGCCTAAGTGTGTCTCTCGACAGCCACTCCAACCTAACCAACCAACCTATGGGTGTCACGTGCGTTGATTACTGCCGCTATATCGCCTGCGTAACCCACAAGGTAGCAATCGTATGGGAAGTCGATGTTTAAAATCCCGTCATAGCTAAAATCCACAAATCTGGCCCGAGAATTGAGCCTTGTGCGGCACCTGACGTTATTTCTTTTCTAAGCTGAGTTGTCCTCGTGTCATAAATCAGCTCCCTGTCTTTTAAATAGCTGCTTATCATCTTCATTAGGTAGGTGGGTGTTTGGAACCGTCTTTCGATCATGTCGTCCCATTTTGCACTGTTAAATGTGTTTCTTACGTCAATCGTAGCGATGAGTACCACTGGTCTGGAATGATGGTTCCTGCTCCGTGAAATTTCTACACTTTTAACTTCGGCTTCAATAGTTCCGATCATAGATCTGCCCGGTCTGAAACCATGCTGTCTCCTGCATTGTTTATAGCGGTTTAAAGGCGAGGTTTCAGCATTCTCTCGTATTTACCTGTCGTATCAGGCATGCAGGGAGGTCTGTATGCCGATGGTGTCTCTGGGTTTCCTTTGCCTTTACTGATAAGGGCTTTTTTTTTTTGTTTCTTCCAAACTTCTGGGAATACTACTCCTTCCTTTATTCATGCGTTGTACATGTTTAAGAGTACATGCGTGCATTCAACGGAGATAATTTTAGGTACTTTCGTCGGAATTCCATCTGGGCCAGGCGCTTTATTGTTTTTCTGCGTGCTTGCGCCAGCTTTCAATTCTTTTTGAGTGAGCAGTGGTGGTTTCCGAGCGGTTTGCTCTTATATGGTGGGTGGGAAACAGGGTGTTTACTATATTTTCTATAGTGGATTCGCTGAACACTAGAAATGCCTGTTTCGCGCCGAGTTTTTTCATCACAACCTTATTTCCAAGACCCCAAGGGTTATGATTTATGTCGCATCGAAGCTCCTCCCATTTTTCCTTTTTACAAAATGCAAACTATAGAACAGTGTGGCCAACTTTTCTTTTTCAAAATCCACTAAAATGAAGATTAAAACGCGTATTTTCTTTAAAAAAACGTTAAAATTTTTTCCTTTTAAAAGTGCGAGAAAACTCAATACATTTAAACTTTTTCACTAGTTCAGGCACACATCCGAAACTTCTGGTCAATGAAAATTTCTTCGATTTTTCGAAGATATTTTAAATTGAAAAAACGTACTGAGCGCTAAATCACTTTTTTTCCGCGTTTTAATTTTCAAAAAACACTAAAATCAGCGGGAAAAGCGCTGAGTTGGCCACACTGCTACAGAACATTAGAAAATCCAATTTATGTATGAAACTGCAAAACATTTACATTGTTTGCCCCCCAAAAAAAATGCTTTAAATATTTCTCAAGTTATTTTATTAAACATTTTGAAATATTCGCTTTAATTTTTCATATTCATACTGCTCGAAAAAAAAACTGAACAAAAGAAAACAAAAACTGAACAAAAAAGTTAGTAAGCCTGAACGAGCTGTTTGAGTAATAGGAATTTCTTTAATAACGCTTTTGGTACTTTGGCGATTTATGAGAAAAAAGTAGTTTTACCTTAGAGGTAATTCATAATACATGAAATACCTACACATACAGACAGGCATATGCACACACACACACTTTACATACAAACACTTGAAAGCCTACTCCAAAATAAGTGCTTAGGAATGAAATTTAAGTTTTAAGTTAAAAAGAAGAAGGCAAAATCTTCTACACTGTATTTGCCTTTTAGCCATTGCAATTTTGCTATTCCGTGAGCGTTTATTGTTGATGTTGTTATTGTTATTGTTGTTGTTGTTGTTGTTGCTTTCCTGTCGCTTCTCATCTTCTGCTGCTGCGATTCTTGTTGCTTCATTCCAAGTTGGAAGATAAGTTTGTCCGTTTTTGGTACGAAATGTTTTTGTACTTTGTATTTTGTTGTTGTTGTTTAGGTTTGAATTAAAGTTGCATTTCGTTAACTGATGTTATTTTCAATGTAGCATGTTCTTGTAGTTACTGCTGTGGTTGTTGTTGCTGCTGTTATTTTTTATTTTAATGTTCTTGCTTGTTAAGTTTTTTGGATTATTTTAGTTTCTTTTAGTTATTTATATTCTTTTTTTTTTTTTTGTTTGTTTTGTTTTGTATTTTGTTAGGTTGGCATATCTTCCGCGATATGTCGTCGTCCTCAAACAATCTTAGAAAAAATGATAATGGCTTAAATGCTATTTGGATGTAGCTGTATGTATACGGGTATACATGTGTACATATACCTACATAAGTATTTTTTTGGAAATGCTACAGCAAAAATTCTTATGAATAAATTCCTGTTTTCATGTAGTTTATTTGTTTTTTTTTTAGTTTTTTTTTTATGGAAGTTAAGCATCTCGTGAGGGCATTTGGCTTGAATTACGTTTTAGGCTGCTTTAGCATTTTTATCTCTAATTTTTTTCCCCTTAGTTCGTTGTTGTTTTTATGGTAAGAACGTGCATTTTTCTTTAAGAACTATTAACATTTTGGACTTTTTTTTTTAAAAAAGTGTACAAAAAAAAAAAACAACATACAAGAAATTGCTTATCTGTGAGTTGCCGAAAATATTTCTTATTTTATGTGAATTTAGTAACTTTTCTTTTCAAAGTCCGCCCTAATAAAATCGCCAATGTTGCCCGAGGGTATTTTTTATTTCTACGTTCTTTGCAACTTATTTTTTTTATTGCATCTCTATGTATGGACGAGCCAAATGTTTTCAGCTCTCTCTGACATATTTTTATTACGTGCGTGCATATTTATAGTAAGTACTACACCGTTATTCCCCAGACACACTCACACACACACACATACACACGCATGCATGCTCAACTCGCAAAAGGACGTTTTTACTTATGTGTCCGCAATGTTGTTGTCAATATTGCTTAAAGTGTTGCCAATATTATTACTTCATTCCCTTCAGCTTTTTTTCTTTCGTTTTTGTACTCCCAAACATACATTGTACTTTTTTTTTTACTTTATTCCCTTCCGTTTTTGCCAGCACCGGCAGTGTCGAATCCAGAGGGGGCTATGGAGACAACAGCCACTACTCTTTAAAGTTTATAGGATGTCCTGATTTTTTATCTGTTTTTAAGTCTGATTTTATGGATAGGTTTCAGTCTTAATATAGGTCTGGTTTTTGGCAGAGTTTTGGTCTAAAGATCGATCAAATTTTTAGTTTGATATTTTGTGTAAATTTTCGTTTTGAGGCTTAGCCTGAATATTGTTTGGCCAGAATTTGGCTGAATCTTTGTTAGAATTTTGACCTCACGGTAAATCTGAATTAGATCAGAGTTTTGGTCTGAATTTTGTTGTGAAATTCGGTCCAGACAATTTATAAGTTTCAAATTCGAATGTTGGCCGTTTCGTTTTGGGTTAGGTTGAATTTGGTCTGAGTCTTAATTTGAATTTTGGTCTCACATCTATTCTGAATTGGATCTGATTTTTAATCTGATTTTTGTCTGACATTTTGCCTGAATTTTTGTTTGAGTTTTGATCTGACTTTTGATCTGAGTTTGATTTGAGTTTTTGAATGAATATCGATCTGAATTTTAGTCGGACTTTCTTTCTGAATTTTTGCTCGACAATTTATAAACTTCGAATTTGAATGTCGGTCACATTGTAGTCTATTATTTGGCTTGACTTTTTTTTATGTTTGGTCTAGATTTTGTCTAATTTTTGGTCAGTTTTATGATCTTATATTGATATTAATCTGATTTTTGGTCTAAATTTTGTCCAATTTTAGGTCAGATTTGTGGTTTGATATTTGGCCTTAATATCGGCCCGACTTTTGATCCGAATTTGGTCTGAATTATGGTCTGACGTTAGTTCTAAGTTGGATCTGAGTTTAGTTCTAAATTTTGGTCAAAAATTTTGTCTAAGTTTTGGTCTGACTTTTGATCTGGATTTTGGTGTCAATTGTGGTCAGAATTTTGAAATGACTATGGTTCCGAATTCCGGTCTGATTTTTGTCTAGATTTTGGTTCAGACAATTTGTAAACTTCGAATTTGAATGCCGGTCAGTTTTGCAGTCCATTGTTTGTTTTGAATTTCGATGTTGTTTTTGTCAGAATTTGGTCCAATTTTTAGTGAGATTTATTGTTTGATATTTGGTTTGAGTTTTGGTTTGAATATCGTTTTGAATTTCTGTTTGAAGTTTATCTGATTTGTTGTCTGAATTTTGGTTTAATTTTTCATCAGATTTATGATCCTATATTGGTCTAATTTTTAGACTGTATTTGGCCTAATTTTTGTTCAGACTTGTGGTCTAAGTTTTGGTCTGAATATCAGTGTGATTTTGTTCTGAGTTTTGGTCTGACTTTTTGTCCGACTTCTGGTGTTAAATTTGGTCTGAGTATTGATATGCAAATTGGCTTGTTTGTTTGAATTTGGGTTCTCCCATACCCTTTTTTCGTGTCCGCCATTGTCTACGGATGTATTTATGTAAGCATGGCTTTATGCGTGTATGTGTGTGTACATTTCCGCAATTGTTTTGTTCTGTTTTCGTTTTTTGGTCCCATTGCGTGCAACATTTTGTTGTCAGTTCTTGCCATCACGTCATCTGCTTACATTTACATATTCGTGTATATGTATGTATGGAATTGTATATTTCGTTATAGTTACATAACGTCATTTTCGCATTTCATCCTTTTTAAATGAAACCAGAAAACTAAAATGAAATAAAATCAAATAAAATGAGAAAGAGAATTCTACTCCCTGACTACTATGTCGTGGTCCATTTGTAGAGGCGTTTCTGTGTTGTTGCATACGTCATGCCCCGCCATAATGGTAGCAAATGCAATAACATTAATAGCCACCACACAAAACTTCTGTGTAGGTCAAACATGCGATACTGTAATTTCGGAGCGGATGCACAGTAGCTGGCTATAACTATGTATTAAAAAAGAATTTACAAATATAATAAAACAAAAAATAAAAAAACACACATAATTTATTGGATTTATACAATTTTTAAGAAGCACTTTTCTAACATAAATTTTTATTTAATAACATATCTTGTAAATGGAAAAATAAAATACTAAGACACAAATCTAATGATTTGAAATACCATATGTAGTTAGGCAAGTAATTCCTTGCTTAATGTCATGTCCAAAATTTATTTATATATGATGCCTACATGTTTATTGAATTAAACCGATGAACAAATTTACCAACTAGCAATAAGAGGCAGAGTAATTTTTAAACAGTTTACTTAGTTACCGCGTCGACTGCTTTCAAGCGGCATTCATCACTAAAGATTACCTAAAAATTTAATAGAAATAGAAAAGAAAATTGTTATGCATAAATATGAAAAATAACATTTTTTTCTTTAAATAATTCAACTTAACCCAGTAGTTTTGTTCAAATGTCATGCATATCTTCTGTTAAAAATAGCCTCCTTTGAATCACAGCAAACCTAATGTGGGTTACAATCAGACCTGTAAAAGATTGCAGTCATTTCGAACTGCATTCATTGAAGTCACTGGAAATGAATTACGTTTTCTGATTACAGTCTTCGATTTCATTTGAGACTTATGACTTTAAAAAACTAAGTCACCAGTCTTTTTGAAGTCAATGACTGCTCATTGATTATAGCAATAAATTTGAGACTTCAATGCAAATAAGTCACAATCACTCACATGACTTCACATTATACTTGAAGTCGCAGTCATGACTTCAAATTGGTTTGAAGTCACAGTCGTGACTTCAAATTGGTTTGAAGTCACAGTCATGACTTCAAATTGGTTTGAAGTCTTCCAATCATTTGAGACTTAACCTTCACTGAGTGAAGTCTGTTATTGAATGATAAAAAGTATACAGTATTTATAAGTAGTATAATTATTTAATTAAACAAAAAAGCTCTTCATGATTTTAACGACAATAAGACAGCTATGAAAAAACAAATAATACATATCATCTTAGACATACATACATATAAGTAACTACATACACAAATAGAACATCGAATAACAAGTGTGAACATGAAAATGTGTAAAATTCTGAAAAAAATAACTTAAATGACTTCCAAGTTATTTCCACGAATGCAATTTATTTCGGTGAAGTCAATTGACTTCATTGAAATAAATTGAAGTCAATTGACTTTAAATGACTTAAATTCTCTTTAAATGACTTCAAAATGAATGACTTCAAGTCAATTAATATTTTGCTGAGATTAGGACTGCAAATGAGAGACTGACCATTCATGACTTCATAAAAATGACTTCAAAAATGAAGGATAAGTCATTGACTTCAATATCACTTGTGACTTCAAAGTCTTAATTCTGCATTCATAAAAAGACTGGATTATTGCAATAATTTTTTTTAGAAGTCAGTTGACTTCAAACCTAAAAAGACTGCAATCTTTTACAGCTCTGGTCACAATTAATGATATAACGCCGTTTTGAAACCACTTTCTCATCAAACCCTGAAGTAATGAAGGTCTATACTAAACCCACCCCGTTCGTAATTATACTAACAGTTTCTAACTACTGAGCAATCAGACCGGTTATCCAGAAAATACCTTCCCCGAAACCTATATCGTGTTCTTACCAAAACTGGACATTAACAAAGGAAATGGGTAAATGTTTCTTTTTCTCCCAAGTTAAAGGGAATTCGCAGGGTCTTTCTATGAGTACCTATACACCAATAACCAGTGTAGACTGCGGCAATATCGGTACGATCGCTGTTAATGAACTCGCTCGAGAGACTTATTCTCACTGTATGAAGGCCATGTCGCTCTAAAAATAATACAGGATGCTAATGCCTTCCACCTACGATTAACCAGTTGTAAATAGTGCAAGTATGTGGTCTTCCGGGGAACTAAATTCGTTACCGAAAAGAATACGTCAAGAGAAGCATCTGAGCGCACTAATCCATCAGCTTTCTTATTACCTTCAAGTGATGTCAGTGATGATTTATCACGCTCAATTTCGCTCTGAACTCCTTAACGCGCTTTGATTTGGTGGTGGTAGATTGAAGACCTTTAACCTTTTCCATGATAATTCACTCTATTAGTCGACAAACTAACTGCTCTAAGATTCGCTAAGATTCAAGCTTGAAAACCGTGAAATCATTAGATTGATGAATAGACTCCCTTATTTTCGTATGCGAAGAGTATAAATGCGCACACAACCCGCAGTCCATTTTAGAGCCTATCCGTGATGTCATACTATTCTGCCAGAAAGCTTTTTTGTATCATTCGCCCCTTGTAAGAAATTTTACCTTGGAATCTTTATTGAAAAACAGGTGTTCTTGAGAGATTCACCATTGCCCACAGTTGGTAGCTGTTCGGATATGAAATATTTTATTAGATGACAATTTTGAACAATAAAACTGGCTGAGGAAGCCAACGTACTAAACCACTGAGCTACAGCGACCTCAGTAGTATTGTAGTATGATATAATTGTTTCCTTGAAAACTAAGTTTGGTATTGTACAGTAGGAGTTCAAGTTATTAGAACGAGTATACATTTTCTTACAATTTCAATTTGAATTGCTGAAAGCTTTACCACTACCATAAGGATTTTAATGATGCTTGTTTTCACTTGTAAAATAGTTCTTTGAAAGTACCGTTAGTTGTGTTTACATGGAGGTGTTTGTTGTTTTTTTTTTTTTTTAATATTCTATAAGTCAAATTCAATCGAATTTATTAATTTTGAATTACAGAAATTGATTTCGTAAAAAAACCGGTAAGTCTCTTTGTTTCTCAATTCTTAAGTTTTTTCAAGATTTTAATTTATCCTGTAGAAAAAGATCGTTTTAAAAATATGGAGAGGAGTAAGAACTTAACGATTTCCAAAAACGAGTCTATCATGACGTTACTTAAAAGACTAAAATTTTCTAAGGAACAATGTAAGCAATGGTAAAAAAAAAAGAAAATAAGAAGAATATTATAATTTTTCTTTTTTCAGGCTTACTATAGTGATGAAAGTACGTTCCACGTGCTAACTGACGCAGTGAAATACTTTAAAAAGCTTTAAGCGAAAGAGCTGCTTGCTCTGTATAAAACATCCTCTTTCGGTGATGGTGTGGGAAGCTAAAGGCTCTGAAGGCCCAGGTCTTCTCTATTTCATAGAAGGGAATATGAGGCAGAAGCAGTATTTGAAGATGTTACAGGAAGTGTTTCTCCCCCATATTCATCGAAAAGGGACAGCGGAGATGGATACATTTTTGTGCAGCACGGTGCAGTATGCCACATTGCAAAAAGTTCTTAAAAATTTCTTCCATTCGGTAATATTCCCCTTTTGGCATGGCCCAGTAATTCTCCCGACCTAATGTTATGTAGGCAAATTCAAAATTTATTTGTGAAATAAATTGCAATGGAAAAATTAGAGAATAAAACTAAAAGCAAGGCTATTAAGGAGTGAGAGTGAAAAAATCTTAACACACGTTTTACCTAATAATTTTTTTTGGGTGTAAAATTTAAAAATTCCTTTGATCTAGTTATCTTTGAAAAATATGTCAGTTGTTATTTTTAATGACAAATATGTTGATTTATTGTGAGTTTGATCAAAATGAGTGAAGAAAAAGAAGTACGTCTTAAAATTATTAAAAATTTTTAAAAAAATCCAAATTGGTCCTACAGAAAATTGGCCAAAGAATTGAAGGTCTGCCGTCAAACTGTTTCCAATGTTATTAAACAGTTTCAGGAAAATTTTACCATCGATAGGAAACCTGGTTCGGGAAGAAAACAAGGACCACATGATATTGGGAAAGCCAAGAAAATAGAAAACATATTGAAAAGATCTCCAAACACATCGGGTAGAAAAGCTGCCCGGTTAGTCCAGTGCTCTAACTATTTGGTGCGAAAAGTTAAAGCCAATGCAGGTTTGAAAACATACAAAGTCCAAAAAGTTCCAGACAGGAATGCTGCAAAAAATTTAGACGCCAAAAGTAGGGGTCGGAAATTAAAATCGAATTTCATACAAAAATATTCATGTTGTATAATAGACGACGGAACGTATGTGCTGGCAGATTTTACGCAGCTTCCGGGTCAACATTTTTATGTTGCTGATGCTCAAGGAAATGTCGAAGAACAATTTAGAAGCCAAAAGCAGACAAAATTCCCTAAACAATTCCTGGTATGGCAAGTTATATGCAGTTGTGGCAAAAGAAGCAAGTCATTTGTTACGGTGGGCTCTATAAATACCGAAATATACATCAAAGAATGTTTGAAAAAAGACTTCTTCCTTTCATAAGAGAGCACAATGTGTCCACATATTTTTGGCCCGATTTGGCATCATGTCACTACGGCAAGAAAGCTCTGGAGTGGTACCAAAGTAATAACATAGTTTTTGTACCAAGAGAGGCCAATCCTCCAAATTGTCCGGAGCTAAGACCAGTGGAGAGATATTGGGTTCTTGCGAAAAGAAACTTAAAGAGCACAAAAAAGGTGTCCCAAAATATCGAAGATTTTAAAAGGAGATGGGCAAACTGTTCCAAAACAACCATCAAATCTCTAATGGAATAAACAGTGGTTAGAACTATAAAAGTTATATTTTTCTATAATTTGTAATATATTATCAATTCAATAAAAAAAATCAAAACTCTAAGATCAACCGTTTAAAAATAATTGAATTTTATAAATGTTAAGATTTTTTCGATCTCACTCCTTATTAATTTGATGTAAAAAATTGCTAATGAAACCGTTCTAATGATTTGAACTCTTACTGTGCTTAAAACATTTCTGTGTGTAACCACTAAAAAATAAATTATATAAGAAAAATACTCCTTTAAACTGTGAAACTCCAAAAAATTTCAACGGTCATAATTCAGTGAAGATGTACTGTATATGTACATATTTTTAATCAAACACAATTTCAAATTATTATAAATATTCTTCAACGGGTACAATAGCTACAGATTTACATAAATTAAATAGTTTCTGAAACTCTTTTAAGTAGGCGGTACTAAAATAATCTGTGAATTTATGTGCCATCTAAATAACAAAGGTGAAGAGTATCTTCAAGGCAATTCAAGATTTGATTTAACTTAATCAAATTTGGTAGTAATTACTAAGGTATGTAGGTATATTTCAATTTATTTCAAAAGCCTCACTTACCAATAGGTAGAAGTGGTATTAAAGAGGTCATCTTGAGCAGAATTTTCAAGCAGCATTTTGGATTGCGAGCACTTAAAACAATTAAAGTCCAAGTGTTTGTTAGCAAATCTATGCTGCGTATCTTTGAAGTCTGGTGGCCGAATGCTATAACAAATAAAGATTTCTACGAAAAGTGTCAACGCTTCCGACTGTAAACGAGATCAAATTGCATAAATGGTACAGGATTTGACATTTTTTAAGAAAGCTACATACCGAGCTACAGTTATGTTCATAAAAATAGTAGCGGCATTACGATCAACCGAGAAATCTTGAAAATAATTTTTTTCACCAATATATTGAAATATAAAATTTAGTTGGAAATTATACCTTGATACCTTGAGTATTTAACACATAAGAACTTTTTCTTTTTACATTTGCATAAAAATTGCTAAAAATAAAAATCCCCTCATGATAGTTTTTAGGAGACTATGAAAATTAAATCTAGATGTTAATTTTCAAAGTCATGACTTAAGTTCATGTCAATTTCGTTATTTGAAGTTATATATAAACAGGTTAATGAACAAATGTAGTCATCACAACAACGACATACAGTGTAACGAAGGTGGAAACAAATCAAAAAAGTCAAGTTCGAATATTGATAATATTTGAATGCAGTTCAATTGTAAATACTTGAATTAAATAAGCTTAAAAAGGATTTTGGAAATTACTTTTATTTTGCCATAAAAAAAACGTATTGAAAGTCAAGCATTTGCAACAATGACATTTTTTTGCAGTAAGTACTACTTTGCTAGGTTAACTTCTAACTCTTGTAACTTTTTTATTTTTGTTTTAAATATAAAGAAATTTCACAATGTTATTTGTATTATTCTTTAAGGGCATACCCAGTTTTGATGTATTTTCATTTTTCGTTTTGAAGTACCATTACTTGAAAAATCACCATCTTAAAACACAAAAAAAAAAAGAAGAAAAATCGCAAAGTTTTTTTAAAAGCTCTCTCTAATTTTTATTTATTTCTTTCAACAGATATCTCTACGCTAATCAGAAAAAATTTCAGCTGCATATGCTTGCACATTCAGACGTAGTAATAAATTTTCTAGCGGAACCTCGAATGAAAAAAACAGTTTTTTTAAAAATGTGAACACACCAAATTTAAGCGGTGTCTGAGTTGTACTCAATGTATACAGGGTGACAATCGTAAAGTGACGCACACATTTCAGCAGTTATTTTCAAAAGGACGTACTTCCATTAAGTACAATTAAGTGTTAACATTGCTGAATATATAAGCATTCATTTGAACCCCACCTCATTCAATATAACCTCCTTTAGCCTGCACACATGCCTTCAATCGATCCGGAAATCGTAGGACTGTTCACCGCAGGACTTCCTGATCAATTTCAGTCCAGGCTTTCTCTAATGAATTTGTCAGCGACTCCAGACTGTGGTGTTGAGATGCACAAGCCTTACTCTCTAAAATACTCCAAATAGAGTAGTCCATTGGATTCAAGTCTGGGGAGTATGGTGGCCATTCTTGAGATGTTATGAATCCAGAAAAATTGTCTTTTATCCATGTTTGCGTTAATTTTGCGTTAAACATGTGGGAAGGTGCAGAATCTTGCAGAATCATTTCCAAATGTATCTTGGGCCCTGGGAAGAACATGTTCATTTAAAATGCTCCGATAAACAACCTGGTCAATTTTAACACCCTCTTCAACGAATATTAGAGGGGTTCTCCAGCCCATACCATAACGGAAGCTGGCTTTTGAACTCGGCCAACAGTCCTATTTTGTTGCGATGATGATGTTAGCCACATTCGGTCATTTTGCGCATTGAAATGTTGTTCAACCGTGAACATTTTTTCATCTGTAAACAAGATATTTTCAACATTTTTTAACACGGAGGAGCGTAGCAACGCCTTGCATCTTTGCAGTCGCAAATCTTTCTTTTTTTGTGTCAGATCTTGAGCTTTTCGGAGCTTGTACGGCTTAAGATTAAGCTTTGATTTTGCAATGATTCGCACTGTTTCACGGTTTACTCCCACTTCCTTAGCGATTTTTCTCATTGAGCGCCTTGGATTTCACTTGATTCGTTTACGAACTTTTTCTGTTAAACCAGTAGTGGCAACTGTTGAAAATTTTCCCCGGTCTCTATCTCCAAAACCCCCAGTTTCATTATATCGAATAATAGCTCAGTCTACCGTACGACTTGACAAATTTAAAGCCTTTGCAATTTCACGGCTACTATAATTTGCCAAATGAAATTTCATAATTTCACGACGAATATTTTCCTTGTCCATTTTTATGGAAATTTCAAAATGTAATAACAAAAATTCAAATGAAATTAAAAGCAAAGCCAATGATGAATGAATTTGCTTTTTAAATTAAAGTAACGGTAAATGGCAAAGCTTGCTGCAGAGTATTAAACTTGCGTCACTTTACAATTGTCACCCTGTATACTTATGCATACATATATAAATATATATATTTTACATAAATAAATATACCTGTATATATGCATATTAGGGCGTACCAATTTTTTTCAAATATTCAGACAAAAATTCTATAGGTATTAGATCCTGACGAAGTATAAAGAAAGTTTGGCAAACAAATTATCCTAGCCGTAAAACTCGTAAAAGTTTCAAATGTTTTACCACCTTGATCAAAAAGTTCCCGGAATTTATTCAGAAAATTTAAAATACAAGTGTATTCATCTAAATCTATATTGTCCCCTTCAAAGTAATCCCCATCGACTGCAACACACTTATGCCAGCGCTTGATCCAATCCTCGAAATATTTTTTATATTCGGTTTTCGGTATGTCCCCCAGTGCTTTCTGCGATTTTTCCATTACTTCCTCTCAGCTGCTGAAACGCGTTCCCCGTAATGGTTTTTTAATTCGATTGAACAGAAAGAAGTCACAGGGAGCCAAATCAGGTGAATTCGGTGGCTGTTGGATGGTATTTGTTGCATTTTTCGTCAAAAAAATTACGAATAATGATAGCACTGTGCGACGGTGCGTTATCATGGAGCAAAATCCACGAGTTTTCTGTCCTTGGATAATACCTAATTATTTATGTATATTACATCAATTGAATGAATTACACAAAAATCATAAAAAATATAGATAATCATTGCAGCTTTAATATATACCGTAAAATACTTTGACTATATTGGAGATGCAACGCCTACTTTTTTCGATTTAGATAATTTTTATAAATTTTTATCGTACTCCAATTTTCAAGGCATGAAATTGGGTTCTACGACAATTTGGAACCAAAAAACTGATTTAGTCGCTTGCTTTGTATGGGACGTGCCACGCCTATATTTCCAATCTTGACCATTTTTGCTTTAAGAAATTCTTACAGCATCAGTAGCCACTGCACAAAAAATTCAACTTTATTACTTCAAAAGTTTTTGAGATATTGTAATTTTTTGATTCAGCTTATATGAGAAGTGGGCGTGTCTGTTAACCGATTTAGTTGAAATTCACAATATTTCTTAATATTTACCTAAAAAATATCTGTGCAAAATTTCATTGGCCTACCACAACTCCTTATATTTTTGTTCACCGGTTGTATGGAGACGCTACACTGTGCGACATAGCTATGGTAGTAGTCCCCAAAACTTAGTAGTCTGGACTTACAACAGGCTAGATGCAAGGTTGCAAATGTGAAGATGGCTAAGCAGCTCGATATTAGAGTTGGCAGCCCAAAAAACGGAGATCGTGCTTTTGAGCACAAGGAAACAGCGCGAAGAGCTGGCAATCACAGTTGGGGATCATTGCATCACCTCACAGCCACACCTGAAATACTTAGGGGTACTCATCGACACAATGATGACATTTAAGGAGCACTTAGTAGCCGTCAGTGGTAAAACGGCTAGAATAAACAGTGCTAACACGCATTATGTGGAATATCGGAGGCCCACGGGAGAACAGGCGTCAGCTGCTTTCAATGGTGGCCAGCTCCGTGATACTATATGCAGCACTCAACTGGGTGGACGCAAAGAAGACACACCTGAAGGGTATTCGCTCGATTTATCGGCTCAGTGCACTGAGGGTAGCCAGCGCCTATCGTATGGTGTGCGACGATGCCATTACGCAAATGGTGCCCATTAACTTACTAGCAAAATATATGAAGCGCCTTTATAGTATAACTGGAGAAAGGCCAACGAACGTAATGAAAACAGAAGAGAGAAAGCGTACCATTATAGAATGGCAGCGAAACTGGGAGCAGTCAGAAAAGGGTCGCTGCGCCCTTAATCTAATTTCTAACAAAGCAATATGGATGGAGAGAAAATATGGAGAAGTCGATTACTCCGTCATCCAAATGCTCAGCGGGCATGAGCGCTTTAAACAATATCTACACAGATAAACTTAAACTTGAAGATGAACCGTTCTGCCCGAATGAACCCGAGGACTCAACGCACATTATTTTCTATTGCCCACGCTTAAACAGCATCAGGCAGGAACTAGAGAGAACCCCTCACGGTAGCCAATTTGACAGCACAGATGTGCGAAACGGTAGAGAAGTGGAATGTAGTATACAAGATGGTAAAAAGCATTATTGAAGAATGCGGAATCCGCACGTAAAGCCGAACGTGCACAACGAAATATCGCAAAGACTGAAGACGACGAGAATGGGTGATTAACAATAAACTGTTATTGGCACAACACAAATAGCTCCAAACAACAGAAGCGGACGGCACGTCGCTATAACAATATTCAAGTAACAGCCCTGCGAAATAATACCAATTGATAGTCCCGCGGGGAGAGTGGTAAGAGAGGAAGTAGGTGGTTTTAGTCGGTAGGAATCCGACATAACCGTAGAACTGGAGTTTTGTGATATCTATGAAGACTTCCACCTGCCAACGTATACAAAAAAATAAAAAACAAAAGATGAGTTGCAGTTAATCATTTTTTGAATCTTAACCCTCTGAAACACGATAATCAGTCACTTGAAATAAAAATCTGAAAATTGCTCGAATACTAATTTGATGCCAGTAAATACGAATCTGCAATAAAATCTTAGGTAAAATGACTCATATGACCGCCAAGTTATGTCCAATATATGAAACATCGTTACTGCGTGTATCACAACAAATGTCGGAAAGGGTTAAACATCCAATGAAAGTTAAAAGACCTTAAAAAAGAAATTCTGACGTTCTATTGAAAACTAAAGACGCAGTTTTACTACATTTGGGGTCTAGTTTTGCAAGTTACTTACAAGTGTGTAAAACAAAACTTTGATCTCTATCGCACAGTGTACTCGTAATAAGTTTTATTTATTGAAATTCAATCTTTATTTTTCCTGAAATCGGTAAACTTGGCATTATTTTAAAAATGAGTAATTTTGTTTTTTTTTTGGTTGCAGATATGCAATGGAGTCATGTAAAGGGTTAATACTTCATAATAACAGACGAGATACGACCTTGAAAATGATGTCTAAGAGTCAAGTACATTCGAAATTATTAAATTGTGAACAATTTTTTTTTATGGGCAATTAGCACACATATTATTGTAATTAAAAAAAAAAAACGACTTGATAAGATCATGGGGGGTTTTCATGGCCGCAGATTTGAAAACCCAAATTGGTGAATCCAATATACTGAATTGAAAAATTCATGGGGTCTTTCACACTGTCAATTGCAGAGTTAGTATTGCAACCAGAGTATTCGAGCAGAAATTATCAAACATGCAGGTATAAAAACGATTCATGTAAACACAAACCATCTGGTTATAAGTAGTCTTTATTCTGAATAGGTTAGCCGGAAAGAAACTGCTACTTCCTTGGAGCCCATAAACAAGGATAAAATCGATAATTCAAAGACAAGCAGAAAAAATTATCACGTGCATAGTAATACGCCGTAAAAATTCTAAGCAAAAAGGAATAAAAGGAAAAAGTAATGAAATGATTTCAAAACTGCCCACACATAAAATTCACTCGATTGCTTTATCTCGAAATTAGAATGCCAAAGATTGATGAGTATTGGTTTTCCCATCTGTGGGTTATATGCTTTATAGTTGTTATTTTTCTAATCTTTTCATGCTTTTAATTCAGTGCAAATGGCGGGGCGTACCAATTTTATAGTTTCTATTTTAAAAGAGAATCCATTAAAAGTTGATAAATGATTTTAAATAAACAGATATATACATATACTATACTATATAACGCTATGTATGTGTGAATGATTAACGCTCCATATAACGCCAGCATACATATGTGATAAATGAAATCTAGTTAGCTTGTCTGTTCAAAAGCTATATCAAACAAAATATATAGCTTTTATATACTTATACATATATACAGTATAAAATAAACGAAACTTGAAAACAAAATAATTTGCCAAACTGCAAAAAGCGCGCTACAGAAATTTCTGATTGCCATGGGACAACAAAAAAGAAAAAAAAATCATGTAAAACAACAATAAAAATAAGGAACATAAAATTGCACTAAATAGAAAATACCACATGACATAATCCCGAAGCGGAAATGGGCGAAAGAAAAAACTATATACTAAAACAGCCAACACACAAAAAACAGCAACAACAACAAAAAAAAAAAAACAGAAGAGTTTATTACTACGAAGAAAAAAGGTCGAGCTGGGTCGACAAAATCATGCCAAGTCATCATTATCATCGTCATCAGCAATGGCAGCAAGAGCCAACAAAAACAACAACATCATCTTCAAAGGCAAAAGGCTATAAAAATCGAAATTCCCTCAATTAAGTATGCCTCGCGGGAATCATTAAAATACTACATAACAAAAAGCGAAGTGGAACAGACAGGGGTGGAAGTGAAGGTATTATTATTTTGTACAGTGTATGTAAGTATATATTTCTTTCGATTGAACACTAAGTTCGTTAAGCAAGAATGGAATTCTTTTTTTTATTTATAATAAATAAATATGAGATCCAGGAATAGGATTAAATTTCAGAAAAAGGGCAAGATGAAACTAACGATTACCTACAAAGAACAAAACTAAAAAAAAAAACACAAAATTATTAAGTCTCAGATTTAAAAAGTATCAGCTGAAGAACTAATTATTGAAACTTTTTACAATACCTAAATATTTTTTATGCACATATTGAAGATAATTATCAAGCATTGTGTATAGTGCCTGTAGAATATTTCTACTTTATGATGACATATTTGTAATGAATCATAATGAAATTTTATATTGAGAAATATTAAAATGAAATAAAAAACTGGATAAATAGAATTTGTAACTCGGTTTCATTGGTTATTTGAGGCCTTAAGGCGAGAGCATTACGCTCGCTTTGCAGTACAAAAAAAAAATTCAAGCTGCATATTATTTACCTCCAAGATGCAGACCATGTGCAATCTAAACTTATTTCAATTTAGGACCCACACAGATCTATCGTAGATGCAATATTTTATATGCACGCGTTTCAGGGTTAAAGCTCCTTGTGCATATGCCTTTTTCTACTATATATAATAAAATGTAGGGTATAAAATGATATAGAATAAATGCGCTCAAATGAGCACCATGCAAAAGAACGGACGAACCAAAATGTCATTTGACAAAAACACAAAACACAAAAAAAAAAAAATAACTAGACTCGACCAGACAAAAGCAATCAAACAATAACAATCCAAAAAGGGAAAACAAAAAATACAATAACAAAAAATGGGGGTAAAAAAAAGGAATGGATTCATATCATAAATCTATTTCTCATGTCATTTCAAATAATTGAACAATTTTTATATTAGAAAAGTTAGACATCTCAAATTGTATTTGCTAGGGATGTCAATCCCAAAACATTTTTAGTAAATCGGGATTTTCTAGATTAAAATTTCAATCCCGCAATTAACTCAGTTAATAAGTGTGGCCATATACTAACACCCTTTTATCGTATGGGATCGTTATTGAGTAAAAAGTAAATTAAAAATTTTATAGGTAATTCTAAAAATGTATAAAGTAATGATTCTTTGATGACATGTTCATGGAAATTCATTAACTCTTTCATACCCAATGTTGCGTATATGCAACATTCACTTTTATGTGGCATAAATAAAATGTTTAACAGATATTACTATTAACGCTATTTGTATTCGGTTTTGTCAGGTATTCTTCAAGTTCGCTGAATTGCCGAATATTTGAAATTTCTTGCTTAAGTCATTTTTTTATTGTTTTGTCATTGAAGTCCAGCAAAAAAACCTAATTGCAAAAATTTTTAGTAAAATCTGTTTCACTATTTCTTGAAAAATAATGCATTAAATTATTACAAACCGGAATTTTTTTTTATCAGATATAAAAATCAAAAAATTGGAGAAAAGGAGTTATCCAGTGGTTGTCTACAGCTTCATAGCTATATATTTTAAACTTTTAATAAAGGACAAACAAATCAATGTAGAAGCAAGAAATTTGGTGTCATAATTGTGGAAGACCTAAGTAGCCATAATTTCATAACAAAAGCCCCATTATAATTCGGACGTCAAAGGGTTAAAGTATTTATTTATTTTATTTGAATTGGGTAATCTCATCTAGCCTCAGTGCGTCAAACTCTAGTGTCTCCATCATTTACAGCTAAAGGGAAAGGCTTATCTAAAGCAGTGCTGCTGGAGCAGATCGTTTAATAATCCATATATACTAACGTAAAGGGTGGGAGGAAGTCTTAAAAAATCCCTAACAATCCGTTTTTACTAGAATTTCAAGAAATTGTGTTTAAATTGTCACTTTTCGGAGAAATGTCAGAAAAAATTTTCACCTTTTATTAGAAAAAATGTAAACATTCATTTTGGGGATTTACATAAAGATTCAAAATGTGATGTATGATGGTAATATACATATATGCATGATTTGGCTATATATGGGTCATTATTGTTGAACTACCACAAATCTTTTCGTTATATTTTTATTATTCCTCTATATGATTGTAATTTATCCTGCAAGTATTAGATTTTTAGTCCCATCCCTTTCCCAGTTATAAAGGGTTAAGTTTTCAATCATGTCGGTAGTATAACTAGATTAAAAAGCTAATAACTTTTTTTCTATTTAATCAAATAAAACGTTCAAACTCCATTCTGATAGGGTTTTTCATTCCCTACAGTATAATAGCTTTCTCAACGGTGTTTAAAGTAGAAAAGGGAGGAAAAGTGTATATGCAAAAATTGCTTATCTCTTTCTGTTTAACTTCAGACATTAAATTCCAGTTAAGATAAACAAATTTCGTAATAGCCCTTGAAAACCCCATTTTTTCGACTTCAGGTCCATACTGTGTGAATTTGAGGTGATGGAGATAAACTGAGGATGAAATCGTGATCAGCGATCCTAAGTTACTATAAAAGCACATTAAGATACAGAAAAAAATCTTTCATAAATATTGGTTTGGAGAACGTTTTCATATTTTTTAAATTCATTTTACAAGTCAACAAACTTGAACACATAATGAAACATTTTTTTATTTATCTACCATATCGTCAGTTCCTTGAATTCAATCTTCGTAAATGTTTCCCTTCATCATTTTAATAATAGCGTCAGTATTTATAAGTTACTTTCTGTTTCTTGATTAAATCTTAACATAAAGTATACCATACAAAGTTTTGGTACCGAGACTCGCTCTGGCTTTGGTTTCGCTGCGATTCACAGTGCTGAAGATTCTTTCACAGTCGGCGGAAGTTTGAACTTCCTGGTCAGTGTTATCACTGCCATCGTTTTCCATTTTTTTGTAATTGGATTACTTTTAAATTTAGAAAATAAACATTGAGATCCAAATATTACACGATGTACTGTAATATATATTATTGGCGGCATTGGGCCGCGTATATTGGCAGCATTTACAATATTTTCCTTAACTCGTTCTCTTTCACGCACTCGGGAAAAAAGCATGTCGGACATACTTTATGTGCGTTCTTTCATCAGCTATCCTTTTCTGTTCACATGGTAGAAAGAAACTGAAATACTGGCATAACAAATATGATCGAAAAACGAAGCAAATATAATAGGTGTGTTTTATTCGCCAGTCAGTTTAACATGTGCGAATAAAACGACCAAGTTGTTAAGTCTTTTTTCCTTATAATGTTATTCACAATGAAACTGCTCAGCAGCTAGAGCTAAAACATTTTAATGGATCTCAGTTATTGCGATCAATCGCGGGCATTGTTTTTAGTTTTTACTCTTTATAAGAATATTTAACGATGATTTTTACTTATTTTCACCGCCAGACATTTCAAATATTTTCCTTTTCTGTTTTTTGCCAAACTGTCATGCTTCTTGTTTCGCTATTAGCAGTTCACAATAGAATTTGATGTAGTTGAACAACGTGTTAAGTATACATAACAGCTGTAATTATAGGTGTTATCTCTGCCGCTTTGTTGTTGTTTTCCCATACAATTATCGCTGCTAGTTATACATAACTAGAAGCAAGTGGCGAATAAAACGCAGTTAATGTTTGTTGCCAACATAAAAATCCGTAAAAATTCGTATTTATTGAATAACACTGTGTGACAGTGAAAGTATACTTTCCTCGAGACATAGCTCAAATTGTAGGTATAGTCAAGCAGAAAAAAACTGCATACTCAGAATTTTGAATTGACCCTCAAAATCTGGACTTAGGACCGAAAAACCCATTTTTGATAGGTTAAAGCATATACTTGCCCGTAACTTTATTTTCATTTATCCAATGACTAAGTTTTTATATTTCATTCAAAAGAGGACATTTAGATGCTGATAACTGCTAATATATCTTACGAAATAGCAGAGCTAGAGGGAAAAATATAGCGAAAATTAAACATTTTTTCATTTTGAATGGCGTTTTAAACGACTATTTTGTTTACCAGTGTATATATAAAGGTATAAATAAATAGTCTGCATTCAATTCTGTTTCCAACAAGTTTAAAATTTTCAAAATCGATTGAGGCATGACTGAGATATACGACTTCAAGCACTATATACTGGAAAAAAATGCGTACATTTTTAAGCTGCTGTATTATATACTTAAATAGTTGGAGTAATACTCGTACGTTTTGTAATCCTTTTAAAATCCGTTCAAGTTTTTCCTAGACCTGGAAAATCCGTAAAAATGGATAAATCCGTTCATCTGGCAGTACTGGTCTAAAGAAACTGATATAATTTTTCAGTCTATCATCTCGGAATATTTATAATAAACTTTTTTTAAAGCAAATCACGAGATCGAACACACTAATATGTTATGAAAATTACACTGTACAGTGTCCAGTTTGCGTTTGATTTATATGTTACGGGGGGTTAAACTTTACTTTATTTTTTCTACTATTTCGATGAAATAAAACTTACGAATCTTGTTTAGTTTTACGTTTATAATTATTTAAAGGCTCAGTAGGCTATAGTAAAATTGTCTGTAGAATATTTTTTGGAACTATTTATCTTCCTCTCTTATGGGTGTTTTCCCCAAGAAAAATATTGTTCAATTTATTTGGATGTATGATTTAACGGGCTAAACACATATATCCAGAGGTTTCGAAAAATTGATTTCTTTAACATTATTAATTTTTACTTCTTCTTAGAAGTATACCCTGAAAATATTAGGAAGAAACATTAAAAATATTGATTGTCTTAGTTATTATTTTTAATAAAACTATACTTCAATTTAGGTTGTCTCAGATGAATAACTTCTACCTTTGAATTTAAAAAAGTGAAACATTTTTTTTATTGAAATCACTCGTTATTCGTTAATTAGAGTTTTTCGAAAAAAAAATCAAAAAAATAAGCCTCTTTTTGAACCTCTAGATGTGATATGAAACTAAAAAAGAAATCTTAGAGTTTATTTTACCAGCAAAATGAACCTAAAATAAATGCTGAATGAATGAGGATGAAGGTTAAAATGATAATATAATTGCAGAACCGTCATTTCTTTAAAACATGCTGTGCCAATTACGGGTAGATCGTTTTCTAAATAATTTGATTTCAAACCAAAAAAATTCTGAATGTCATCAACACGGGGCATGTGAGTTAGTATCATCGCTGGCTGCCAACACAGATCGTAAATTGCTCATTTTTGTATCGCAAAATACCATAGTGTAACTAAAATGTTCTTAGTATTCTTTAAGTAATTTATATGGATAAATTTTTTGAGATTGCATAGAGTGAAAATAATTCCATTGCAATGAATTTCCAAAAGTGTTAGCAAACGACCGTGAAAATTTATGGTAGAAAGTATAGTAGTTGGGTGTCAAATTATTTATCTGTGTCCTATATTTTGGCAGAAAATATTATATGGAAAAAACGGCAGGAATTCTACAAAACACTATATTTCAATTTCTCAAATAGTAGTAGAATAGAAAGTAGTGAAACAATATAAATCTTAGACCTACAGTGGTCGACTTTCATATATACGCACTTAATATTTTTTCAATAACCGTGATTGCCATGACCAGTTTTTAAAGTTGAGATTTTATGGAAACGGTACACACAAACATAAGCAAAACAAAAGCTCCAAAAGGCTTTTCGGAGTGTTGGCGCTCCTGTCATTGCATGTAAGTGGAAAAAATCGCTCCCTTCTACGTTCCTTTTGGAATACTTCGAAAGACCTTGCACTAAATCTTTGCTTCAGCTGTTCATATCTCCACACTGCTTTATAAAATAAAGGCAAAATTTGTTTTCTATTTTTTAAGATTTTATATTTTTAACAAACAAACACATATTATAATTAAAATTATTTAAGATTAGAGTTTAGTTTTTTTTCGGCGGAATTACATGCTGCATCATTTCATTTGTCCCCTAAAAGTCACAATAGTTTCGACGGCAATGCTTCAATTGCAACAAAATAAATTTCAAAAGATAGACGAAAAAACGACAAAGACATCAATACCAAAATGGTTTGGTTGGCATTTAAATGGAATCGTCAGGAAAAATGTTCAAATTCATGTACACATATGTGTACGAAAATCCTGAGAGAGTTAATGTGAAAATATGGCATATTTATGAAAGTCGTAGATACAAATGTCAAATCTAATTTTATATTTTTGATTAACAAAGAAGTTTAAATAAAAAAATTTTGAAGCCAAATGCAATTATTTTTCTTTTTTTGCCTTTAAAATTAAAGAACTAAACAGTTTTTATGTAGTTAAAGTATTTTTATAAAACGAAATGCAAAAAATAATAATCTGCGCTTATACGAATGTCTACCACTGTATTTATCTACTTCTTTAAAATCCTTGGCAAAAAGAAAGGAAATAACAGACCTGCAATGAAAATCCATGAAAAGTAGGAAATGATGCTCTCTGTTTCGTATTTTGTTTTTTTTTTTTTTTTTAAATCACACACAGTTGTGTTATGCAATACGAATTTTCAAGCAATTAAGAGCTGTATGCAAATTTAAAGGTCATTGGCTGAGAAGTATAATTTAGCCGTAAAAGAAATACGGGATCGTCATAAAACTACAGGATTTTTATACCTTTACATATGTGTGAATGTATATATGACCCTCACCTTAATAAACATTTTTGTGAGTACACCAAGCCCTCGATTTGCACTGTACCTTATTTGTATCACAGTTTTTATATTAATGTGGCGTTAATTTGCTGGGTAAATCGAAGTATTAGTATATGTTAAATGTTTTTTTGTACACAAAGCTAACAATTGTTAATATTAAAAAAAAAAAACAATATTGGTTGAAGTAAAATAATAAAAAAAATATTAAAAATTCTTTTTAAAAAAAATTATAAAAAATATCATAAATTCCTATTACTGTATTAAATCTTTTATATGAATTTTAACCCAAAAATTTTAACGCTTGTACACACAAACACGCATAACAGAAAAATTTTAAAATTGATCTCTACCCAAACATTCTAAGTACTGATGAAGAAAAACACAAGAACATGAAAAAAACACAAAACAACAATTTATATCAATAAAAATTGCCACAAAGCCATAAAAACGAATTACAACAAAACC
Organism: Toxonevra muliebris; assembly: GCA_963691655.1. Lineage (NCBI taxonomy): Eukaryota > Metazoa > Arthropoda > Insecta > Diptera > Pallopteridae > Toxonevra > Toxonevra muliebris. The sequence goes on along the minus strand of OY829327.1, from coordinate 78,505,881 downwards.
AAATGCTACATACAATAATCCTAAAATTAAAACAATAAACTTGTAACCCATAGAAGAGATGGAGAGAGTGGAAGGCAGTGTAAAGTATGAGCTTTATGGGCGTTGAGAAGTGGCAGCAGACGCAATAATGTTGCAGACGCGTATAATTTTATGGTCAATATCAAGCAAACTCGGTAAAAATGAAACAAAATAACAACATGTAGTAGAAAAACAAAAAATGAAAAAATAAAAACAAAATCGTTACCAAAATGTAATTGCAACAAACTCACAAACACATACACACAAAAAAATACATACATAAATGCAAACACCGACAGCCATACAAAACAAAGTGGAGTTTTGTTTAACATTTTATGGCATTCATAAAATAACACTGACTTATTACATTTTCTCCATGTAAAGATATCAAATAAATATGTATGTATGTATATTAAAGTGCATCATGGAAAAAATGTTTTTTGCACCCCTCTAAAAATGAACCTCGGTTTATTTTATAATGATTACCAAATATATTGTATGGGGAAATTTTTTGTTAGGCTACTTTTTTAGTTCAGAAATAATAAGTACTTTAAAATGCTTGGGCTCTGCATAACAAATTCGTTTTAAAACTTGCTAACAAACTCAAGACAATGTGTTTTTCGTAGTAACTTTAGGGATGTTTTTCATACGAAAATCGTAATTGCTGGAACCGAAATATTTTGGAAATTATCTTAAAATAAACTGAAATTTATTTTTTATTTCCATCATAAAATAAATCAAGGTTCATTTTTAGAGAGATACAGCAACATCTTTTTTTCATGAGTCATTTTAATGTACATATACATACTTACATGTTAAACGAGGGGGAAGTTGCAAATGGAATTTGATGCGCTGACTGACCTACTACTATCAAAAACAGAGAATCAAACATGATTACTATAAAAGTAGAAAATCCATAAAAAAGGAATTAAAATTTTACGACTTTTATAGCTGACAATGTGCAAAAGTATCTCTGATGAATTTCAATAGTATCTACGTACTTGAATCTATAAGTATGTATCATATATAATATACGAACCTAAGTATGTTCCTAACTTGCCAACTTCAACTAGATTAATTCAGTTTTATATGGAATGGTGTTGAGTGGTTGAGTGTCTTTTTATAAGCCCCCTACAGAGATAAATCTTTTCTGTTTTTCCCCTCTTACTTTCCTTTTTCCCCTCATTCCCAACTGTACATAGCAGAAATCTTTCGTTTCTTTTATTATTTTTTTAAAATTCAAATTTGTTGTCCAATGAGTAGGAAATGTGTGAAATTTATATTGTAATTACTTACAATTGCTTTTGGGCAAAAAAGCATCTGATTCTAACTTGCAAGGCCCAGATGCGAAACTCTCTTATGTTCATCAGATGAGTTAATACCTATGGAACCGAATTCATTTCATAATCTGATACTTACGAAAATATACAATTTTTAAGAATAATTAATTCAATTGCCAGTTTTTTTTTTGTATATTACTAAGTAAACGATTTATTTGAATTTATTTTAGAGATTTATTCTTTTTTTTAAATGTACATAGGAAGGTTTGAGATCACAGATTTGCATATGCTAGTGATATATGCATCCCTTTCCTCTTTTATGGTTTGATTTTAGTCTTATTTAAGGTTTGGTTCGGATTTGTGGTTAAATTCTTTCTCTGAACTTTGGTCTGGGATTTGGTGAAAATTTTAATTTGAGTTTTAGTACAAATATCTGTTTGTTTTTGCTCTAATCTTTTGTCTGAGTTTTGGTCATGGCTTCGATCTCAACAATTTATAACACAATAATAACAATAATTTTATAATAGAATTTGAATTTTTGTTAGATTTGTAGTGTATTATTTGATCGGAATTTATTGTAATTTTTGGTCGGACTTTTCGAAATTATGTTCTAATTTTTTGTCTGAATTTCGATCGAGACTATTTAGAAGTCGAGAACTTAAATTTTGCTCAAATTTGTAGTCTATTTTTTTAGTCTGATTTTCGGTCTGAATTTGGCTCAATTTTTGGTCAGATTTGTGGTCTGATATTTGATTTAAATATCGATCTGATTTTTGGTCTGAATTCAGTCTAAATTTTAGGCCTGATTTCTCGATCGATTTTTGCTATCAGAATTTGGGAGTCAAAATTTTTCTCGACATTAGCCTGAATTTGGGCCTCAATATTGTTTTCGACATTTTCCTGAATTCGGTACTGAATATTGCTCTCTTTTGGCTCAAATTGTAATCTGATCTTTGGTCTAAATATCTATTTAATTTTTGGTCTAAGTTTCGTCTAAATATCGCTCTGATTTATTGTCTAAATTTTAATAAGCTTTTCAACTGAGTTTTGGTCTGATTTAGGGTATAAATTTCGATCTAAGATTTAAATGTTTTTCTGGATTTTAGTCCAACAAGTATTGTTTGACAAATTTAAAGCCATTACTGCAATCCTTAAAAGTTTGAAAACACATTAAAGATTCACCATGAGAGAAAATAGTTTCAATGGATTAGCTATTAAATGTTTAATGCTTACCTATAATTTACCAAATCCGAATCAGAGGAGATCTTGAGAGCGGGGACACAAGATTAAGTCTATGGACAATCTCACAAATGGGTGATTCCACTCCATCCTTGTGCTCTTCCGTCTCAAATCGACATACACCTTCCTCATCGTGCCACCCGTCATGTTCAAAAATACCTAGAATTTTTTGTACAATATCGAACCAATCTGTCTAAAGGAAATGGATGGGTGGAGGATTTTAGCTCGAGAGAAACCAGCGTGCACAATATATAGAGATTTATATAGAAAATAAAATACACCAAAGCCTCGATTTGCGTCGTTTCGGTTTGTGCAGTTAAACATTTCCGTAGTTTCAAAGTCGTTAATATGAATTTTTGATTGAAATTTTTGACTAAAAATTACTATATATATATATAATTCTGCATCATTAATTCAAAAATCGTGTTTTTTGACTTATGACAGTCTTTTAGTAAATGAGTGATATGTACTATAAAGATTTAAGCCATTTCCCATTTGAAAAGTTATGATATTTGGTTATTTCTCCATCCAAGCATCATCAACATGACTAACCACAGAAAATTACAACACACTAAAAAATTCCTAGCCTTCAACAAGAAAAAGGGTGAACAAACCCTTAAACTCAGCAGTCTAGACCTAAAACTCCATTTTGACGCTACCGCAGGACATTGTCTTTGTAATTACTCTCTACACAAGATTGGATTATCAGACTACGACCAATGCAGATTCTGCTGTGAGGAAGAAGAGACAATGGAAGGCTAGCAAGACTAACTAAATTTGAATTAGTAGAAGCGGACTACGGGGATTTACCATATAAACACCTACTACTTGATAAAAGAAATCAGTGGCCCACAAGGTCTTATGGGATGCACAATAGATCTTTCGTGGTAGCGGTGCTGAAGCGAGTACTACTTCTCCCTTTATAATCTTAATTTATCTTAAGTTTCTCAAAGAACTATTAGAGCCTCCATCGAAAACAATCAAAATTCCGTCATTTAGAAAACTGGAACCAAATAGGTTAGTTCCATTGAATTCCTGAGGCCCAAATTAGGGAAGATCAACTACCATACCCTTGCCCAGTTTTTGAACTTACACAGTATAATTTAGATTTTTCTGGTATCAATTTGAAAACTCTTTGATGAAATACAAAGGACAAATTATTTCGATTTACGTCGTCTTTTCATGGTCCTAAATAACCACGTGAATCGAGGTTTTGGTGTATATGATAGCGTATTCGAAAAAGGCGTTTCATTTTCAGTGTAAGGACGTGCTCCGCTACGCGTCTGAGAATTTGAAGAATATTATTTTTATGTGGTATTTACTACTTTGTCGTATGTTTAAATTTAACAATATAACTAATAGAAAATTTATGGTAAATTACCAAAATTTTAAAGGCGTACATTGTTCTTGTTTTTGCTGCTTTTTCGTATAGTGATTATGTCCCGTTTATTTTGAAGTTGTAACGTGTCCGTTTTTCATGGATTTCTCTATTTTGTATTCTTATTCTTAAGCTATTAACAGAATTGCAGCGTATAGGCAATTTTCCGCGTCGTAAAATTCCTCCCACAATTAAAACGCTCATAGCCGTATGAGATGGAACCGAATTAAAAATGATTTTCGTCGATTTTACGTTGGCTCAGATCTATTTTTGTCGTCAAATGACGACGTGACAGGGTTGGATTTGGCAATTGAATATAAATGCATTGAATATTGTGCAGATAAAAAAAATAACAACACGAATGTTTACATAATTTTAATAATAATGACAATAATAAAATGTCGTACGCCGTAATTCTATTTAGTGGAGCAAATTACGCAGCGTTTGTACTTTGGCAGCAATTTTACGCCGCCGATAACGCCGCAATTTTGTTTGAAGCTTTGTACGTCGAATATGAAAACATTGCTGTTCAATATAGCTTATAGAAAATTGCTTTGTTTCTTGTGTCCGACCATAATACAGTAGAAACTGAAAATTGTTTTTCAAATAAGTTTGATAACAACGAGTAGCTACTGATTTCACACACATGTAGAGAGAGACCGGATTCGATTCAAGCATTTCCTAAGGGGGGGGTTTTAATTTTTTCGTTTCTTAAAATTTTTTTTCTTTTGATTCATGACCAACGACCAAAATCTATGAGATTTTCATTGATAACGGGGAAAGGGGGTGCCTTAACCCCGAAACCTCAACCTCCTCCCTTTGATCCGCTTGTGTGTGCATGTATCTACATACGTCTGTGCACAATTAGACCATCACCATGAGTTTTCAAGTAGAACCATTCGAACCTTCCATAGCGTGGAAACCTCAATTTTCGCACATTTTATGATGTTTCCTTTTTCATCCCATTTAATTGTTTTGTTTTTTTTTTTTATTCTTCTATAGCTGTATTCCAAAATGATATTGTCTTTTTCGAATCTACATCGTTTTCTTCGTAGATAAATATTTTGTGCCTAAAATTTGTTCCGCTTAAACGAAATTCATCACTCTACGTGTGGTTATTATGTTTGGTAAAGACTTACTAGTATCTTTTGCTTTTTCTGTCTGTCCAATGTTTTTTTTTTTTTTTTTGTAAATTTTTTGTCACCAACTTTTCATAGGAATTTTTCTTTTTATTTTCCAGTATAAAATCAAGGCCATAAAGTTAATCACTTAAATAAACTGACAATGCTGAGTAAAAGAGGAATTGAAGCGATTTATAGGTTGAAAGAATTTAACTGTGTGCCTAATCATGCTATAATGTACCTATACAAATAAGAAACTAGTACTGTAAACTTCAAATTAAAAATATACCTGCGGTGACAGTGTAAATTGAAGATATAGTACATAGTTAGATATTAATGCCGTCAGAGCTGGGTAAATTCCATTATATTACAATCCCAATTCAAATTACAAGGAATTGTAATTGGTACTTTAATGTTTTCAATTCCTTGGTAATGGAATTGATAAAAGTTTCAATTCCATTACAAGGAATTGTAATCGGTTATTGAAATTTTTAAATTCCTAGGTAATGGAATTGGAAAAATTTTGGATTCCATTGCAGGGAATTGTATTTTGTAACTAAAAATATATCAACTCCTTAAAGGAATCGAAAATGTAATTGAAAAAAAAAGGAATTTATTATTTTAGTGTAATCAATTACTTTCTTGGAATTAAATTCCAATTTAGTTGGAATGGTTCCTGATAATTGATTCCCTTTTAGTACAATTCAAAAAAAGCAAAAAAAAAAATGTTCAGAAAATATTATAAAATGCTTCTCATAAGCCGTTTCGAGAGAAGTGACCCGCATTTTATACTGATTCACTCGTAACGGCTTATTTGAAGCATTTTACAATATATTCCGAATTTTTTTTTTTTTTTTGGAATTGAACTAAAACTTTTAGGAATCATTCCAACTAAATTGGAATTTAATTCCAAGAAAGTAATTAATTACATTTAAATATTAAATTCCTTTCTATTTAATTATAATTTCAATTCCTTTAAGGAATTGATATATTTTTAGTTACAAAATACAATTCCCTGTAATGGAATCGAAAATTTTTTCAATTCCATTACCTTGGAATTTTAAAATTTTAATTACCGATTACACTTCCTTGTAATTGAATTGAAAGTTTTATTAATTCCATTACTGAGGAATTGAAAACATTAAAGTACCAATTACAATTCCTTGTAATTGGAATGGAGATGAAATTTAATTCTTAAAGAAATCATTATTACCCAACTCTGGTTGACGTTAAGATGTAAAATTTAAGTACTAATGTTTTTCTTGACAAGAAATTTTACTTACAAAATATGTATTTGGTGGATTGGATACTTTAAAATCCTCAAAAATGGGTGGGAAATAAATTTGTTCGTGCAAGGTAGTAAAAGGTATTTTTTTTTCTTTTTAAAAAAATTATATTTGACGTCAAATAAACGTAAAAATAATGTGTTGACTCGTATAACGCCACACTGATATACACTATGAACCGTTAGGCTGTGATTATATTGCGAGTATGCTCGACGAACACCATGAAATTGTTGTTGCACGATATGCTCGGGGTGTATTATACACCGAGCACGCCGAGTATTCAGGGTGGCAATGAGTTATTTTACAAAACAATATCATTACATACAAAATAGTATGACTTGGAACACGTGAGACACGAAAAACTGTTTTTTGGGATTTTTAATTTTTTGAGGTTAGGGACAACGTCTAAAATTTCCCGTGAAAATAATATTAGATTCGCGGTCAGCAACTGAAATTACATAAAAGTAGACTTTTCCCGTCGTCTTATGATGACTTGGGTAAGCGAAAGACCCGAAAAACAGCCCTTTTGGGCATTTTCTGAGGTTAGGGACAACACGTAACATTTCCCCTGAAAATTTGATAAAACTATTCTTTCAGGGTGCGGTGGCAGGTAGGTCTCTGTTTCCTTTGCGGTGCTTAATTAGAGTGAAAAAAAAAAAATTAATGATGAAAAATAAGTATTTTGGGAAGTTTTCTGATGACTTGGGATACATGAGACACGAAAAACTGTGTTTTGGGCTTTCTCCTTTATTTGTTGGGTCCAAGCAATGAATTTCTGCAATCATTGGTAATTTAAGTGCATTTTTAAGCAGCTGAATCAGCAATGAATCATTTCATGTCTTTCCAATATGTTCAATTATATCTGCTAAAAGACCTTCGGAAAGCAACTACCTACGGGTCGTAGTCTGGTGGAAAGCAAACAAGCGAAGTAAGGAGCACACCGCAAGCTGTGCTAGAGGTGATGTTTCATCTTTTACTTGTGGATCTGTGCATAAAGGAAGTAGCTGTAAACGAAGTTCTTAGACTGAAGCATAAAAACTATGGGCATTCGACAATCTAGAAAACACTGAAAGATATGGGGAGAATATTCAACTTCGAAAGTCTCACGACAACTTCGGATTGCATAACTCCCAACTATGAATTCACCGTTGACATCCTATATATATTTCCCAGCAGAGATATTTGGAGACCCAACCAACGGATTAGAGATAGCGAAATCACTATCTTCATTGATGGTTAAAAAATGGAAGTGTGAACAAGAGTTCGACTCTATTCGGAAACCCTCAACATACGGAAGTTTTTTAGATTACCTAACGCATGCGGTGCCATTCAAGCGGAAATCTCAGGAATTGAAAAAGCTGCGAAAGCAATTCTGTGATCAAAAGCAATAATCGCTTAAGTCGACTTTAAACAGAATTAAGTTATAAATGCCCGAAATTCTATAAAACAAAAGTTATAAAAAAAGAAACGTATTCGCTTACGTAGAATAGCAACCAATCACATAAACTTCAAACTCGAAATGAGAATTTCAAACTTAAGCGATTACCGTTTTGACCACACAGTTGGGTATCACAATTTACGTGGACTTTCAGGCAGGTATGAAATCAATTTAATCTCGTAATGCCAAATTAAAGGCGGTTTCAAAAAGTTGAAAAGCTTTAAACGCAGTACGACTCCGCAGGATCATCAAACTATGCTGGGTTCCCGTGTAAAGCGATATAGTAAGGAACAATACAGCGCACTTATCTTAGTGAAGCATACGTAACGATAATGCCACCAATTGGACAATTATACAATATGATTGATAATACAATGGAATCTGTGTTCGATAGCAATTGGAGTATTGGGAATGACTGCGTTACAATGCGACCATTATGTCCGGAGCTAAACAAAAGCAGAACAAAGAATCTCCTGTTTTTAGACAGATAATCGATTCCTAGAATGACTGGAGCTAACAAAATTTAATTATTATATTTTTTCATTATTTCAAATAATTTTTTTTTTTTTGTTTCACATTAAATGGAAAGCGACGTTTTATTTTAAAACTAATTCGTTTCAATTCACTTCAATGAAATCAATCAAACAAGAATTATAATGCGTGATATCTATTTTTTTCTGAATTTTTAGAACGCTTTGCATCCCAACTCATATTTGACTGCTTGACTTTGACTGATTTTGAAAATGTTAATATTTTACTAAGAAATAAAAAAGTGAGCTGTGCAGCCCGTGCTTCTAATATATTAAAGATTATACATTTTGTAAACTATATACCTATTTATTACCATAATGTTCCGCTTGAAAGACTGAATGAATGTGTATGTGTCACACTTTAATTTAATCTGCCCCAAAATGTGAAAATGTGAAATGTTGAACTGAGCGCGAATCCTAATAAATTTCAAAATTCAACGCCAAATAACGCATGTAAATTTCACTTATTGATTTATAGAGACTTTTGTGTGAATGTTAAGCTATAAAGCATGAATGTATATGTATGTGTATGTATGCGTATGTATATGAATATACGGGCATATAAGTAAATATATTTCAACTTCCTGCCATAAATCACACGATGCCACAAAATGTGGCAATGAGTAGAAAAAAAAGAAACAGTGAACATTGGAATACATGTGAATTCATATTACAAGCAACATTATGTTGCTGCTGCTGATGCTGCTGGCATTAGCACACACGGCAATTCGCACACTTGAGTGCGGAAATCTAAATCGAGGGCGATAACATTTTCAAAATAAGAAATCAACATACATACATACATCCATATACACATACATATATACACATACATATATACACACATACCCATATTAATAGTATGCTACATATATTCCAATAAAAGTATTACACAAATCGACAGTAACATCAACACTTTTTACGCCCACTGCCTAGAGGAGCGAGAAAAGAATATTTTAAGATAAAATTGATGAAAGATGAAATATATGCAAGTTTCTCAAAGTAAAATGAATGGCAAAAATTGACATTAGCCACGCATGAAGACAATTTACAAATACAGATACTTTTCATGTATCTTAGAGATTAATATTAAAGTTATTATAGATAGAACTGTGCAAACGTGTAAGTGAAAGGATGAAGAGTAGGGGGTTGAAACAGAATAATGAAGAAATGGAATTACAACAGAGGAAAATCAAAGAAATAGTAACACGAACAGTTTTCAATTTATTAGATTTGAACGTAAAGTAATCCCCCTCGGCCCAGTCATCCCTGAAGCATAAATTCATACTATATATTGTATAGAAAACATTTACACGAGAATTTATGAGTTTTCACTTAATAATGTTTGCAAAGCATGAAAAACAACGTGAGGCAATTAAAAGTTACAAGAAGAAAATTTTACTTCAATCACATACATACAAACTTAGCAAAACATATAGCAAATACTACTACATACATATATACAAATACATACATAAATATTAATGCGTACGTGTATAGTCCTGAAGTTGAGGGTAAAAGTTTTTAATTGCTGGAAATATTCTTTTGTTAGTTTGTAGATAACACATTATCCCTTAAAATGTATTTTTATGATTACTTTTTAGTCGTATCGATTTTAGTTTACTTTAACTTAATGCTTATTTTTACTAAGCTTTTAAGGTAGGTAGTGACTAAAGAATTTTCAATTTAGTTAAATAAACAATGAAAGCTATACAAAAAAAGACTTTGGTTAAAACAGTAATATCCTTTTTTCTCTAATTCTTAGTATTTTTCAATCTTTTTAATATATTTTCCAAACTTTATTTCTATTACCATTTCTGTTTCTATTTTATTTTCCTACACTTTGCTTTTGATTAACTCAACACCGTTCAGTTGATTTCTGCTATACTTTATGTATCCATTTTTCAAATCCAATAAAGTTAGTTTATAATTTAATTGAACTTCTTTTGTATTTTATTTTTTCATTAAAATAATTTTCTTAAATTTATCCAGGAAATTTATACTGCTTTCGGATTAAAGTTGCTTGTTCAGAATTTAAACTGTTTGATTTGAGTTGTTTGCCTCTGATTTGAGTTACTAGCTTCGGATTTGAGTTACTAGCTTCGAATTTGAGTTATTTACCTAGGTTTTTAAGTTTCTACCACTGGAGACAACTCAACTGCAATCTGACAAAATTCGTTTGACAATGAAAATCGTTGCGATTGAGAGCAAATAGCATTGCCAGTCGCCTCTTTGTGTCAGATCGCAATTACTTACCTTGGATATAAGTTGCATGCCATGGATTGGGGAGTGGTTGCCGTAGCCTAGCGGTTAGGTTAGGTTTGGAAGCCAATTAAGTCTCCTCTCGGAGACTTAATTGTCCATTGTGATTGCCCTCATTTAATTGCCCGGAGGAGGCACGTTTCTAACTACTGTCTTTATTGAGCTATTTGATTCTCCACTTGATTTATCTCTGTTAGACTATTGAAAAGGCGTGTAAGCGGCACAAGTACGCTTTAATTTGATACGATGCCAACTCATTTTATTATTTACAAGTTTGGATTTGTTTCTAAGTTTTGCAGAAAAAAATGTTCTAAGTAATGGAACTCAAACATAATAGTATGATAGCGTTTTATTTAGCAAGGAAGTTGCACCCCCCCCCCGCCCCCCCCCTTCCCCCCCTTGATCATTAGAGAGCTAAATCATTTAAATGTTGATAAAATGTTTATATATTTAACCATAAAACGCTGCAATGATACTGGCAGCACTGCGAAATGTTAGGGTGGCGGATGAAAAAACAGCAATTTCAACAGAAATGGTTCAAAAAGTGAATGACGAAACGAATTCAACGAAATCCCAGACAGAATTCAAGAAAAACGGCTGCTGCTTTAAAAATATCCAACCGAAACTTGCGTAAGATGTTAACAAACAGCATCGGAGTGAAGCCTTACAAGATCCAAACGGCTCATAATCTTACACCGAAGCAGTAACAACAACGGCTACAAAGAGAAAAAGGAGTTGAAGCGCTTCTACGAAAGTGGCGAGTTCCCAAATATCTTCTTCTCAGATGAGAAAAATTACCCAGATGAGGTGTACGTAAATAAGCAAAATGATTGAAGTTGGTTACAGGAGAGAGCATTGAAAAATTTGGAACTAAGAATGGCCACTCGATCAGAAGCACCGTCCCACGTCATGGTTTGGGCCGCAGTGACCGTCGATGGCCGTTCCCCACTCGTGTTTTTGAAGCTTGGCGTCAAGATAAATGCGACTGTGTACCATGAATCGATTTTAGAAGGTGCATTTCACAATTTTTGCACTATTCGGTTAAGATTCCTTGAAATCTCAACGTTATCTGTTAGAAATCGCATTGATGACATAAAGAAGCATTCATTGTTCACAATCAAAGTCTGAAACCTCGCAGGCCTGTGTAATCTTACTATTGGCAAAAAATGTAGTTATGTCAGTTTTTTTGGAACAAGATACTTAAAATAATAAACAAATCAGAGTACTAAAAAAAGGTAGGTAGGTAAAGAAAAATTTTATTTGAAAGTAACTTAAAGATTTCCCGGCTGCTGATTTCTGAAACTTGCAAACAACAAATGCTTAGCTCAATCTTATCTATGGTAAATATATAGGTACATATACATACATATAAATATATTATATGTATAATGTTTGTATGTAGATACTTTTATATTCGTGCCTACGTTTATATTTACATATAGTACAATATATGCTTTATATTCTATTTTATGCCGCAGGCTTTCATTTTCCTTTTACTTTTCTTTTTTTTTGTTATTGTTGCTGTTATTTTGTAAAGCAAAGCAAAGCAAAGCATTCATTTTTATTTTTGTAATGTTTTTCATGTCATTTTGTACAAGTATCTCAACTACAATATAACTAACTACATACATAAATCTACACTCGAGTACACAATAATTGAGCCATTGTTATATTCGTATTTTTGCAGTACTATTTTGCAATTCCTTATTTCTTTCAAATGAGTTCATTTTTTGTTGTCATCGCTACTGCTTTGTTGCTGTTGCTGTTGCTGCTGCTGCTGCTGCTGTTGCTGCTCTTTGTTGCTGTTGCTGACACAAACAAATAAATAAATGAATAGTAGAAAAAAAACACAAATACAAAAAATTAAAAGCCCACATGTGGTGGAAGTCTCCATTGAAAGTAATACAATACCATTATATACATACATACTTATATACGCGTACAGATACTTATACACACACACATACATAGATACTCGTGCACTCATAAGATGTGATGTGCAATTCACAATTCATTTGAATTGTTGTTATCATGGGAATTCTTTTTACACAAACAAGCAAACATTCAGATAGACAGTCACAGAAATTATCGAACTACATATACAAGCTACAAGCATTTTCAATAAAAGCGCGTGTTTTTTTTTTGTACGAACGAATGAATGTAACTAAAAATGTATCTTGCAAATGTTATTTCAAGTAACTGATGTGTATCTATGAATGCGTATATGTACATACATGTATACGTAAATATTAGAGTAAGTAAGTGAGTGAGTGAGTGAATGAGTATGGGAGTATCTTATGACAACGTCAACATCATCTTTCGAAATGCCCCCATGACAATCGCTATAGATATCGACAAAAAATGTAACGCCATGCCATTTGAATCAATATTAATTACATTTATTGATAGGTTTTCTTCTTTTATTCTTTTTTTTTTTTTTAATTTCAATTCAATTCGACGTTCTCATTTCTTGTGTCTTCCAATACATGCTCATAAGTATGTATGTATTTTCGTTCTTCTTACATTTCAGTTTCAAATTTACAATGTACTTACTTTCTTGCTGTATCGCCGTATCTTTTAGTTAGTATCTTGCCAACGATGACATTTGCTTGTTGTTTCATTTTGTTGAAATTGTGCAATTTGTCATTAAAAAATGTTTTACTTTCTTACTTATTTACTTACATGTATGCACATACATACATACATACATACATACTTATTTACTCAATTGATCAGTTGGCGGTCTATTATCTTTACTTTATTTGTATTATCGTTTTGATTAAATTTCTCATTTGCTAGAAATTGTTATTATTATTTATTATTATAAATTCTTATTAATGATTCAGTAAATTTATAATGATTTTTATTATTAATTTATATATTTGTCATTCATCAAATTTAGTCTATCTTGATCGATTGAAGTGTCTCGTCTACGCAATAATTTCTTTCTTTTTTATTTTACTAAAAAATTATAACCGGTTTACAAAGGCAATGGAATCAGAGCTGAGCTATTTTCGACGAATTATAGGATGATTATAATTATTAGACCAATAACTAGACCAAAAACCTGACCCATTTAGACCAAAAACAGTATAAAAATCTCATTGAAATTCAGGCCAATATTCAATCAAAAATCAGATTAAAATCAAATCAATATTTAAACCAAATGGAGACTAAATTTCAAAGCAAAATTTTAAATCAAACTTCAAACTTAAAAAAAATCAGATCAAAATCAGAACACAATTCAAACCAATAATCAAAATCAGACCAAAATTCAAGCCCCAAAATCGAACCATAAGTCAATCCAAAATTCAGACCAAGTTGAGAACAAAAGCCGTCCAAAAATCAAACCCAAATTAAGATTAAAATCAAATGAAAAGTCAAACCAAAATTTACTCGAAAGTTCAGACCAAATTCAAACAAAAATTTAGAATGAAAGTGCCCAAAAATCAAACTAAAAATCAGATCAAGATCGGGTTAAAATTTTTTTTATTTATTTTATTTATTTATTTTATTTAATGTAATATAAAAAGCCTTCATGGCCAAAAAAAATATATATTACCAGCAGTATGTTGAGTGAATAGAAATAAATGTAACATTTCAGATTAAATAATAAGTACCTAAACATAAATATACATACCACTCTCACGCTCCCCCATCACAAAACCATAAAAGAATTAATGTAAATAAAAATAAAAATAAAGAAAATTCAAACCAAAAGTTGGACAAAAATTCACACCAAAATTCATACCAACAAAAAATTAAATCAAATCAAACCAAAATTCAAAGCAAAAATCAGGTTTCGAGAACCTAGCGGTAAGGCGTAATCCGGGTATAGCATAATGGTCCTTAAGACTGAGTGCTTTGGTTTAGTTCAGGCTCAACTCCTCAACTCTATTCAACTAAAATTTTAGTTATGACTTACGAATCATGAAAAAATGTATTCATAATTAAATAGTTAATCATAAAGCATTGCTAAATAATTTAGTCATTGTCTTAATTATAACGACAGTGTCATGAAAAATTTTAATGTTTAACCATAAAAATGAGATTTCGCATTCCTCACCAGGTGTCAAAATAATTATAATTAATTTTTTTAATCATTACTTTTAACTCATTAGTCAGTTTGAATTTCTCCCAACACTATTTGGCAGTTCCACCAAAGGGTGGCGTGTTCGATTTTTGTTACATCCTTACGTATTATCTTACTTAATGAATTTTTAATTCAACAGAAATTTATTACAGGTGTCCAGTAGATCTACTAGTCTGATTCCCTGTCAACAGCTGTTGATAAATTATTAAAAAGTAGGGGTAAATGCTTGTGTTAACTTTCCCAAAGATTTTTTGCTTATACGTATACGGACAATAATTTAAGAATTAGTTGAAAATCGATTCAATTCTGTTTTCATGCTTCGCAGAATTTTATACATTTTAAACGATACTGCGGAACCGCAGGCATAGAAAATTTTTGCAAATTTCGAAGTAAGCAAAGAATTCTACAGTTAGCATAAGAGGAACGTGATGCATATCTGAGGCAGTCATAGGAGAATTGCATTCATCGATCATGATTTTTAAGTTATTGCTTACAAATATTAGATCCAAGATTCTATTAAGCTTATTTACAAACATATCAATTTGAGTCAGATCTACAATAAGTAAACTATCAATAAAGTATGTCTCATGAGATTGATTAACATTAGTCGGAAATAAGATCCGATCATTTAAAGTAGAAGTCCAAGAAATCTTACTTAAGTTAAAGTCTCCAAGAACACAAAGTTGATAATCACAGTAGGATTCAGCAAGCTGCACGATGTTATCCGCATGAGAAAAATAAAGCGAGTCGACACTATTAGGCGGTATATATGATGCGCATACAAGAAGCTTTCCAGACAAGCCAGTAACTGGTCTAAAAGTGAATTAGAGTTTGACAAATTTATATTTGTAGAGGGAAGAGAACGATTCACAGCTATAAGTACGCCACCACCTCTGGCACATCCAGTTTTCATTGTATCTCTATTCTTTCTATAGACGGTATACAATTTAGCATCGAAGAATTCTTCACAGCGAAATGCATCATTTAACCACGTTTCAATAAACACCAGTATATCAAGATCGCAGCGAGAAGATTGAATATAAATTTCATTCATTTTTGTTCTCATATACGCAAAGAAAAAAAACGTTTATCGCCCTTTTGTGGAGAATATATTACTTTTACGCTGAACAAAAACGTTTGTGAGGAACGTTGCCGTGTTTGCAGAAACCAAAACCGTTTTCTGCAAAAGATTAACAATTTTATGATGAACGAAAATTCGTTCACGATAAAATTAAGGCAATTTTCTTTTCTGGCAAATGGAAAAAACGTTTCTGCTAAACGAAAGTCCACAACTCTCTTCTCTTTTTATTTTCGTTTTTCTCTCATCTCGCTCTCGTCGACTCCACACAACATAACGGGGAAGTATCATTTGTCAACGCATTATTGAAGATTTTTAATTGTGCATTGAAATTATTTCATCACATTTCTTTTTGTTTATAAAAAAGTGCGTGGTGTTTATAAAAAACAAATAAAAGTGTGTGATTTATAAGTAATAAATAATACAAAAATTGTAATAATATAATTTTATGTAAATTTCATACACTTTTTCTAGTTTTTAATCAGAAAATTTTATTTAAACAAAAACCACAATAAAATGCCAATGTACATATGAAAATTGTTTTTGCTTTCTTTTTTATATTTTTCAGTGAAACATTGCATTTTATTGCAAAAGTTTTTAGTTCATCGTAAAAGAATTGAACCGTTTATGATGAATAAATGTTCGTTCTTGGCAACCGAATAGAAACGTTTGTAGAAAACGTTTTTAGGTTATTGAACCGTTTATGATGAATAAATCTTCGTTCATGGCAACCGAATACAGTCGTTTATGATAAATAAATGTTCGTTCATCATGAAAACATTCCATGAACGAAGTTCGTTTAGTGAAAATTTCGTTTCTGAGAAACGAATTTTTTCTTTGCGTGTACCAGCCACATTTTGGTAATATAGTGATAGAGAACGTTCTCTAGAAGGATCATAGTTCAGGGCATTAAACGATGGCGACGGATCAGATGCAGCATTCTGGATGACATTGAGATTTAAGAGATTTTTGAGGTAGGTTCGGTGATTGATGATATAATAGGTAGCGAAATACCTCGTTTGCGAGTTATAAATTCGTGGACTACTATTTGCTTAGGCCAAAAATTTTTAGACACAATAAGGTCGAACGCTGAAGCTGGAGGAATATTCTTGAACGACGCGATTTCACGATCAGAATTAGCATTAAGCTTGAAGCATTTGAGTTCTGCCAAAGTCACACCAAGTTTGAAATTTATATAAGTGGCAACATCGGATTCAGCAGTCGATTCAGATAATCTGGATACAAAAATGGATCTGCGCACCGGTACTACTGATAGGCTAACTGACGGTGGTACTTCATCGCAAAGGGTTAAGCCGACTAAAAGTGGTACTACATCACGTGGTGAAGGAATAGCAGAAGAAAGCACATTAGACCATACCTCTGGGTCAGTGACTGTCGGCATAAGAACAGTATTTGGAGGACGCAATGCAGAAGACGAGGCGGCATTAGAAGGAATATTATCAGGCACAAGGGCTGAAACATCACGGTCAAGCAATGTAGGACGCGAAATGGCATCATTAGAAGAGAAAGCAGTATTAGTAGAAACAGGGCGGTAGCCAGAAATTTTTTTCGGGGGTGGTTTTCATTAGTAGAAAATATTCATAAATAATTTTTATCAAACTGATTTTTAATTTTTAAATACAATAAATTAAATCGATGATACATTTGATGCATCCTATAAAATTAAAATTTTAGGAAAATTTTTCCGAACTGCAAAATGAAAAGCTTTTCAAAGGCCAAAAGTGACAAAAAATTCACAGAATAATCAAATTAAATTTCTTCAAATAAATATTATTCAATGTGCATTCTAATGCATTTTTTTTTTTATCCTGAAAGACATAATTTCATTAACTCATTGACTTCCCACTACTGATGATGTACCCAACCTCAAAAAAAATTACCAAAAATAGTAGAGGCTCATTTTTTTCAAATGAGCCAATTAAGGAATTTGAGCCATTATCAATGATAATGAGGTTGAGATCTTTCGTGGTGCTCTGACCAATAATGCGTTAAAAAATTCATTATATTTTATGATTGCCTCCTAAACTGCATGGGCTTTGCTAATAAAATGGAGTTTTTGAGAAAGAATTTTTCACGTTGAACACGAATCTGAGGTCAAAAACTTCCCATCACGTCACGTTTTAAGAAAAAAATGGGGTTCAAGCAAGTCTAATTTTATAAGGATCCGATAATTTTTTTTATTTTTTATTATATTTAAACTTTTCAAACTGATTCAGGACGAAGCTTTAAATCAAAAACAGTTACTGACCTAGCAAAACTATGAATGCAGGAGTGCTCAGTATCACCTTCTCTTTTTGAATCCGTAGTCAAACCTCATGTCTAAGAAAACAAATCGGATTTGATCGCATAGTGTAACTAAGACTTAAAATTTATTTTTTTTATATATGACTTTTTAGAAAAAAAACCGATGGAAGTAAAAAATATCGTTAAATAGATTTTATTTTGATTTTTTTTCCATCCATTGGCAATTAATCTCTAAAATTAGAATAAAGGGGGAGCGGGTTGAACCCCCAAAACCTCCCCCTTAAATACGGCCTTGTGTAGAAATATCCTTGCAAACACCCAAAGCAGGCGCTAAAACCGGACCATTGCGATCAAGCTAGCGATTATGCGGTGGGGGCAGATTAGCTGCAGCAGAAGCAACCGAAGAGACTACGGTAGGATTAGCAGCAGGAATATGCTTCGAAGATCTATTGCCCCGCTTGGATACACTATGTGAGAGTTGAGTAGAAGCTTCAATGGATGCATTTGCCGAAGATTGCATGAGTTCGCTAGCAGCATCAAGTTTACTCAACAGATTTGAAGTTGCATCACCAAGTCGAAAGACTGCAGAAGCAATACTAGCTGCATTCTTCTTTACATCCAGAAAATTACTCAATAGTGCAGCTGGCGAGAATTTGCGACACTGTACACAGAACCACTATAGTCCACTGTGTCCTTAACAATTTTATGTTATCAATTGAATTCAGTTACAAAAAAAGTTTCGCCTAGTAATCTAGTTTTTCGGAAGCATTTCTTCATAGGATTTACGACTCTGTTATTACTTTTTTGGACCAGGTTGAATTTTAGAGACTTTTGGCACAATCTAAATTGAAAACCAGGTACAAAATACAATGCAACATAGAATTGAAGAACGAATTAGCCAATAGGAAACAATGGATGAAATTTAATTAAATATAAAAATTTAATCACAATGGCTCAATAAGCAATTACTAAGTACGTTTCTTTTTTATTACATTCAATAACAATAACAATCACTTTTATAAAAATTTCTTCAAAAACTCATACTGACAATAACAGACAAAAAATGAGTAATTCCGGTAATTAACTTACGATGAGTAAAAGCAAGAACCTCTCAAGTTATTAATTTTCAATACATTTTCTCACTAGCCTACAAAAAAAATGTTTTTCTTTAACAATAAAAACGATAAGATATTAATTTATATTTTATATTTTTCTTCGAAGAACATATGGCGTTCATATAATTACCATATAAATTAGTGGTTATTTTGTAATTATTACTGGAAAAAGAAAGAAAATAAAAATAAATTGAATATAAGCATAACAATAAAAAAAGGGGGAAGAAATATGATAGTGTATCTATAGTTACGTACGTACATACGTAGCTACATCCCAATATACATTATTGTTTGATATCAACTTGAGATAGATTTGAGGTCAAATACCTTGCTCAAATCTCCAACGTTAATTCTCAAATGCACCTTAATAGTCCGATTATAGTCTTCTCAACTTAAAAGCCACATTTTTTATATGGTGATTTTCTCAGTTATCAAATTGAGAAATTTATGATTCTCAACTTGTTATCAAAGGAATTTCTCCAACCTGTCAAACCTCACTTTTCACTTTTTTGCTCTTGCGCATCCCGCAAATTGAATTATAATTATACAAAATATACATTATATAAAGCATATATTTCCCTTCAATTCATTTTCACCTCACTTTTATTTCCAATTTTTTCATTTTCACTCACTTTTTTATATTTATTTTTCACAATTGACTTGAATTTACAGAAAATGTTTTCCACAAATTAAATTTCTGTGAGAATCTGTGAGAAATCAACAGTATTGCCATACGAGTATACTTATAAAATATTGTAAATAATATCTCAAATTTAACTCAAATCGTATTCAAGTTGATATCAAGCGTTGGAAAAAATGTTTGGTTTCAAGTGGAGAAAAGTGTTTGATATCCAATTGAGAATTATAATATTTCTCTAACATTGAAAAAAATGTTGATTCTCAACTTGATGTCAACTTGAAAATAAACAAGGAGAAAAACGTTTGAACTTAAATTGAGAATTACATTGGAAATCAATTTGAGAACTAAGCTTTTCTCTAACATTGGAGAAATAATTTTTCAATGCATATTGGGATACTACTTACACACATGCATATGTTTGTATACATTAAATATTAATAATTGTGACAATAATTTTGATAGTGACTTAACACAATAAAATTTAGTATCTGACTAATTTCATTGCTTGATTACATGTTTTGTTTTCAAACCATAATTGTCACACGTTTATCGATTTATAGGTTTATATATCTACAAATTATATATTTATAAATAAAAAGTTTATAGTAAATTGACAGTTGTTTTTTTTTTTTTAAATTGATAGATTTCCATTCATACAATAAATACCGCAAAATTGTAGTTCTACTGTTATACCAGGTACTTACCGACTAAAATCTCCTGTTTCCTCCTATTACAGTCTTGTCGTGAGATTATCTCTAGGTACAACTTCGCGTTGCTAGATTACATATTCCATAGAGGATTGTGGTGGATTGTCCTGGTGGCACAAAAGATTTGGCAGAAATACAGTAATACATATTTTTTATTTTTGGCAACACAATAGAATTTGGCATACGTTAGTTGCGTGCGATCTTTTTGTTAGTCATTCCTTTTGGTGGCATTTTCAAAAGTTGAAGTTTGCACTTGGCATTAAATACCCCAAGTGCGGCGCTAGCTACTATCGTTATTTCATTTTTGTCTTCTGCCTTTAAAGTATGCCGTATTAACCCATATTTATTCCTTAGCTGGGTAATTATAATAACCACTACCATACCCGTTGCTTTCTACTTCTCAATGGAGTCAAACATCTGCGATGTGAGATTCGTGGCTGTGGGGGTATCTCCACATGCATTGCGTTCTCGGGACCGTCTTGGATCTTCTTCTTGTTTAAAGCGATTAAGATATTCCACCCACAACCGCTGAGCATTTGCGTGACTTAACCCTCTAACGGTTAAGACGGCGTCAGGGCAGCTATCCTTTAAAATCAAAATACGCTAACGTCGAAAGTTTTTTTTTTTTACTTCAGCAATATTGCACTCCATTAATCACTATTTTATTGACAATTTAAAATTGTTTTGAACGCATTTCAACGCTTTTGTTTTATTTTATGCTCATTTTGATGTGAAATATAGGCTTTTGAATTCGCGACTCTTGTATTCGTTTTCAGCTTTTGACCGTTTGAGGGTTAGCGCCTAATCGGCGGAAAAAATATTTTCTACTCTTTTTACTGTCTTAAATGATGTATAAACATCCTGAGAATGATACGCGCAAGGATTTATAAGTGAGAATATGTTAAGAATTTTTCAGAGGTAATGAGCTCCGTAACTTCTCCGAGAAGTTTTGAATGTGTTATCTCGAAACCACATATTTAAAATTGCGCAAAAACATAATTTGAGCAGTTTTCATCCGATTTACATTAAGGCTTTCGGGACCTTTGGTCACCGGCCACCCCAAAATTCGTATTTACATTTTTTCCAAAAACTATTGCACCGCTTTTAAAAAAATTTATATTAATTGAAAGAAAATTGATTGCGCTTTAGTTATTCTTACCTAATTATCGACTACAGAATGAGCTAAAAAAAAATATATATTTTGTTTCACCTATTTTCAATAGTCAACAATTTAGACAATATTTGTCCAAATTCGCAAAATTTTCAATATGTTGTAGGAAAAACTATTTACTTAAAGATTATTTTTCATTTTTAAGTTTTTGTTTACTTTCTTTGGAAATTAAGTTTTGTTTTGGTCACCAGTAACCCTAACGTTCTCAATAGAAACTTTTTAAAACTTTTTTTTACAATGAAATTGAAGTCAGAAAAATCGAATCCAAATTCGGTTTTGCTTTCTCGCTTCTAATGTCCTTACGAACAAAAAAGGGTTTAGTAAAGAATTAACACGAAAAGACTTTGTCTATCTTAAAAAAAAAATATCTAATTAAAAATTTACCGAAAAAGTTCGTGAAAAATTCCTATTGAGGGTCACAGGGTCGCCGATGACACATGAAAGTCTTAAATCGTAACTTTACCTTCATAAAAAATTAAAGTCGATTTTTTACAGAAAGTTTTTTTTTCAAGATAATGCCATTTTGTCCATGGAATCGTTATACATTTTACTTAGTATATATCGCTCATTTACTAAAAGACTGTCATAACTAAATTTTTTTGCAGAAAACGCATTTAAAGTTTTCAATTGACTCCCAGTTTGCAGAAAAAGAAGAAATCTTATAATTCTCACGCGCGGAGTATACAAGATATTAATATGAAATTTTTACACAATATGAAACGTGACATAATGAACAATTCTGCATCATTAACACAAAAATCGTGTTTTTTGACTTATGACAGTCTTTTAGTAAATGAGCGATATGTGCATAAGAGTCGTCCAAGTTCAACACAAAGCGGCATATGCTGGGTACCTTCAATACATTGCTTTTATAAGTCGAACGAATGCCACTTAGATTGTTTTTCTTCGAATCCGCCTTGATGCAAGCTGCGATCACTGAGTTGGTTAGACTTGAAAGCAGTTACGGCTTCCGACATAACAATGACACATCCAGGGCTTCAAAAAACAAACCACAAAGAATTTAAATGGAGGGGCAGTCTTTTAGATTCTTAGACTATGCATTTTTTTAAATAGTATTTTCAAAAATGTGCCTACTACAAAATTTGTCTGCTGAGCTAATATCTCCTAATTCTAAAATAAATTTTAGTATGTTTTCGAATATCTATTGAAAATTTCTAGATCTACCATTGACGCGCCATTTATCCAGGCGTATTTATCACAGGCGGCTATCGGATGTTCCTTAACAGTAAACCTTGAGTTAATAATTACCCCTAAATACTTTAAATGTGGCAGCGAAGTAAGGCGATAATCATCAATAGCGGTCACTTGTTCTTTTTTTCCTGGTGCTCAATAGAGTGATCAGAAATTTTGGAATGACCAACTAAAAAACTTTGCGTTACTCAGCCATTTCCTACCCTTCGCAATTTCATCGTCTTAGGAATATAAAAAACGAATATAAAAATCGAAATTTTAAATTTTTTTTATTTTCTCCTTGTAAGTGCAGCGTTCTTTGTTTCCTTTACTAATAAAAAAAAACATAACCAAAAAATTATTTAAACTTCTCGATAGTTCTTTTTTTATGGAGCCTTGGAGAGCATAGACCGAGTTATCGCTTCCATTGATATTGTGTGAGTTATATTTGTACACGAATAGAAGGGACCTGCAGAGCCAACAACAAACCCCTGCTAGGTCCCTAGACATTCTGGTATAATTGGAAATGAGATTGCGGACGAGCTTGCAAAACAGGCTGCATGCGGTGAGACAGAGTCCTTAAACAATTTACCATCAGCCAATTTCTATTAAACAGCATTCGAGAAACAACTTTTTTCTACTTCTAATGAAAGTAGAAGGAGCCAAAATTTGTCCCATATAGCATTTTTGAAGTGTCAGATGGAAAACGACATATGCAGAAACTGTACAGACTGGGACAAGAAGGAAACTTTGGACTGTATTCTTTGTCATTGCCCAAAACTAGCTGGGACTAAATTAAAGTCATTAGGGAATGCAATATTTCTTTCCTTAAAAGACTCATTTAAGGGGGTATTCTACCCGAAAAATCGATTTTTTTTTATTTAATATTTTTGATGTAGAAAACGAGTTTTATGAGAAAGAAGAGGGGGCAATGTATGGTCCTGGAATCGCTGATTAACCATAAGTTACATCATTGTAAATCTTTAAGCTCGTTTTTCTCGAAACTAATTTTTTCGAGACGGTGGACACGATTAACAAAAAACCACTTATCCAATTGACTTGAATTGACTTGAAGGCTACTAAGCAAATGTATAGGTATGGTCTTATCTAGGATTATGGCGAAAGCATTTGTTTAACTAATGTTTTTAATGCAAAATATAAACTAAAACAGGGCAAAAAATCGTCATTTTTTTCAAACGTCTGATTTAAATTGAAAAAATTGTTTTTTCTTATTCCCTAGATGAGGCGATAGCAGGAAGTCTCACAATTACAAAATACACGATTATATTTTGTGTTTCAGAATATTTAAACCGGAGATATCATGTCCACCATGGAGCAACTATTTTCGGCAGGCTCAAGTTCGAGGCGTCGAATGAACCATTATTAATAAAGATATTTTTAACATTAAAAACGAAAGTTATTGTTCAAAACCTGTAGAAAAACTTGCAAAATAAAAAGATTGAAAAGCTTTTCATTTACAACGATTTGAAAACATCGATATTTCGCACCATCTCAGGTAGAATACCCCCTTAAAAAACTTTGCTTTACGGATACTTGTATAGATAGCTTCATTGTTTTCATTGTTTCTCATTGTCGGCCTATGTGAGGCATTCGCAACCATATCTAACCTATTGAAAGTGCAATTGATCGTCCAATTTCTTTATTTGCTCTAACGCGAAATTTTAAAAAGTTTATATATTAATTTTTGTATTTCGGATTCTGACGTAAACCAGTTGATTAAGGTTCGTCCCTACCACTAGTGAATCTAGAGGTTATAGAAAGGAAGTTTGAAGTTCCTTCATGCTTACAGTAAGACTTTTAATTCAAGATCACATAGGTCGAAATATTTATTTATACCTGAGCCGTCACCTTTCCTAGACTTATAAGCGGCTCATACTATTACCTAAATATGTAAAAATTAAGCAAACGATTAGTTTTCACCCCAAAAGTAATACTGCTAAATTGTGAAAAAAAACTATGCATCAGCATTTACAATAGGGTTCCGCAATGCTATTGGGAGTATGAATGTATAAACTCGTAATTGTGACTTTTTTGACATTGACAGCTATTCTATCTCGAAGAGAATACTATAAGATTATATACTCAAATAATTTTCATAATTTTACAAAAGTGTTTTACTATAGCTGAAAATGTCGAATTTCGTGACAACAAAACAACATTTGCGGGAAGTTTTAATTTGCTTCTTCCATTTAAAGAAAAACGCAACTGAAGCACATCGTTTACTCACTGAAGCTTATCCTGACTGTGTTATAGACGTTAGAATGTGTCAGGTGTGGTATGCCCGTTTCAAAAGTGGTGATTTTGATGTTGAAGACAGGGAACGTTCAGGCGGCCCGAAAAAGTTCGAAGATGAAGAATTTAAGGCATTACTCGAAGAAAATTCATGTCAAACGCAACAAAAGAACTTGCAGAATCTTTAGGAGTTAATCAATCAACCATTTCTAAACTATTAAAAGCATTGGGAATGATTCAAAAGCAAGGAAATTGGATGCCGTACGAATTGAAGCCGAGAGAACGTCGAACGACGATTTTTCACATGTGAACTGCTGATTGAACGACAGAAAAGAAAGGATTTTCTGCATCGTATTGTGACTGGCGATGAAAAGTGAATACGTTACGATAACCCAAAGCGTTAAAAATCATGGGGACCTCCCATCTATTGATCCAAGCTCATGCTGTGTATTTGGTGGGATATGAAAGGTGTCGAGTATTATGAGCTGTTGAAACCGAATGAAACCATCACTGGCGACCGCTACCGACTACAATTGATGCGTTTGAGCCGAGCATTAAAGGATAAGAGGCCAGAATATGAGAATAGACACGACGAAGTTATTCTTCAGCACGACAATGCTCGGCCGCATGTTGCAAGGCAAGTAAAAACATACTTGGAAACGCTGAAATGGGAAGTGCTACCCCACCCGCCGTATTCTCCAGACATTGCTCCTTCTGATTACCACTTGTTCCGATCGATGACACATGGCCTGGCTGAACAGCACTTCCGTTCTTTCGAAGAACTCAAAAAATGGGTCGATTCGTGGATAGCCTCAAAAGATGAGGAGTTCTTTCGACGCGGAATCCGTATGCTACCAGAAAGATGGAAAAAGGTTGTGGCTAACGATGGACAATACTTTAAAGAATAAATTTATAATCACTTTTTCACAATAAATGTCCAAATTACGAAAAAAATACGAGTTTATACATTCATACTTTATACAGCCACGCCCATTTTTGTTTCTAGCATATTATATACATCCTGCTGATTTACACATTCTACATCTCGCCCTACATTATTGGTCAAAATGGGCAAACTGATATTTCATGTGCAAAAATTTTCTATATTTCATGAAAATCAACGACTATGATTGGTCTATTACAGGCATAGCATGGGTTATTCCTTTTTTTTGTGTGGAATATTTGTTTGTTTTAAAAGAATCAGGTACTTATCGAGAAGTTTTTTCTTTCACAGAACCATCGATTGTGATTGGCTTCTAAAATATTTTACAATGCCATTTATATTAGATGTTACCTTCACATAACCAACCAATATTTTTCAGTGGGCTTAAAATTAATTGCTTCATAACTAAGTTTTATGTACGAGTAGAAAAATAAGTCTTGTTATCTTGAATGACAAAATTTTACATCAATTACGATTTGAAGTTGTTTAATTTTATTTTGTGTGTGTGTGTGTGTGTCATTTTTGATATTTCTTTTTTGCCCTCACTGCTGCAATATCCTTGATAATATCACATCAACGCACCATATTTAGCATCAAATTACTTATGCGATTTAAATTGAAACACAATCCGCAAAGATTAAATCCTCACAGATACGACATATACATATTGACACACACTCACACAAACACCGACACACAGCAATATGTTCATAGGCAATGTAGAAGCGACAACATCCAGCAGTAACAGCAGCAACAGCAACAACATGTGGCGACGATATTTAATATCTTCCTTTAGAAAAATCAAGTTGCCGTGGCAATGCTTCTGCGGACTTTTTTTTTTTTCTTTCATACATACTTATTGCTATATTGGTGGAGCAAGATATTTTTGCGTACAGGGTTGCCGTGTTGGTAGCAGATACCATACTTGTATGAACATAAAACAGAAATGAGTTGAAAATTAAATGAAAAAGATAAAAACAAATAAAATACTTAACGAGAAAATAAAACTGAAATGATGAAAAATGAAAATTAATATTTATAAAAATATACACACGAATGCAATTGCGTGTGTGTGTGTATGTGTGTGAGTGTATGTGGATACAGCAAGTGGTTTGATGGTTTTAAATTTAGTTCAAAGTATTTCATTTGTTTTCTATAGTGAACGTGTATGTATGTATGGGCGTGTAACAGGAACGTGAGATTTTTTTCATCAAGCACACACAAATGGGCACAAATATCGAATGTCGTATGTTCGTTTAAAGAATACATTTGATCGGTTATATATGTTTATATGTACATATGTATGTGTTTCACATGTGTGAATATGTGTAACTGTTCACGGTTGAATTGTTTTCATTAAAGCGAGAAGTGAAAAAAAAAAGTAAAAGGAAAGAGTTTTGTAATGAAGTGTAATTTAGAAGCAGAAAATTACTTATGCAGAATAGATGCAGATACATTTCATAGATATGAAATTCTTTTATTTAATTGGAATAGATTTGTTTACACAAGTCTATGCGATTAACATATGCAGATACATTTGTACATTGGGAATATTTGTATTCACATACATACTTATATTGATTATTATCAAATATCAACTGGATACTTAGATGCATTTTCGGTTAAAGCTTCGTATCTCTTTAATGCAATTGTGTGACTAACATGTTTTGCAATATTCCAGAGAGCTAATTACAAGTTTCAGTGTAATGGTGTCAATATGTCGCACGAAATTCTTTAACTGAAGATGCGATTACTTTACAGATTTTACTTATTGAATTATTCTTCTATAGATTTAAGAAACTGCACTTTGTTCTCAGACATAGAAGCAAATTCCAAAGTCTTTTAGTTGTAATTTGCTTCTTTACGGGCATAGCCTAATATGGTTTTCCGGAAAGTTTCAAAAGAAATTTGTGGAAAATTTAGATGTGATAGACAAAAACGGAGGCCGCCGCTGAATTCAGAGTACTCGACTTATCCGGAATAGATATGTACGGTCCAAGAAAAAATGTTGACTCCTAAAAAATGCTTATTGACTGACTTAGTTGGCTCTACAACCGATGAACGGTCTTGGCCGCCTCTATAAAGCCTCGCCAGTCGCTACTGCAATGCGCGCCCCGACGCCTGTTAGTATGGCCAAGTGCAGTCAGGTCCCCCTGTACTTGGCCTTTCCATCGTTGATTAGGCCGTCATTTTCTGCGTATTCCACCTCCGTGGCTCGAATAAAATACTCTTAAAAAACACACATAGTGTAATTATTCAAGACTTAATACCAAAAAATATGTAGGGGAGTGTCGTCAGGGTTGAAGCATGTTTTGACTTTTGCTGATAGCTACCGTCGAATGCTGAATTTTTATTAATGTTGCATGTCGGTGATATCGATACGATACGAAAAATATGCACGGGTAAAAAAAAATGTATTTCCAGAGTCAAAACGCATCATTGCAACAAAGTTTTCGGTGTTCTGGTGATCAGGGTTATTACAAGCACTGCTCCAACCCATCCAACATTTACAGCATATTTGCGTGACGCAAACTCCATGATATGCTACATATTTCCACATCTTAAACCTTATCGAACAATTAAAGTTAACTTACTTTGATATTTACAAGATATTTTTTAAATTAATCCACTTTTTCTGGCACTGTTAAAAAGTTTTTTTCACTCTTCTTCAACGTAAGGCTTTTAACTCGAAATGACATGAAAAGTTTGCTTTCTTCATGACAAATGTCTATTAACTTAACGAACGCCAGTGAGATATAACGGAGAAAAGACACCCAACCATGACGACCCTCCCCTATTATATGCATATATTCTATGCAAGAATAAAACTTAAAACAGATCAAAGATATCTTTCAATTCTAATGCCTGGTTTTCACTATGTTAAAGTCAATCAAATTTGCCAGCATGTTGGAAAATTTCAAATGAAAAATTCTCTCTTTTTCTCTCTTTGTCGGCAAATATGACCAGAACTGGGTAAATTCAATTACATAACAATACCAATTCCAATTCTAGGGAATTTGTAATTGGTACTTTTTGTTTTCAATTCCTTAGTAATGGAATCAATAGAAGTTTCAATCCCATTACAAGGAATTGTAATCGGTAATTAAAATTTTTAAATTCCTAGTATGGGGATCTTTTTAAAAAAACACGTCTTTCTTTTTCGCCGTCCTTTTCCAAACTGAAAACTTTTATTTAATTTCAAACTCAGCATTCAACATGAAGCTGTGGTGAATAAAAAGTGTATGCCAGACAGAAATAGCACGATAATATTACAAACTATTAAAGACTTAATGTTAGAATGAAATAGACTATTTACAATAATAAAGAAATTAGAATAGAATATAAAGCAAACTTAAGATTAAGGGGTCTTTTTTTAAATTAACCCTTACATGGTACAATATACTTATAGCTTAAACTGAAGTAATATAAACGATAACATAATATTTAGACATATACTACTACAATTCGGCCTTCCTGACATATGAGATCTCCCGATCTCATGAGTTTATTTTTAAATCACGCTTATTATTGATAATGTTGCTTACTTTATACCAAGGCTTAATATTGCTGACAGCCCATACACCTTTATACGGAGTTCGCGCTTGCTGGAAGCCTTCTACGTCTTCCAGCATATACCGATCATTTCGTAAAACTTTCATGATTTTATATGGCCCTTTAAATTTTGGGGTTAATTTTTTGGCCATTCCCGCGTGTGTGTCAAAATTTTTCACCATGACATAGTCACCCTCATTGTATTGGTTTGGTTCTTTTCTTTTCCTGTCAACATATGTTTTATTATACGCTTGTAGTCGTTCTTGATTCTCAGCTGCCCGCTTTCGTATATTTTCATGATTCTTTTCTTGAAACCCTTGCTTCATTCCGATCACTTTTTCCCTTAGTAAATCATCAACATCTCCTCTTTGCTTGGTGCCGTACAACATAACACTTGGATGCTCCATAATTGTTCTGTGTACTGTATTATTTAATGTAAATTCCACCGTATCCAACACCTGATCCCAATATATATCTTTTTCCGGATTCACTAATTTTGCTATCATTGGCCCCAAACTCCTATTTACTCGTTCTACTTGGCCATTGGCCTGTGGAGAACCGGTTGCTATTTTTACATGCTGCACACATTTTTTATCTAAAAATTGTTGAAACTCACTGGACGTAAAACAGCTACCCCTATCAGATACTATGCATTTAGGTTTACTATAAGCTCGAAAATAATCTGTAAGCGCGTTTACTACTTCTTTAGTATTTGTCGTCTTCGTCGGGTATAGTCTTACAAATTTCGTACACGCATCTACGACCACCAGTATGTGTTTTTTCGTTCTACCATGATCTACTGGTCCGTAATGATCAATATGAATAACTGCAAAAGGTTTATTACTTTTAGGAATGTTGTGTAGAAATCCCTCTTCTCGACCATTTTTCGCTGAATAAACTATGCATTTCAAACAATTTTCAATATGACTAGCCACCTTTTGCCTCATTTTAGGAAACCAATAACTCTTCGAAATTAAATCCATCATTTTATTAATACCAACGTGACCCATCTCATCATGATACATATAAAGAACATGACTTTCCATCTCTTCGGGTACATAGAACAATACAATGCCATCTTCTTTTTTCCTGTATAAAATACCATTCCGCATTTCATATAAACGGTGTTCACTCTCTTGCAAAGAATCTCTTAACTCTTTCAATTTTCTGTCTCTTGCCTGGCATATTATTAAATTTTCTTCGAAAGTATTCGCCTCTAACACTAAAATGTTACTATAACGACTGAGTGCATCGACATGCTGCATGCGTGTACCTGACCTATGTTCCAACACATAATCGTAGTTTTGTAATTCTAGGCCCCACCGCGCTATTCTGGGATTTAAGTCTTTTTTATTTAGAGTTAATGTCAGCGAATTACAATCGGTAACTATCTTAAATTTCTTGCCCTGCAAGTAGACCCGAAAACGTTTCAATGCATTTATTATAGCTAATGTTTCTAATTCAAAACTATGATACCTAGACTCAGTTTCTGTTGTTCTTTTTGAAAAATAAAATACGGGATGCATTTTCCCATCTGCTTTCCTTTGTAAAAGAATGGCTCCAAAACCAACTGAACTCGCATCGCAATGCAATTCAGTATCGTCTTTAGGATCATACAAAGCCAATATCGGTGATTCAAGCAATTTCTGTTTCAGCGTCTCAAAAGATTGTAACTCATTTGGGCCAAAACTAAATTTTCTATCTTTTTTTGTCATGTCGTACAATGGCTTAGCTATAATCGAAAAATCTTTCACAAATCGCCGAAAGTAGGAACATAGACCTAAGAAACTTTGCACTGCCTGTACTTTTGTGGGTACAGGAAAATTTTGTATTGCCTGTAAACCCTTGTCATCAGCTTTTATTCCTTCACCTGTAACTGTATAGCCTAAATATTTGACTTCTGACTGGAAAAATTCACATTTATCAATTCTTAACTCTAAATTATTTTCAACGATTCTTTTCAGAACTTCTTTTAAAATTTCGAAATGTTCCTCTACAGTCTCCGTTGCTATCATTATATCGTCCAAGTAAACAATCAACCTATCCTCTCTAACCATATCAGCGAAAATTTTATTAACGAACCTTTGGAACATGGAGGGTGCGTTCCTCAATCCAAACGGCATTCTCAAAAATTCATATTGCCCCAGTGGTGTTGTAAACGATGTATATTTTACCGACTCTGGATGCATAAATACGTGAAAGAACCCATTTCTCAAATCTAGTTTTGTAAACACTTTCTTTTTCGCTAACCTATCTAGTAAATCATCTATAAGGGGAATGGGATAATTATCCTTGGCAGTCACCTTGTTTAATGTCCTGTAGTCAACACACATCCTTAAGTCACCTGTTTTTTTCCGAACCAACACAATAGGGGATACGAACTCTGACTCACTCGGCCTGATATAATTTTTCGCTAAATATTCATCTATTAATTTTTGTAACTCCGTTTTCTCCGCATACGATAAACGTCTAGGTGGGCAATGAAAAGGCTTGGTATCATTAAGCGTTAATTTCATTTCACTTTTTACATTTGTTTCATTAGGCCTTATTGCCTTAACATAAATATTTTTAAAAATTTTTAGAAATTTTTCTTTGTTTACGTAGTTTACAACTGCTCCAATCTTTAGATTTAATTCTGAACTATCATCAAATTCTATCAACATCAGTGGATTTTCAAAAACTCCCTCATTATATTTTTCTTCAACCATTTCTTTTTCCATATAATTTTTATCCACAACTGATTTGCTTTTAAACTGTTCTCCCTTACTTTCTTTACAAATTTCCGTATTTAAATAATAATCCTCTACTACGTTTTGTTCAACGACATTTGTGCAATCATTTTTCACCATATACTTTTCATTTGTTTCTTTCTTTTCTTTTAGCTCGTCTTCTATCATAAGCTTAAATTTACATAGTTGCAAAAAATCTCTACCTAGAACAACTGGATAGCTCATAGACTCGTTTGCCACTACAATTAATTCAATACATATCTTATTGTTTGGTAATTGTACAGTACAAGAAAATTTACCAAATGTTTTTAATTCACTTTTATTAATTCCATAGTAAGTTACATTAATTTCATTTAATTGTATTTTATTTGGAACAAAGCATTTTTTAATGATACTGACAGGGCTCCCCGAGTCTATGAGGCATTCTAAGGAAAAGAAAATATCTTTATTGCTATCTACAATAAACTTAAAATATCTTACATAATCGTTGTACTCCACAAGTTGGATTGACTTCTTTTTATTTTGCTGGCAGTCCACGACACGATGCTCAACACTTCCGCAAGCGTAGCAGGCTCCAATTTCTCGTTTAGGTTTTCTACACTCTGCTGCAAAATGTCCAACGCAGTTGCAGTTGTAGCATCTTGAATTCAATTTTTCGACTTTTGAGTTTGCACCAGAGATTGCGTTTGATACTCGAACAGTAGAAGCGAAACGTTGATTTAATTGTATTTTTGCAAACGCCTGCAGCAATTCTGCTTTGCTACCATAGCGCTGCATATTTGCATGCGTACGTAGTTGCGAATCTGGGATTCCTTCTATTATATAATCAATTATTTCGTCCTCCTCGATTTTTATTGCATTCGACAAAATTATTTTATCGTTGAAATATTCCACGAATTTCTCATCGTATTTCCACTTTCGTGCTTCAAACTTCCGACGCAACATTATTTTGTTTTCTTTTTTGCTGAATAAATCTTCCATTTGTTGTATTAAATTGGACACGTCATCGTCCATGTTACCAGGTTTCGATTGCAGCCAAATTTGTGCTTTACCTTTTAGTTTTGTCATCATAAGTGCACGCATTTTATTGTCGTTCAATTTATATGTTTCTTTGATGCCTTTCAATTGAGCAACCCAAATATCAAAATTAGTTTCGCCGTCACATTCAGGCAAAAACTCTTTCAGCACATTGAAAGGCATGCTCTCTTCATCATTGTGCTCTTTAGGTTTCATCGACGCTTCACCTAAACGCCTCTCTCTTTTTAATAATTCATTTTCTTTCTCCAGCATGATTTTTTCGCGTTTCAATAATTCTATTTCTTTTTTTATTAATTCAGCTTCTTTGTCGGCATTTTTCTGCTGCACTTCATTCGTAGATGTTTGTTGTTGCTGTTCATTTGTTGACATTTCTTCTGCTCGTTCATTCTCACCTATCATTTGTTGCATTTCATTTGTTGTTTGTTGTTGATTCTTTTCATTTGCTGTATTTTCTACATTTTGTTGCGTTTCATTTCTATCGTTTGTCGCTTGTTGCTGGCCTTCGTCTAACACTCGTTCGATCGCTTCATTTGATGGTCCGCCATGATTGCCGATTTCCTCATCATTCAACATTGGGCACATACCCCGCTCCTCTTCTGATAACCCATTGAGCCTTGCAGCGAGCGTAGTTTTGTTGCCATGCGTTGCCTGACCAATTTGTCGCAACCACTCGCGCAACTGCAAAATTGTAAAATCGTTAGCACAAATGGAATTTTCCATTTTTTCGCAACAACACGCTCGTTAGCCAAAAAAAAAATTTTTTATTTTTAAATTCAACTTTAAATTTGATCGACGGATTTGTTTGTAATTGTTTTCTTTTGCGTTTTAATAATATTATTTAGGACTTGAGAAGAAAAAAAAAAAAAAAAAATCGCTATGACCGTTTTAATTAAATTGGCATGGCATCCATCCCACTTCTGAGAACTATGGGGATCTTTTTAAAAAAACACGTCTTTCTTTTTCGCCGTCCTTTTCCAAACTGAAAACTTTTATTTAATTTCAAACTCAGCATTCAACATGAAGCTGTGGTGAATAAAAAGTGTATGCCAGACAGAAATAGCACGATAATATTACAAACTATTAAAGACTTAATGTTAGAATGAAATAGACTATTTACAATAATAAAGAAATTAGAATAGAATATAAAGCAAACTTAAGATTAAGGGGTCTTTTTTTAAATTAACCCTTACATGGTACAATATACTTATAGCTTAAACTGAAGTAATATAAACGATAACATAATATTTAGACATATACTACTACACTAGGTAATAGGAAGCAAAAAAAAAAAGATGAACCGCACTTTATACTGATTCCCTCGTAACGGCTTATTAGAAGCATTTTACAATATTTTCCGATTTTTTTTTTTTTTTTTGGCTTTTTTGGAATTGAACTAAAAGGAATCAATTACTTTCGCGGAATCATTCCAACTAAATTAGAATTTAATTCCAAGAAATTAATTGATTACACTTAAATATTAAATTCCTTTGTATTCAATTACACTTTCAATTCCTTTAAGGAATTGATATATTTTTAATTACAAAATACAATTCCCTGTAATGGAATCGAAAGTTTTTTCAATTCCATTACTTAAGAAATTAAAAATTTTAATTACCGATTACAATTGCCTGTAATGGAATTGAAAGTTTTATCAATGTCCTAAGGAATTGAAAACATTAAAGTACCAATTACAATTCCTTGTAATTGGAATGGAGATGGAATTTAACTCCTAATGTAATCATTACTACCCAACTCTGAATAAGACATAGTGAAAACCAAGCATAAGCGACACTCATTGAGTAAAGGTTTCGAGCTAGGATGGTTTTGTAATTTATCGAGATATTTTTTAATGAAGGCAGAAATTTTTTTTTTTTATAAGGCATAATTTGAAGCCCAAGTTTTAGTGATACCCTGAAATTGTTCCACAAATTTTAGATTGAGATCGTTGGAGAGAAACGCGGTGCCCCAGAGTTGAATACCGTATAGGCTTAATAATCACGTTTTATGAAAAACTTTATACTAGAGGATGAGGTTTGATTTTTTTTTTTCAGAAGCTAGTATGTTTTTCGTAGAGCTATATTGATTTGATCTTTTATAGTTTCATTATGTTTTGACCAAGTGAGTCTACGATCGAGATGAGCACCGAGATATTTGGTGTCAGATCATTCGGAAGTCGTTTCTCTATTTATCAGCGTTGGAGGACATGTGTCTTTTCTTAGAGTAAATGAGATATGTGAACATTTCGATTTTTTGATGTGTAAACATTTTAGCTCATGGTATGGGCAAAATTTCAAATGTGTAAAATGTAACAATAACTGTATCGTAAGATGTAAGATAACTGTAACGTCCAGTTCCCTTCTCGCTCACACTACTGCGCGGCATGACTGTGCTACTCTAAACAACAAAGAGAAGAAGAGAGGGAGAAATTAAAATACGAGCGGAGTTTGTTTGTTTATGTTTCGATCAATTTACTCTCACATATATGTGCATACGAAAACAAAATGTGTGTGCACATTCTGTCAAATAAGTACCCGGAAATTTGAAATAAAACACAAACAACTTATCAATCATCTAAATTTATTATATCCTCTTCAAAATAGGCCCCTTCTGAGGCAATACACTTCTTCCAACGAACAATCCAATCATCGAAACACTTTTTAAAGCTATATTCCGGGATGGCCTTCAGTTCTCGTTGCGAATTAGTTTTGATGTCTTCAATGCTCTCAAAACGGGTTCCACGAAGTGGTAATTTGAGTTTTGGAAACAGGAAAAAGTCACACGGGGCCATATCTGGAGAGTACGGTGGTTGTTCGATGATATTTGTTGAATTTTTGTTCAAAAACTCGTTCACAATGATCGCTTTGTGCGCTGGTGCATTATCGTGGTGCAAAATCCAACTGTTGTTCCGCCACAAATCTGGTCTTTTGCGACGAACATTCTCTCTCAAACGCCTCATAACGCCAAGATAATATTCTTTATTGACGGTTTGGCCCTCCGGTAAGAATTCCGAATGAACAACATAACGAATATCGAAGAAAACGGTCAGCATCACCTTGATTTTCGATTTGCTTTGGCGCGGTTTTTTCGGTTTCTTCAGTTGAAGAGGTCGAAGGCCGTCCTGAACGTGGCAAATCGTTCACTTCTTCTCGCCCCTCTTTGAACGATTTATACCAATCGTAAACTTGAGTTTTCGACATGGTTGAATCACCAAATGTTTTTTTCAACATTTCCAACGTTTTGGCACAAGAAATTTCGTTTGAAGCACAAAATTTCACACAAACTCTTTGTTCGATATTTTTATCCATAGTAAAAATCGCAACGCACACAAAAGGTTGACTTGTTCTTAATGACGCCGTAACCAAACTAAATGACACATAGCAATAAAAATTCACAGAATAGTGGTTGACAGATGTGCCAACCTGGAAAAAAATTTTTTTTGAAATATTCTCAGAGGGAAAATTTAAAATGAGAATTTCCGGGTACTTATTTGACAGGATGTACATTTATTCGTGGCAGAATTATTTGTTGGTGTTAAACGCGTGGAGATCGACTATACCATACAAGCAGAGAAGTCGCCGTAGCAAACAGGCGTTTAATAGGTTTTGCATTCGGTTTGTTAGATTGAATTAAAATTAAATATTTTTTAAAATATAAAAACAATACAAAATGATAATAATAAAGAATATAGGTTTCAATAAATGTATAAACAAAATGTAGTAATAATGATAGCAAACCACGGCATTGTAAAAATTTTGCTTTGTACATTAACCTTAGAAAGGCAACACTTTTTTATCTCTGTAAATAGCAAAAATGTTAAACAGAAAAAATCAAACTTATTTATTATAAAATCACTTATTTACTTCAAAGAAAATACATTGTTTCTTATTTTTATTAAATGCAGTTAAGGCAAATCTCTTTGCGGTGCTTTTAAAAAGTAGTGGGGTGACTGGTCACCCCTGTTGATTTTCTAAGGTTAAATGCGGAAAGCACTTATCGTCGCCTGAGGATTGATTTGACGTATGTGTGTACAAATTCATATACCTATACGCCAAATCAATTCTCAGGCGACGTAATGTAAAATTTTCACATCTAATAAAATTTCAAATCGACAGGAAGAAAAACTTAAAGCGCGAAAAAAGAATGCGATTGCAGCTGCGTATATGCGAGCATATAGATCCCGATGCATTGAGTAAAAGAAAAATAATGCAACTACAACATATCAGCCCTATTCACGATTTGGTGCAATTGCAAAATATTTATGCTATCACAACAACAAATATATGTGATATGGAATAAAAATTTGCATTTGCAATGA
This sequence comes from Toxonevra muliebris, assembly GCA_963691655.1. Taxonomy (NCBI): domain Eukaryota; kingdom Metazoa; phylum Arthropoda; class Insecta; order Diptera; family Pallopteridae; genus Toxonevra; species Toxonevra muliebris. Next base: position 78,468,239 of record OY829327.1, on the reverse strand, counting down.
TGTAAGACCATTTGCAATTAATGGTGAATTGGGTTATTATATATATAAAAGATAATGATATCTAATAAGTTTTTAAGTTTATAAAATAATTGTTTTAATTTGAATTACCTAAGCATATAGATTATACATTAAATCCCTATATATGGCTATACATATGTGAGCTTATGTATATGACATTCAGTTAGCTTAACTGTTTACACATCAAATATCTTGCGTGCCTTGCACACATCCATTGTTTTTTTTCCAATTCACCATTGAGCTTGTCATTTCTGCAAGAAGCTTTGAGACCAGTATATGATTGGAATGTGTTGAGAGAATCCCAGTGTCATCTGCAAATGTTAATATAGTAGTATGACTACTAGGGTGGCCAATCGACCCGTTTTTGTAGGGACTGTTTAGTTTTTGAAAGCTTTGTCCCTCTTCCGTTTTCAAATGCAACAGGATGCAAAATGTCTAGTTTTGGGCAACTTTATAGAAAAAATATTTTTCCAAAAAACTCTTAAAATTAATTTAAATACAAATATTTTTCCTTTTATGGCAGAATTATTTAGCTAGTTGGTAATGCCATACTGACTGCATGGCAATGCGATTAAAGTAAAAAATGACGCAAAAAGAAAATGTTGATAGAAAATCAAACAGATTTCGGGTGGGGTTACCCCCCTGGCTACGGCAATGCTATAGTTATTATTTAACATGCAAATCCTTAAATGTGTTTCCCTGAGTGGTTATCTTTTATATGAAAAAAAGTTTGACTTTGGCAGGGTGCCACATGTATGTACTACATATAACTCATTGTTAATCGAATAGAAATTTGCCTTTACTTTGTCATCATTGCATCTTGTGAAATGAGATGTAAGGTTTAAATATTTTCATAATTTCATAAATTCTAAGTAATTTTGAATTATTTCATATTAAAGTTAAAGTTACATACCCTAAAAACCGAAACACTATACATTTTTTATTTTAGAGTAGCATTTTGTGTGTGGATATTTTTAGAACAGCCTGTGAATTTTCATTTACTTCATCAATCATTTAATGGCGTTATCGTTTCGTTTTTGGAAAAAAAGTGCCCATAGTATGGTGACAAATTATACGAATTAATCTAAGCAACAAGGATAAATCTCTTCATATTTATCGCATAATGGCAAGAGTCAGGAGAAGAGAATTTCATCGTTAATTTTTTCATTTTTAATGCCATTACTGGATATTTTTGAAGTTGACTGATTATTTTGTGAAAGCTGTAATAAAAAAACTTAATAGACCTAGTTTTTGGGGAAAATTACAATATTATAATAGTTCTATAAAATTAAATTTATACTTTAATTTAGGCCGATGTTTCTAAAAAGAATAAAAGGATTAAAAAGAATGGTAGAGTAGAAGGCGGTAATATCGTGCACTCTACTTTGACGTGCTCGTAAAGCCGTACATGACAAGCGAATACGACGAGTGAGCATCCGATCGAAAGATAATTTCGTTGGTTACATTCATGTGTAACAACATTTGTGTAGCATGAAATAGTGTTAGTAGAAATAAAAAAAATGTGCACGACATTAGCCCCCTCCAAAATTATGGGGGTAATGTCGTGCATTGTATTCCGAGTATAGTAAAGGTATCAAAATGTGTGAGAAATGATAGGTAGAGGTTCGATTCAAGGAGATATAGCATTATTATGTATTTATTTATTATTATGCAATAAATACAAGTCTGAAATATAGTCAAGAAATACAATTTAAAGAGAAAAAAAGAAAAAAAGTTAAACTGGGCAATTCGCCAGATAAAACATGAAAAGAAAAACACTCTGCGAATTTACAAAAAGTGGTTGACATTAAAGAAAACTTTTATAAAATATTCTTCTGATAGTGGCGTTTTGTTTTGTGCTTCACAACTCCCTTGGGACACTGGGACGACCGCGTTTCCTTTCCGATGCTCTTTTGTTAACAGTTTTTGCGGCTATCTTAGCTGACTTTTCAGCAGCTTTGTTGTTGTTGTTGCTTGGTTCCCAAAATATTTTTGGTGGTCACCCCTGTTCTAAATAATATGATGACAATTAAAAGAAATAAGCAATAAATAATTGAAGGATTCTGTTTTTATCCAAGATCTTAGAAAAATCGATGAATTTATTTTACAATTTATATTTTTGAACAATTGTTTAATTGAAAAACATAATATTTAATCGAAAAAAATTACCATAACAGCTTTTGCATTTGAAAAAACTTCAGTATCAGTACTACATTTAAATTACTCTTTTCTATATAGTGCACGACATTGCCCCACATCAAATGCACGACATTGCCCCAACGGTCGTTTTCAAGGTTAACTTCGACAACTCGGTAGAGAACAAAAATTTTTTCAAACACAAAATATCTTTTTTTTTGGCAGGAAATTTGCTTTAAGAAAACACTTACTTGGTATATTTTCCTGCAAGGAAAATTAATTTTTCTGATCCGATGAAAAAACACTTTCGTCGTCCCGAAAATGTGCTTTTTACAAAAAACGTCGCACATATAGTCCAAACACATGAATATTGCTAGTATTGTATGCATGAGCTCTGTAGGTCAGTAGGCCCATACCTTACCAACGGCTGGTAAATCATTAAATTCTTTGGGCTAAAAAAGCCAGTGCACGACATTACCCCCTTCTACTCTATTTATTTATTATTCTGTTAATTTTAACTACGACAAATTTACATTAAATCATAATTTCGATTCCTAGCAACAACCTATTGAATCATTAATTCATTATGATATAAATCCCTAAATATTTCTCATCGAAGTAAAACGAATAAATTCGGCTTAGTGTTAAAGTTTGAAAAGCAATAATTCATCGTCATTTGTTTACTTTCCACTTTAATTAATCATTAAAAATAATCGCAAGGTTTTGTGTATATTTCGTGAATCATATGAAAAACATTGCAGAATGTGAAATTAAAAAATATTAACAAAGAAAACATAATTTATTTCTCCCTTTCTCGAAATCGTTTCGATTCGATGCCGCTTTTTGTTTTCTTAACAATTTATTTGAAAAACGTGCCGTTTCTCCTTGCAACTTTGGCATGATGTTATTGTATTTTTCGTGTTGTTTTTTTTTTTTTTTCTTTTGGCAAATTCACTCGGTTTTTTTTTTTGGTTTTTTAGTTTTTGTTATTTCAGAAAACAAAACCAGACGAAACAACAACAGCAACAACAAATGCTTTGTTTATTTTTGAATAAATTTTGTTGCAACTGCGTTTATTTTGTACTTATGTCGTTACTATCACATATGCCTCCATATTAATGTAAATAAATAGCTGCATTTGTCTGTTTGTATAACCAACTACATTGGCAACATTGTTATTAAAGTCTCGTATGAGTAATAGTAACAACTGCATATAAAAAAGCGTGAAGTATCATACACTATCAATAAATTATTCAAACCATAACTAAGTAAACATTAACAATAAAATCATACTTAATATTTGCCCCTACCTATGTATTATTGAGAGTTACATAGTTCGTATATTTTCGAATTAAGGACAAGGTAACACTATTTATTTTCCTTAGCAGTATCATCTTTGGGTGAATGGATATGATTATGAAACTCTAGGTCCTTTTGCATGCATGCAAAAAAAAAAAAAAAGCTAGAAGACCCTGACTTGGATTTAAGTTGCTGTGCCAAATATTTATGTAGTACAAACTCATATTATTTCAACTCTTTGTTCTTGCCATCATGATGCATATACGTACATGCATGTGTGTATTTGTATGCGTTGCACACTCATGTGTAAAAAGCATCTGCGGTATGATTACGTTGCGCAATTGTAACAGCAACAAAAATGCCAATGTCCGCTGCTTCCTTTTTATTATTTTTTATGCATATTTGTTTATGGATGTGTGCTTTTTAATTGCATGCCTCAAGTTCTTATGGGATTTCCTTTATGTTGCACATATGAAAATAATATGCTGCAGGGGTTGTACTATTGCATACATATCTTCTATGCATACATATAAATATACATACATGTAAATGCTCATATTTGTATGCAGATATATATAATATTAAAGCTTACATCATTTAATACATATGAGCTATGAGCTGTAAGAACTATTCAAGAGTAAAGATTTTTATTTTAGCATTCTCACTACTGTATCGGGGAAAAAGTAAAATTTATTTTTTTGTATATGAAATTCAAAAATTCGTCACTTGTTGGTTTTCATATTCTATATATTTAAACGAATATTGACCAAACCAGGAAACTTTCGTGTAGAGTTTAAGCGTATTAACTACTGAGAAGAGCATTAAAACTATGCAGCCAATTATATTAACAAAATAGTTTTAAATAAATCACACTGACTAAATCGTTCAATTATTACCATCAATCGTTTCTAAGTTATCTTTATTATTTCTATATATTTTTGAGCATGTTTTTCACAAAAGGATAAAAGCTTTTTGATAGTATTTGTCACTTTAATCATCGAACTATGTAAGTCCTAGTTGATTAAAATAGTGATTCGAGCCAGAAAACCAATAAGCACTTGCGTACGGTTTTGATATAACATCCTCAGTTTATTTTTGAGGTTCATATCCATCTAGATAAATTTAGAAAGTTTTTTAATTCATTCGTGGATATTTCAGAGGTTGCGAAGTATAGTTTGTGCAATGTTTGTGTCCTGGTTCGACCTTAAGTCATTCATTCGCAGAGAAAATTAAATATAGTATGTTTTTCCTCCGGGTATTTATAGCTACGACAGTACGGGATTCCCATTTTGGCTCAACAATAGGTCAGAATCCAGTAATTACTACCGTCAGTTTTGAGATATCCTTTAAAGTTTTATTGATATGTCGGGATGAGCTCCTTCAATTGTATTTTGGGTATACAACATTTTTAATTAGTTCTGACGAAATATGTTTTGGAAATTTCCCTCTTGGCTGAGCTTTGTGGTATGAATACTAATTCAGCCTGAGATTCCTCCGAACCCTTAAGGATCAGCTCATCTGCCTTTTCGTTACACTCTATATTCCGATGTCCGAGGGCTAGAGCTGTCCGCAAGGAGTAGTTTTAGGCGTTGGGACTAGAAGTTTATACATTTTTCCTATATACAAAGTTACTGATTTGATTTAAACAGCATATTACCCTCACAAGATATTGCCCAGTTCTTTGAACTCAACCCTCACAATCTTTACACAAGCTTTGCGTATTCGGATTTTGTGCATTAATAAGGCTTAAATTATAGTCAGAATCTTCAAGCTATAAAAAAACGGAATTGGAATGAATCATCAAGTTTTTGTACACAATGTTTGCACATGCTACCTCTGCCTGAAGCCATGAGAATGTGCCTTCAAATTTTATTTTTGGGGACGAGTTGCCTTTGAAGTTTCTTCGGCATGGCAACACAAAACTTATTGAACCAAATCAAGTTCATGGGCAGCATGGCATAGCTATGTTTCTTGACTTTCATTCGACATATGAAATCAAAAGCGAGTGATGGTTTTGGTTACCTTAATTCACTGTTTGACACAGTTGGTTGGTTACACTTCGTTTTTACTTTGTTCGCTCGTGTTTTCATTTGTGGTACTTCGTTTTTTGTCGTTGGCGCTTGTGCTCTTTGTAACCACTTCGTCTGCTTTCTTTGACGCTCATTTCATTTTGTAACCTCTTCGTTTGCTCACTTTGGGTCTCGTTCGAGTTAGCGACCGCTTCAGTATTGCAAGCTCTCATTCAGTGTCAACTTCGTTTACGCTCCAAACCAGTAGAGCTGCCAGGCATACTGATTTCAGGCGTACTAATTATTTATGATTTGTACTCATTTTTCTACAATTTTACAATTTAATGTAACGACAGTGAAAAAACGAAAACAAATTGTTTTCGAGGTGACAAATAACGCGGAGTAATCGCTTGACGATTTCGACAGTCTAGTGAGTTCGACTTTCACTCGGGTTTGATTCTCGTCATGGGCTGGTATTTAATCCTTATAACATTATATTATAAACTGCAAATCCAACCAATTGTTATCACAATCGGCCATTCTGGCCCAAGTGTGTCCTTGGGCTCCCACCTAATCCTCTCAGACACGAAAATCAGCCGCTTGAACTAAAAATCTGAAAATTGCACGTATATTAATATGAATATGCATTAAAATCTCAGACTTATATTTTTTTCAGTTGATGTCCAATAAATAAGACACTGTTACTGTTACCACGCCTCAATCGATTTTTTGAAGCCATTATTTCCCGGTGAGTTGATATCAAAAAATGGTGATTTTGACTTGTCTCAGCGTTTGCTGGATTTGACACCGCCGAACTTTTTTCTCTAGAGCTACTTGATTTTCGGCACATGCTTTTGTCCAATATATTGAGGGTTGGCCATAGTAGGTGGACCCAACAGGCAACACTATAACTTTGACTAGAAACGTCAGATCGACTAATGACAGCCCGTATTTGAAGTGTCAGTCTTAATAGATTTTTTCTATAGAGAAGTACACATCAACCGAACGCATTGAAATTGTTCAGTTGTACATTCAAAATAACTTCTCAATTTTCACATAGAGAAGTTATTTGATATTTTAAAGCTGATTGTACATGAAAATGGTAAGGAGCACTTCTGGTTTCAATAAGACGGCGCACCACGCCTCAATCGATTTTTTGAAGCCATTATTTCCCGGTGAGTTGATATCAAAAAATGGTGATTTTGACTTGCCTCAGCGTTTGCTGGATTTGACACCGCCGAACTTTTTTCTCTAGAGCTACTTGAAGTTAAAGGTTTATATCCACAAGCCAAGGACCCTAGGCAAACTTAAGGCCAACACTCTAAAGGAAACAGCCACCATATCGGTCGAAACATTGACAAATACGGTGAAAAATTACGAAAAACTGTCACATTACGTCATTCGAGCTCAAGGTAACCACTTGCGCAATATCATCTTCAAATGTAGTGTAAATTTCCTTAAACCAAAATAAATGATTTTCCACTTGAACAGGAAAATATGTTTTTTTCATGTTTTTTTTAATAAATGAGTCCACCTAATATGACCAACCCGGGCCACTTTTTTTTTCTTAGATTGTGGCATTCAACGTGTTAATATGACATACCTATATTTAAATAAGCAAGTTTTTTTGGGAAACATTTGCCAGCCCTATATACCAGAGAGGCTGTCGCCCAAAGGGACGAACAAATCCATGTTCAGAAATGTCATTTGCAACTAGAAAGAGTTTATGTGAAAATTTAAGAAAAATCGAAAAAGTTTTCAAAACTTTGACATTAGCTGCGTTTTATTCACCACTAGCTTCTAGTTATGTATAACTAGCAGTGATAATTGTATGGAAAAACAAGAACAAAGCGGCAGAGATAACACGTATAATTATAGCTGTTATATATACTTAACAAGTTGCTCAACTACATCAAATTCTATGGTGAACTGCTAATAGCGAAAAAAGAAACATGACAGTTTGGCAAAAAACAAAAAAGGAAAATATTTGAAATGTCTGGCGGTGAAAAGAAGTTAAAATCATCGTTAAATATTCTTATAAAGAGTTAAAACTAAAAACAATGCCTGCGATTGACCGCAATAAGTGAGATCCATTAAAATGTTTCAGCTCTAGCTGCTGAGCAGTTTCATTGTGAATAACATTATAACGAAAAAGAGACTTAACAACTTGGTCGTTTTATTCGCACATGCTAACTGACTGGCGAATAAAACACAGCTATTATTAGCGATCACTGTTTCACGTCTACGTGGCTTTGGCTCTATTAAATGTTTCGTCTGATCGATTCGAACTCGCTTCCATTGCTTTTGAACATTCTCATACAGATCCTCCAGTTTCTTAAACGTATTCGTGCTAATATTTCGCTTCTTGGGTATCAAATGGCTCTGTAGGTGTACTGGAAACATTTTACTCCCGAAAATTAAAAATCAGAGGAGAATTTTCGTTCATTTATAACGTTCAGGTAAATACATTTAGCATTTAACCGTGCCTGAGCTGACTACACAGCCACGATGATGGGATTTTGAACCTTATTTTAGAAACTCAAGACACTTTAATATTATTATTATTCACCTCTTTTGTTTTGCCATTCATTTGATTTCACTTAAAATATGTTTGTATATGATATTCTTAAGAAATATTAAACAAAGCAGAGCAAAAATATTAAAATTAATTCACGGAATTCTTTGTGACCAAGCAGTATTTCCTTTCATATTATTATACTTTGTAATGACATTTTTATTATATTCAGAAAAAGTTAAAAACGCTTTAAAATTCCTGGCGAGTGCGATACTTTACTTAAGTATTCCATAAACACAACATTTTCGAATGCGAATTTCAAATGCAAGAACCCCATTTATAGATGCGAATAAAAAGAATTTAATTACGTATTTCTCATTTCAAACTCAATTCAATGGCTAAAGTAAAAAATGTTGTCGTGTATGCCTTTGAGAAAAAGAAATGAATTTCAATAACAAAAAAAAAAAAAAAAACACACACACACAACTCACATTTCAGTAGAGTTGAAAATTAAAAATGCATGACAAAAAAAAAAAAAATTAAATACTTATAAAATAAAAACAAAACTAAATGTGGGTTGTGACGGGAAGGAAGCATTTCCCCGCCAAACCCATTTCTATAGCAGTCACTCGAATATACTCTGTATGGAGTATGGATGTGAGTGCTTAAGTAAGTATGTTCACTGTTAGGAGGGTAAGTGTGTATGTATTGTATTCACGAATATGAGTACGTAAATGCGGATGCAAGCATTACACTTAAGCATTTATGGACATTTTGCCTGTCATGCACATGCATTATTATGCTCATTCACAGATTATACTATGCTATGCTATACATACATACATGCACACTCAAATACATTTCAAATCATTTTACAATAGATAGCAAAAAAAAAAAAATTAATAATAATAATACTCAGTCATAAATACAATACGAGTATATGCATATACATAATAGAGAGCCCAACCTATTCAACATACCAATTCAATCCATCTTTGAGTTTACAATGAAACGTACACACGTTTACCTTTTATCTGGCTTTGAATGTATAGTAAACCCATGCCCGAATTCAAATTCTATACTCCGAACTCGAACCACACACCGCACTTAATCATATTCGATACAGATAAAGCCTCAGCAGAACGTGCATAGAATTCTTTCATTGATGCTCATAGTAATAATAACAATCATGATTATCATCATCGTTCCATCGTAATCATCATAAAATATTCGTACACTCATCGAAATGCCTGCAGAAGAGGATTTGACGCAACTCGAATTCTGAACTCTTCAACATAATTTTAATAACTTTGGAAACCAAAAAAAAAAAAAAAAAAAATTCCATTGAAGCTTAACGCTAAGGTGAACTGAGTTTGTATGTTCATGTGTGTGTATGTGTGCGTGGTTGCATGTATGACCCTACAAAGTCATCAAATTTAGCACAAAAAAGAAAAATGAAACAAAAAGACAACAAAAAACCGCAAAAATCATATGAGAATTTTACGCTGTCATAAGTCTAAACATATTTCATCTGCAGCTTTGCCTGTTTGTCTGTCCGTTTGTTTGGATGTCTGCCTGTCCTTGCCTGCGACAGTCCTTTGTGTGGCCGCTCATACTTTTTGCTCTTAATCTTTTTTTATGCTTATACTTTGGTAGGTACTATACACACACACATACATCCATACATAGTAATAATAATAATGAATTGAAGTTGTGGTTTTCGTCTCAAATTTCGATTTTCTAAACGCGTTTCTATTTAGCTCTACACTCTCTACATTTTAGCGTCCATAATTCCAGTTCTTGTACTAGCAGCCGACTGCCTGCCTGCCTGCCTGCTACTGTCGTCATCGTCATTCGTATTGGCGACTTGTCGTTAATCTGTGTACGTAAAACTTTTCCACTAGTTCTGGTGGAGGTACCTCCATACTCACCGTTTCTATGACTGTATTTATTGTCGATGTTGCCTTCCTACTGCTGCTGCTGCTGCTGTTGCTGCTGGCTTTCTGGTGATGTCTGCCCTGCTCCAACGCCAGTCATTTGTAAAAGACTTTCATTCATTGTCTTTGCATTTTTGTTACAAAAATAAAAGCTTCTACTATATACACATATTCTATTATTTTACGTTTTTTATACTATACTATGCTATTCTATGCTATTATTGTAAGCCGATTTTTTTTCTGTGTCTCCTCTGCGCATTTCAACATTTTCAGCATTTTAATGAAAATTTGTTGTATTGCTTAAATTCCCAGTGAGTTTTATTTTTTGTATTATTTTTATCTAGTATACGAAAAATTTTAAATATTCACAATGCAATACAAAGTAAAGACCTAAATACTTAAGTAGTAAGGCTTTAGATTCACACACAGATACACACGCACACTGATACGAAACACACGCGCGGCAACCTATACACACATAGTAGATATGTATGAATGTATGTGTGTACATTCTCGTAAGTATTGTGAATTATGCTTGAGATTTAATCTTTATTGATTTATTTCGATAGCTTTTAATTTATGGCATTTAAATGTTAGTATGTATTTATTTGTATATTCAATTTGTTTCTCATCTCTTATACATATGTATGTATGTATGTATGTATTTTTGTATACTGAAATTTGTGCATAATTTTTGCATTATTTTAAAACCCTTGAATTGATCTTCATTTGATATTCAAAAGTTTCAATTAAAACAAAGATTTGTATTAATTTGAAATTTGCATATATGCAAAAAATAAATTAATAAATAAAACCTGCTATTAATTTTCATAACAATAAAAAGAGAATGTATTCAATACATATACACATACATACATTCATATGATAATGAATTTTGTAAGCTGAAACTACATACTTTTGACAGAAGCTCTTTAAGTTTTTCAGATTTCATTACGTTATGTAAATTTTGTTATAACTAAGTTTGTTTATTCATACAATTTCTACATAATACTTTGCTTCGTGATGTTATAAAGTCTACTTTTGATTATTTCCAAGAAGTCATATGAAAAACATCCACTTACTTGGATATACAAAATACAGAAGTCAAATGTAACTGCATAACTTTGTTTTGCTTTACTCGTATATAAATCTTCAAATTGCACATTTTATGTAAATTCAAAATAGAAAAACTCATGTTATATTATGTATACCACTTGTGAGAAAAGCTAGAGCCCGAATTCGGCGGAGAGAAAAAAGATTTTGCTCACATGTTTTTCCCCTTGATTCTTCTAACCGGAACGTCTAAGTTAAAATGACCACATTTTTGATGCTGCTATGCGGTACAGTTGCAAATAAAAATCAAACAAAAAATAAAACAATTGAATGGATGCAAATAAATTCAATTAAATTATGACTTTCATCTAAACCAACTAGAACTTGTACATGAAAAAACACAAACAGGTCGAAACATCCTTTCTGATGACATGGGCTGAATCACAATCACCTACTGTTAGTGATGATTCGATACAAGTAAAAACTCGATACTTTTCATTCGATTCCAATACTTTTTTTACTCGATGCTATAACAAAAGTATTTTACTTGGTATCGGAAAAAAGGGTCAGTATCGGATACTCGATACTTTTGGAAAATATTTATTTAAAAAACTGAAATATTGCTATTTTACAGCAATTGTCTGCTTCACTATGTTTTGTAGATGTAGATATAAAAAAAGAAAAACACTCTGCTTTTGGTAATGTGACCTTTATTGAGTGGTAGCCTCTGGGGCAGAAAACACAATAATCTTGTTGAAGGTAACAATGCTGCTGCTGGCGTGGATGATGCGCAGAAATATTCCTCGCTGTGCGCCTTGCTTGTGGTCGCAGTGGAGTAGGCGCCTTGTTGGATGCTCGCAGTGGAGTATGCGCCTTATCGGGTGCTCGCCGTGGAGTATGCGCCTTTTCGGGTGCTCGCAGTGGAGTTATGCGCCTTTTCGGGTGCTCGCAGTGGAGTTATGTGGCTTTTCGGGTGCTCGCAGTGGAGTTATGTGTAAATCAAAAATAATCCGAACGACCTTGCACTTGAAGAGTTACTTGAGTAAAGTTCAAAATTAGTAACGAGTAGCAAAAGTCATCGGTGATGACAGCGCAATTGAAATGTCACACCGGGTGACACATTTCCTCTCATTGAATTATTTCGTCCATCTAATATTTGGTGGAGGGGCCGACCAATGCGTCATCACATTGAGTGTTGCGCTTTGTGGCGTAAACAGCAATCACTAATATATTTCAAAATGCAACTGCAGAATTATTCAAAATATTTCAGTCCATATTACAATATTTCAATGTATGACAATATTGCAGTACAGTATTGAAGTTCTAGAAAATATATATCCGGCCATGCATGTAGAACATAATGTTTATTGAAACCTTTTCATTAAAATAAAATATTTTTAACAAGCTTTAATCTGTTGATTAGTTTTCCTTCTATTATAAATTTTCTAGCGATTTGCTAAATTAAAGTCATTTCTATATGATTCACGTGCTTCCAGTGGACATATCTCAAAACCATGATTTATTGGCGAAAAACTCGTGTTGAGTAGTGTAAACTGTTGGCTCAACCATGTTGTATCACAATGGGCCGTTCTGGCCTGAATGTTTTCTTTGACAACCACTTAAAAAAAGAGTAATTTGTCTCTTTAAATTAGTATTCGATACAAGTACATATTCGATACTTTTTCCGATATTATCGGTAGCATCGATACTTTTATTCAATACAAGTAATGAGTAAAAGTATCGATACTTTGTGGGTATCGAATCAACACTACCTACTGTCATGAAATTCGTGTATCCCAAGCTCGTGTATAGGGCTTCTGGAATTGAGCTTGTAAAGTTTAAAAATTATTAAAAAATATAAGAAGTTATCAGGTCCTTGTAAATTAAGACTTACTTGAAAGGTGATAAAAAACAGTAGTTTATACAATATTTTTGGAGTTTTTCCACCAGCACCAGACGGCTCGTTAGAAGCGATTAAATTTACGAAAAGAGTAAAAAAAGGAAATAGAGAGGCATTTGATTTTCGTAAAAAATCTCCATAATATTAACAATAACTCTGCAGAATTTATCCTTGGTAAGAATATCCTTTCGATTTTAAATTGAATTTGGGAATGCTAAAGCAAATTAACGAATTCGGTCAACATCGGGCAATAGTCACGTTGGTGGTCAATGTCTACGCCTCAGCGCCATACATTAGGACAGGAAGGATGAGGGACCTGTAGAGCGTTATTTTCGTACGTCGAGAGAGGGCTCTGCTTTTCAATTGCCTGTTGGCAAAAGTTATTCTTCGCTTGATCTCAAGGCTGACATTATTGTGGGTGTTGATGTTGGATCCAAAATAAACAAAATCCTTGACGACTTCGAATTTGTAATTGTGAACAGTGACATTTTGTCCAAGACGCCGTGACTCCTTGTTTGTTGACACAAGGTATTTCGTATTGTCCTCGTTCACCACTAGACCCACTCGACGAGACTCCTTTTCTATGTTGGAGAATGCTGCACTGACTGCTCGCGCGTTGATGCCAATAATGTTAATATCATCAGCGTATGCTAGCAGCATGACACTCTTGTAAAAGATAATGCCAGAGATGTCGATGTTCGCAGCTCAAATTATTTTTTCCAGCATTAGATTAACCCTTCTGTTACATTAAGGTCATCTCGTGACCTGTTTTGTTTAATTTGCCAATATTTCTTAAAATAAACATAATTTTTCGATTTCCCTCTGTGAATTTCTGCAGCGAGGGGAACCCTCCGAAAAAGTATAAAAATAAGCTTTTTGTTTTATTAAGTAAGTGGCAATATCAAAACTCACGTGTGTGTACCATAAGGTCATACAGTGACCATTACCTCGTTTATACGTCAAATGTGTAGTTCCCGCCTTTTTTTGTGTGTGTGTTTTTTTTTTGCGTGAATAATAATATAATTATTACTTTTTATAAAATGCAAATATAACTAGTTTCAGTAAGTATTTTAAATTTGTTATTAGACTTTTTCCGCTTGAGATTCGCGTACTGACTGTATTTTAAAGAAGACAGTGATATTAATGAGTGTAGTGACGTTTGGGTGCGAAAATTAGTTAGTGGAAAAGTTTGCGGGCAAAGAATCTTCTGACGACTATATAAAGAGTGGTGACGAGGAAAATGTTGTTGGAGCACTATCGGCAAATGATATCAGCATGCATAAGTACTAATCGAAGGATAAAGATATTGAGCGATCAACAGAACCGAGTGGACCCATTAATGCTAGGGCCAGGGTAGAAAACGTAATTCAAGGACGTCCTGCAGTTACTACATATATGAAATATTTGATCTATGCTTCACAGCGCACATGAAAAAAATGTTCATACAAACAAATTAATGAAATAGAATTGCCTACGTTTTAAGGATAGAAATCAACCCTCTGGAATGCGTCAAACATATTCAATCGAAAATCTGGGCTTAGACCTTCTTCAGGGAGTGATTCGGCATAGAATATGTTAGCCAAGAACTCAATTGTCGGCAGATATTGTGCGAAATATTCGGGCAGAAACACAAGAGCCTAGCACTTCGGCAGACGCTGCTCTGAAGAAGAAAAAAAACTAATCAACTTGCGCCGTTTACTCAGCTGGATTTGCCGTAAAACGTACGAGTACTGCACTATTTGCAAAAAGCTACGTATCTAAAACCCCTTACGACGATTACAGTTTATACAACCTATTGCCTTGAGCCCACATAGTAAATGTATTATTAAAAATCAGTACAACTTATAAATGTTAAAATTTAAATCCCAAATTGTGAGTTTTCATACGATATGCAAAAAAAACACTGGCCAGGTCATTCCGTGAACTTAATATCACAAGTGTGATTTTTTCTCAACGTAACAGAAGGGTTAAAGAAGTCGGAAGATAGAGAATCACCGTGTCTGAAACCTCTTATCATTGGTATCAAATGGCGCGGAGAGGTCAATCTCGATTTTCACTGCGCTGGTGGTGTCTGTCAGTGTCATTTTGCAAAGACGAATAAGCTTTGCAGGGATACCAAAACCAGACATTGCGGCGTACAGGTGCTCTCTAATCGTGCTGCCGAAGGCGACTTTATAATCGACGAATTGATCATGTGTGTCGATTTGTGTTTTTCGGGTCTTTTCCAGGATTTGGCGTAGTGTGAATATCTGGTCAATGGTGGATTTACCATGCCTGAAGCCACACTAATAAGGTCCAATCAGTTTGTTTCACACAGTATGCTCGATAGAACTTTATATGCGATGTTAAAAAGGCTTATCCCACGATAGTGGGCGCGGATCGTGGAATCACCTTTCTTGCGGATTGGGCAGAGTACAGAGTATGCTGAGGTTCCAATCACTGGGCCTGCGTTTTGTTAGCTCTTCGCCTCCAGTCTTAAACAACTCAGCAGGCAGGCCATCGGCACCCGGCTAAGATGGTTTTCCAGCCGGGCTAATTTGGTTTTCATTTAGGACCTCTATATTTATGTGCAAGTAATAGTTCGAATAATGAGAATATTAATCTGAAGAATAGATACTTAAGACGTGATAGCCCAAGCACTTGCAAATCAAGAGTGAAATTATTGGTTTATGCTAATAAAACAGACTATTATAAATCCGCAATATTTTTGAATCACCTTTGCAACATTGAATTGGAAGAAAATGCTTTTGATTGCCATGACTTTCTCCTTTTTTTTTTTTGTCAGTGAATAAGGGTCTCACTTTGTTAAAATGGAAAGAGCATTGTGAAACTAACTTAAATTGTTGGGATTCAAATATCGCATTTGGTTAATATTCTTGTTTAGTAGTTTCATTTTTTCACCAGTTTTCACATCCCCTGCAAATAATATTATTCTGAAATACATATATATTTTATTGATTTATTTTAAATTTCTGAATACTGAAAATATCAAATACTTAAATTTTACTATAGATTTCAAAAGGAAAAAACTGCCATAATGTCAATTTGCTTCAGATAGATGAAGCACTACCCTTTTCCCTTTAGCATAATTTAGAAACATCGAATCACTCAGTGTCTTTTAATTTTTTTTGTTATCAAAAATCATTAATGCATAAATCTGTAAATTGAAATCATGGAAAATGCAAGAAGGCATCATGAAATTACTGTGATGGGAATAATAAACGTTCTTCAAAAAAAAAAAAAAAAAAAAAATACAACGAAACACTTTAAAATTCATTGTAAGCAGGAAGCAAGCAGCATGGAATAATACGCGCTTAGTGTTAAAAGTTTTATTGAAATTTTGTACATTAAAAAAGAAAAAATAAATAACATTCTAAACAGCATAAAATGAGAAACAAAAAAAAAAAAATATATCAACAACAGCGACAACAAAATACTAAAAAATGCAATTCACCACAATGTCATCATAATTGTATGTCAAGTGATATACGCTCGTATATGTTTATGGGAACATATATATATATATATATATATGTGTATATATGTATGTATATATGTGAGTGCAGTTCGAGAAAAACCACTCGAGACCATGACGAGACAATACAAAACAATAACAACAGCAACAAATACAATAAATACAACAAAAACCAAAGTGAATGGTTTTGCAATTTAAGCCATACACACACATACATAAATACATACATGCATACATATGTTTTGTTTGTGTGTATATTTCAACTTGTATAATTTCTCCATATAGGGTGCACATTGCGCATCCCATATGCGGGATTATTATAAAAGCAACAACAAAAGCACCTCTATGCTGCCTTCTTTTCATGCCACATACCATACCCATACTATATGATACTTTACTACTATACCAAATCATACATACTTTAATACAATTCAAAGTGCATTTATGTCATTGAAAACCGAAACGCCTCTTGAACGGAATTATTATTACCACTTATGATGGCAGGCAGCAGGCAGTCAGCAACAGCAACAGCAACAGCGGTAACAGCACTAACCATTGTATCGACAAAAGTTGCTGTATAAAATTGTATGTAGATATTTTTACAAATAGCACAGAAAATATAGTAGTAGCAGTTGTAGTAATAGTAGGTACTTGTACTCGTATTGTGTTTATGACTTATTTCCACATGAACGAATTTTTTCATACTTGCTTACCAAAACCACAAAAGTTGAGGAAAAAAGAAAAAAAAACTGAAATAATAATATTGCGATATAACTTTCAGCATGTTTCTTTCATTATTTGTGTATATGTGTGTTATGTATATAGTATTAACTGCTTAAAAACAGTTATTTACTGCCTATATACAAAAGTATTTCACTAAAAATATTTACTATTTACTTTCATAAATACTAAACATACATATGTAAGTATGTAACTTCTATGTACTTAAGGCAGCAACTTATTCTTAATGTTACACAGCTTCGATAGCATAAAGCGATAATTTAAATTCTTAAGTAGAAAGAACATTTCTTTTCTACCTTTCGGGTATAGCTATGTATTTATTAATAAAAAGAAAATCGTGTTATTACACAATTTTACAACAGCAACAATACAACAATACACAATTACACATTTACACAGTTGTAGAAAGTACATTTCAACGTTCAACGTACAACAATCGACATTGTAATTAAGCAGCACACTAAATAACGCAATGCTATATTATAATTTATACGTTATGTTTTCTACCTTTCCGTTTTCATTTTTGCGGTAATAAATGAAATTTATTTTCATTGTATTTTAATTACAAAAATTTGACTTTGTCAAAGTATCTCATTATTTTCAATTTAGTTTTCTTTCACTTCAAGATTTTGATGTTGGCCTTAATACTTATAGGTATTCGAATATTCTTTTTGAATAGTTTTTGATTCTGTTATTAATTTTATATTTTTTTAGAGTTTTTTGTTCTCTAATTATGCATAACGTAAATTAATACTCGCTGCTTTGTTAAGTAACTAAATAGTTTTGTTAATGGAATACTGAAAGTGAATAAAAATATATAAATAAATTATAAAAATATTCAAAAATTTGATATTAAAATGTATTTATATTAATCATTAATCAAATTCGCCCGAAATTTATTTCTGTGGTGAAAAGGTATTTTCTTGCCAGCCGAATTCGATAGTTTTAAATAGAAATATTATAGAAACTAACATATATGACTGTTTAAAATACTCTATGTTTAAATCAAAGACCATGCTTGAAATAACACTGTGCAACACATTTTTCTAACGGAGAATCGGCCAACACAGGTCGATAGTACTGGTCTAGAGTAAAAAAAAAACCCCAAAACGGCTTTGCAAAGTTAGCTCACTTTCAAAAAATATAAGGATTCAAAGTTTGCTTCTTGCAGCTTATTTTCTAAAAAGCAATACTCGAATGATATTTGATATTTTGTACTACTTTCTTCAGCGAAATAACAAATAATATCATTAACAATTTTAATATTCTATTAGTTTTCCATATTAAGAAGTTTAAACTATCCATTACATGACTTTTGTAAAAAATAAGCAGTAATACTATTAACAAGAATGTATAGAATTTAATAAAGTTTGGATTTTCAAATTCTTGTTTTTATTATAAACAGAAAACAGAATTGAAAAATACACTAAAACAGCTCAACTTTGAAAGGCTATAGCAATTAAAAGCGAGCTAACTTTTTAAAACCCTCTTAGAGTTTTGTTACTCTGTATCAGTACTACTGACCTGCGTTGGTCGCTTCTCCGTTAAATTGCATCAGTAGCGTATCCAGAGGGAGCGGGGGGGATTTAGGGGCTGAATCCAGAACCCAACAATCTTATAGTAAACAGTCATTTTTACGAAATCAAAAATATTTAGATTTTTCCAAAAAAAAAAAGCCATCAGTAGTGAAAAGTATATACTTTCAACAAACGAAAAACTTTTATATTATTTTATATTATTTTATATTATATTTTATTTTAATAATAATAATTTAATATAAATTTTAAAATGGGGTCGGATATTTGAATCAATTCTGATTAGCCGCCATGCTGGGCGTGCTACATTTTCAACGCCAGCTTATAAATGTCTTACTTTTAGAAAGCTTGATAATGGTCTAGTTTTTGGATTGAATTTTGTACTGAATTTTAGTTTGATATTGGTTTAACTTTTCTGATTTGCCGTTTTTGATCTGAATTGTGGTTTGATTGTAAGTCAGAATTTTGCAGAATTATTAAGGGTCAAATGCCTTCTGACTAAATACGGCGCAAATGTTTATAAACTCGACAGCACCATACATAAGATAGGAATCTAATTTTAAATTATAATTTTCATAAGTTCTACCACTATTCCATATATATTATTCCATTAGATCTGAAATTTCAAAGTCAGTTTATAGCTCTACTTTTTGAGAGCATGATAATGGATCTATTCTGTTTCAGGTCTGAATCTATGATCTCGTTTTTAGTTTTATTTTATGTCTGGTCGGAAGTTTGGTCTGAATATTAATCTGATTTATATTCGGAACTATGTGTCTCTTTTTAATATTCTTAAAATCTAATTTTGGTCTGAATTTTGATTGGAGCTGTGATGTCATTTCAGAATTTTTATCTGATTTTTGTCTGAAATTTTGTCTAATTTTTGTCTGAATTTATTCAAAAATTTTGATCTGAATATAAAAACAGTATAATCTCAGACTAAAGCTAAGATTGGTTTTGATTTGATTCTGGTCTTAATTTGATTTATATTTAGGTTTGATTTTGGTTTGAATGAAATCTTCTTTTGGTCTGAGTTTTATTCGATCTGAAATTGAGACGAATTTCTAAATAAGTTTGGTTTGAAATTTGTTTCAATTTTGTCTGAATTTGGTTTGAGTTTCATCTTACATATAATTTAGCAAACTTAGTCTTCCCCAAACCCTCCACCCCTGGTATTCAAGATGAACTCTGTGATTTTTCATTGAGATGGAGCAAATTGTAATAAATTTTATATTATGGGTATTCACGCGTTGATGCAAAACTGCGAAATTGCGAAAGTGCAACTTAAAGCACTAAGATGTGAGCGTTCAATGCAAATATTGGAGATGCGAAATAGTTTAACTGTCAAAATATTACAATCTCATTGAAAAATAATGAAAATATTTTGCATTCTTCTTACGAATTTAAAGGTAGAAAGGTGTCAATCTTCCGCAATCCGCACTTTCGCAACGTCGCAAGGGCATGTTGCATCAACCCGTGAATATCCATATTTTTTCATTAATGAAGCAAATAAATAATAATAAATCCTTTAACTACTCAAATAAGACATACATACACACTACATTTTAACTAATATTCCCTTATCTTAAAAATTCGACTGCCAAAACAATTTGATGCCAAATTAAAATATTCATGAAATATTTACGTAAGCTTAATTGGTACTTTCCAAGCATCCAATGCAAAAAAGAAATAGCCATAACGAAAAACAAAAACGAGAAAACAGAAAAATAGTAAACAACAAAAAGAAAAGCATAAAATAAAATAAAAGTTTGCCAAAATTTCGTATCATCTCCAAAAAGTAACTAAGCAAGCAAGTAAGTAAGTAAGAATCCACGTATCCACAAAGCTTAATTCTACCCCTCCCCCCGCCCTTTTTAAAGGGAAACAGATACCAAAGATATCTTTAAACTGTATGGAAAATTACATTTGACTTAACCAAAAAAAGGAAAAAGTTAAGTTGCCAACGCAGCAAATTCTCTCTGCTTTAAAGTTTCGTTGAATGTATGCGACGGACCTTAACGTGAGCAGCAGCAGCAGATATAAAACGCTCATTGCATATAGACAAGCAAATAACAACCTTAGGCTGTAATCTCAACAGGATACTTTAATATCCTGCCTCGATGCAAAAACACCAAAACAAAAACAACAAAACGTTGCGATGTGATGCGATGCGATGAAATTAAATGGAATGAGTTTGAATTTTCATATCGTTGGGGTGCTGTCTGTGCTATGCAGCAACTAAAAGTACGAGTAATGCATGCATAGAAAGTAAAGTAGTAAAGTAAAAGGCAAAAGGCACAAGGGCAGCGACGAGCTGAGACAAAACGGACAAGAGGGCGGATCTGTTGCAAACAACGTGCAGGAAGAATACATACATAGATACCAATGCCAGTAAGGTAAAACGTAAACATGTTGCACGTCCGCCCTCCCTTCATTTGTTCATTCGTTCGTTCGTTTACATATATTTGTTCGTTTAGTAGTAACCTTCTCTTCTTCTTCTTCTTCGATTTCAAATTCAAGCACATTTGCCGCACAAGTTATAAAATTTTTCCGACAACAACAACTACAGCAACTACAACAAAAGCGACTAAAAACAACAACATGTTGTGCCAAAATTATAAATTTCTTTTCATTTTAATGTATTCAGTTATTGTTTTCTGTTGCTCTGGCTTGTTATTATAGTCATAGTTGTTGTTGCTGTTGTTGTTGCCATTGCTGCTGCTGTGATTGTTGTTGCTTGCTATAAAGGCTAACTCAACTAACTTTTCGCATCGTGGAGTAGAAATTTAATTACATTTTATTAAGCTGAAATTAAAAACTTTTGTCTTGCATTCAAAAGCAATTTAGATTTTATGATGGGAAAGAGACGTGATGGTATTACAAGGAGTAAGTAGTAATAAGGACATTGAAAATGATTTCCATTTTAATATACTTATGTACATACGCATGCATGCATGTATGTGTGTATTTATATACTTCAAAAACTTATAGGTATTCTAAACAAAACGCTTATTTAAGTGTATGGATATTTTGGTTTAGATCGCCATAATATTATTTTATGGCATACCCACTGTCCAACTCCCTCCCAGTTTCTATATAATTTAGGAGAATATTAATTTCTGCTTTGTATCTATATACTTACTTATACAGCTTTGGATAATCTGCCAATATAATACATCACCTTGAATTTTTAAGAATTTCTCCTGCTGCGGGAATAACTTTTTTAATCTTTTTGAAATTTAATTTTATTTTACATGTTATTTTACATGTATTAACATTTATAGTTGAAAATACCTTATGTACCTATTCACATAGGTATTAATTATAAAACATGAAACAAATTTCAGCCGTCCTCGCAATATAATATAATTTTTAGTACTGGGTGAATTAAGGCGTATCGATTTTCAATTTTTTTTTAAGTACTCTGACAGAAAAATTCTATTTTCGACCCAGGTCAACTTTGCCAAGGAAAGTATGGCAAAAAAATTGGAAGGAC
This sequence comes from Toxonevra muliebris, assembly GCA_963691655.1. Classification (NCBI taxonomy): domain Eukaryota; kingdom Metazoa; phylum Arthropoda; class Insecta; order Diptera; family Pallopteridae; genus Toxonevra; species Toxonevra muliebris. The sequence continues at coordinate 78,446,125 of OY829327.1, read as the reverse complement.
TAACTATTTTAAGCCAAATGAAATGCGCGAGTTAGAAGATTTTCTTAAGATATTTCTGTACAGTGGCTCAGTATATTCCACTAATGCAACGCCAACCACGATACGTCGACTCGAATATTGTTGAAAAACCCAACAGCTTCACTGGCTAGGTCATTGTGATCCAACAAAAAAAAATTGATCTGGTGACAAGGGTATTCTACAGCACAGTGGCTTAGCGCTCAGAAAACGAAGTGTTAATCAGAAGGAAGAAGTTGGGTTAGCCAATTGCCACCAGTACACATACGTCATATACGGCTGTCGATACTTTTTGAAGACAAGCCCAAGACGGTGCGTCAGTTAGAGCGCCAGCCGAAGAAAATTAGAATATTTAGGTAAATACTCAAAAAATAAAAATTCTGGTTAACTTTGAGATAATTATTTTCTGCAGAAAGAAGGCTAGAATATTCCAGCGGTAAGGTATGCCTGTCGTAAGAGGCGACTAAAATACCCCACAGAGGTGGTAAACGTGGCCAAAATAAGCCGCAGCCTAAAAGAAGAATAAACGCCAAGGAGACCCAGACGCCTTCTGTGTTTACACGAAACGGTGCTCCCGACTGCAATGAGACCAAGCCCGTCTCATCAGATCGGTTGAAGCAATAAGGCGCAGCTCAAAGAAATAAACGCCAAGGAGATCCAGACGTCTTCGGTGTTTATATGAAATGGTACTTCATTCTGAAATGAGACCAATCCCGCCTATAAAAACTTGTTACACCCCGCTGTCAGACCAATAATGGTTGTCACGGTTAATTGAAGTTGTCGACTGGAAAGTAGCAGTTTTTACGCATAGAACGCAGAAACCATGGTATCAGTGATGCTACCCCACAGCAGACGATAACACACCAGATTGACAAACAAAAAAACAGACGAGTAAGCAGTAATGCTCTAGTACTAAACTATGGTTCCGGGAGGAGCTTCCGGCCGGCGAGAGGAGATGTTTAGCGGGTGGAAGTTTCACACTGACTTTGGCTTTCAATGCTTTTACTCGTGAAAAAAAACAAGCAGAGAATCGGCGAATTCGAACGAGGACATCAACTCTCGCAGAGATCTAAACATCGGCTAAAAAGCTTAAGAAGAACAAGACGGCGGAATTTGACGTTGTTCTCGTTGAAGTGCTTCAAGTGACCCCCGATATATCCACCAGCCTGGTACATCCTCTCGTGAAGACCATTTGGGAGGGTGAGTGTTCCCCAGTCGAATGGAACCGAGGACAAATTATTAAGCTGCCAAAGAAGAACAATCTATTGGAGTGTCCCAACTGGCGTTCTGCCGGCGGTTGCGAAAATTATAGCATCGATTATCTTAAGTAGGGTCAAAGGACACCTCGAGCCAATACTAGATGTCGTCGAGCAAGCGGGCTTTCGACCAGGCTCCCCGTGTATGGATCTTATAAACGTAATAAATGTTGTTATCGAACAATGTGCCGAGTACAAATCTCAACTTTTCCTGCTTTTGATCGGCTTCGAAAAAGCTTTAGACAGCATAAACCGTGACTTCATTTGTCGCATTCTGAAAAACAGGAGTACCTCTGTTCAAAGCTAATAGCTATAATAACAACGACGTATGAGGGCGCTAAGCGCTACATGCTACACAACAGCAAAGTATCCTAAGAATTCGAGGAACTCAGCGGCGTTCGACAGAGTTGTTTACTATCCCCACTTCTTTCCTTGGTTGTTATCAGCGACGTCATACGGGCCGCACTTACTGATGATACAAACAGAATTAGATGGACAATGACATCGGAGCTGTGTCTTCTCAACTACGCTGACGATATATGCTTACTAGTGTACAGGGTTTGGGATCTGCAAGAAATGACACGCAACACAGAAGCAGAGGCAAACAAAGTGACCCTGAACATCACTGTATACGAAACAAAAATAAACAACTGAGCAGCAGCCAATGCCACCTTAGTATCGCGGGCAAATCAGTCGAGCAGGTTGATATTTTCGTCTACTTAGGTATTATAGTGACGACAGATGGTGGCACTGAAGCGGATATGAGCAGCAGGATCAGCAAAGCATCGTTTAGTATGCCCATTAAAATATGGCGGTGCATAGTCATCAGCGCGAAAACCAAACTCCGAATTTTTCGAACGAATGTCAAGTCTGTTCTGCTTTACGATTGCAACACATGGCGGGTGACAGTCGCTGGTACTCGCAGGATTCAAACGTTTATCAATAGATGTTTTTGCGTTATGCTTAAAATTTTCTGGCCAAACCTCGTCACAAATAGAGAGCTTCTCAAGAGGATAGGTCTAGAACCAGTTGACGACATAATAAGACGCAGAAAATGGCAGTGGATCGGCCACACTTTAAAGCGAGACGACAACAACACCCAAGCAATTTAACTCGCTAACGCAGACAAGCAGAATCTGACATGGCGCAGAACTGTTAAATCTGAAGCTAACTCGATCAGAATGAGTTGGAGTCAGCTGAAGCGAACTGCATAAAACCGAACGAGATGGCGAGCTGGCGGAGTTGGTAACTTACGCCCCACAAGGTGTGAAAGGAACTAACAACAATAAATAATATTATGAAAAATTGAAGAGTTGGTTTACCAAATTTTTCATCCAAGTTAAACTAACATTTTTCGTAGCTAGCACTAGATCTACTACAATTTTTGAGTTGATTATTCTGTTTAGATAAACAGATATTTTTTAAAGCATCTGCAAAACATGTACATAAAATTTTACCTTAACCAAACCTTCATTTTATACTTTAACTTTAATAACTTTTTTTTTATTAGGTAAGTAACCCTTTCAAATTGAAACTAAAATGTTCTTAGAGTTAATATGTAGAACTCTACAATTTCGAACTAATTGGTAACAATTAAAAAAAATCTGACAAAGTGCACGTTATCAAAAAATTAAGCAAGGAGGCACACAGGCGAAAGACCTTGTTCACGGGGTTGTTTGCTGCATTAATTTCGAAATACGACAACACTCTCGAAACGACGACACTTTCCCCCCTCATTCATATTACTTCTTTTTTTTTTGAATGTGAAACGTATTCATTTATACAAAAATGTATAAATGTACTTATGTATGTAAATATGCCCTACGGCAATATTGCAAGCGATTTTATTTTGATGCGCATTTCATGCGCTTCTTACGGAAGCAAGTTGGAGACAGATTGATTTTGCTCCAAAAATTTCAAAGTAAAGTAGGAGCTACTCAGTTAATTGTTAATTACTAAATACATTGTAATACTTTTTTTTAACTGTAGCAATCAAAGTTTTCAAATAATTAGATTTCTTCGAAACTTCCAGTAACCTGTGAAACCGGTAAGCATCAACTAAATTTAGTAAATTTTTGGAATCACGCCGTTAAACGTCTAGTAGGGGAGTGTCGTCAGGGTTGGATCATGTTTTGACTTTTGCTCATAACTTCCGTTGAATGTCGAATTTTATTAATATTGCATATCGTTGAAAAGATCTTACAAATTGCAATGTTTTTGCTGAACATTTAAATATAATTGGATTAATTGTTCAAGAGTGATGGACATTTACAAAAAACAAAAATTTTAGTCACGGTCGAAAAACTGCTGTCAGGGTCAGAGCACTGTAGAAAATCAAGAGGAAATGAAGGAATATAATTGACGTATATTCGCGTGATGCAAACTCCATGAAAACTTCTTAAACCTTATTAAATTTCGATTTTTTCGGTTCGCCCTACTGCACTTAAAATTGCCATATAAATGGCTCCTCTTTTCCCGGACATGTCATAAAAAAACAAAAGACGTACTTCATGATATAAAAATAAGTACTTCCACTTTTCCACAGATGCGGATCAGAATGCATTCTAATGCAGATCTCACAACCGCTGGGTGGAAAGCAAGCTCACACAGAGAAAAAGGCAAGTGTATTAAATTATAATTATTTGTGCATGACAAAGGGGCATGAAACATGCCTAATGACACATTTGCCACACTAAGCGTACTTAAAGATACAAAAAATATATATATATAGCTGAACAAAAATTCTATACTCTGACGGGCGGATATCACTGATATACTCATACGCATACGTGTACTTTAGGAATTAGGCGAGACGAAATGAGACGCGACAGTGGTAACGTACGTGGAACTCATGCCTACATAGTCGAGTATGCCGGTAAAAAAGTACTATGTACGACTATACGTCTGGATGTATGTATGTATGCAATTAAGTATGCCTGATACTTAAGGTTAACGATTTAAAATGAAATTTAAACTTTAATGAATGACTGAAGGAAGGCAGGCAACAATGGCGATTAATAATGTTTCTCTCCCCTTTCCTTCTTTCGCTATTGATTGGTAACTTGAGCTCAAAAAGAGACTAAAAAGCAGTAGGTATTAGGTATAGGCATAAAGGCGTGATATACCGTTGAGCGTCATCGTCTCCCGTTAGGTTTGTAATTAAATACTTACAAAACTGCAAAAAAAAAACCAAGAAGAAATAAACTTTTGTTATCAACAAAAAAAAAGAAAGAAAATAAAAGTATAGGTACATAGGTACTTGAATAAGTTATGACATGGAAAAAAAAACAAAACTAAGGGAAATGACAACATCGAGTGCCAAACGACCTCATTGCCAAACTCTCAAATTCTAGAACGAACACTAGCAATCAGCAATTGTCCAACACCCAAGGCGATTGCGGCGCGGCATTCGTCCACTTCTTCCGTTTGTATGCCGCGTTCGCTTACATTCAAGTAGTCATTGCAGTCATCATCATAATCAAAGGCGTGTGCGGTGAGGTGCACGCTCGCCTAATCAAACAGGAATGAAACACGTCGACGTTCATTCATTCGTTGGTTCGTTCGTTCGTCCGTCATTGTGAATATCGCATTAGTTTCCCTTGTGAGTTTTTTTTTTTTTTTTGTTCTTGTTTGTTATTTCGTAATTAAGCGACGGGCTGTGTTTGAGTTTACCTTACTGGCATTGGCTACCTTCCTGTTACCCATTGGTGTATTTGATAATATGAATATGATGGTCACGGAAGGACGGACAAATGAACAGACGGACGGACAAAAGGCCGATTGAAAGCAGCAATGTCAATGATGATTCTTCATATATGTAGTTACAAAACTTACTTACATACATACTTTTTAATATGTTGCAGACCTTAATTTCCACATTTAACTTATTATTATTGCGACTACAACCAACTACAACTACAACTACTTAAGTACTATGTATTTTTTATTGTATTACTATAATTACAAAGTAGTATTAAGAATTATTTATTTTTTTACTTGTTCATAAAACTTGATGTTTGTTGTTGTTGTGGTCGTTACTATATCGAACAGGTTGCAGTAAGTAAGTTCACATAAAAAAAAGCCACCATCATTATTGAAACTATTACTAAAAGTCAGCAATTTCATTATAAGTACGTGTACATTTGTGGTAGGAGGGTGACTTGCAATTATAGAGGGGAAAATCGAAATAAAGTAGAGAGGGGAGATTGAAGTACCAAGCTACTACTGACTGCAAACATTTATGTTTGTGTTTTAATAAATCAATGTTTACGATTTGATTTGTTGATTACTATTGATATGAAATTGAATGCATTAGCTAGATAATAAAGATACCCGAAATATTTAGTTCATTGTTTTTGGGGCGACTCGAAATGTTCAGAAATTTAAACTAATGTTGGAATAGTAGGCTGGTTTCAGAATCTAGTGATGCTAGTCTCGTGCGTCAACCAACACACGGTTGATCTCTACCGGTTTGCTATCCAGCGAGTTGGTGAGGTTTGTCCGAGAGCTTTTTTTGATGTTCCAAACCATCCGAGATTCCTTTGAAGCTTCAGAGAAGATCCTAGAACACATCAAATTATGCAATCCGCAGCTTCCTACCGGCGACTGGAAAGTCGAGAAGGTGGGTGAACCTGTTTACAGGTGGTGATCCGCTGTAATCATTATAAACGATGAATCGGTCAAGCATCTGGCTAGCCTGGAGGGTGTGATCAACTTCGGCTTCACATCCCTGACACTTCACTTACACATACAGAACGTAAATGCGACCGATTCACCAAAGGCTCCTGCGACTAATGTCGAAGTCAGGTCGTCAACAACCGGGTTTGTGGATTAGAGATCACCGATTACATGTTACAGTATGTCACAGACAAAGGTAAACCTATATCATGCATCCTAGTCAATAATTTCCGTATAGTGAACAACGAGGAAGTACCATATGGATTGCATCGTCATATATGGCGCACGAGGCTGCGGAAGCACTACCACTGCCACAAATCATGAAGGCCACCGCTGGCGCAGATATGGTGAATATCACTCTCGTGATCGGCGCGGACGTCAATGCATATCATGCGGTGTAGAATAGCACCGACCCTAATGATAGAGGTGAATCACTATTTGAATGTGTCAGCAGTAACAATCTTAGAGTTTGTAATCAAGGTGATACACCAACCTTTCAGGCTGCTAATCGATCTGAAGTGATAAACATCATTATTACTTCATGGAGGGTATCGCCAGACAACTCCTTCTCTGATCACATTCGATATTAACTGAAGAGAAGGGAAATCCATACGCTAACGGAACCGTAGAAGAACAAACTGGGAAGATTTAGATTATCGGTAATTGCTAAACTACCCATCGATTCACCAAACAGCATTAACTCTACGCAACATTTAGACAAGGTGGTAAAACACAGACCAAAACATCCTGTCCATCCATTCATTCAGAGGTAAGCTAAAATCACCATGGTGGTCGACAATCATTGTCTCTAAAAGGAAGCAATGCGGAAGATTTTATAATGCAGCCAAACGACTGAATGACTGGACTGCAAGCCGACTGGTAAGCCGAGCTGCAAAAAACTTCTCATATGAATCTTTTTGCGGTGAGATAGAATCCTGTAGGCTGCGGAAAATCATCTCCACTAGCAGGGTTGCCGTTTTGCGTATTTGTAAGCAAATTTGCTTACTTTTTTGCGGTTGTGCACACGTGTTCTTTTTTCTCATTTTGTTTATTTAAAAACCAAAAATATTTTCAACTAAGTTCAAGAGAAGAGCAAGAGCAGTTTGATATATTGGAATAATTTTTTTATTACACCTTTTAGTTGTTTTTTTTATTCGATAAGAATGGACAACACTAATTATGTTCATGCATACTTGGTGTCACCCAGCAAGTATCTAGCTTTACCTTTTGGTATCAAATGAAAAATGTAAGTAGTACCAAAATTATCATCTCTGCGTTCGATTACGTTTATCGAAAATGAGTCTCCCCATTATTCGATTGAAGTTTTGAAATAGCTTCTTCAGCTATTTTTATGGCATTGACATAACGGTTTTTGGTCGAGGAATCCGAATATGGCATTGTTTGCTCTTACAATTGATTCAAGAGGGCGCCACCATACAAATTTTTTTTAAAACTCATTCTTTTTGTAGGTTTTTGTCATACACTCTTCGGCTAAGTTGATCAGCATCAAATATACTATCTTTCTAGGGGGTAGTCGATGTCTCAAAAAACTTCGATTACTCCTTATATATGTATATATATATATATATATATATAAACATTCCTTGTCTTATTACTGCTATACATATTTATTTACTTTTTTTTCAAAAACCAAAAAAACTAAAGTAAAGGACTTTAGACCAATAAGCCTCTTATCCTTTTTAGTAACGGCACTTGAAAGACTAATAGATACATATATCATGACAAATATTCAACTGAAACAATATGCCTATATGAAGGGCAGATCTATTGAGATTGCCTTACATGAATTAGTACAGCCGATTGAGAAATCCCAGAACTGATTGATCTCGGGGGGATGATTCTATTGCAGCTTTTGTCGACACTTCATTAAAGAATAGGACCAGAAGCGCAAAGCTGGGTTCCTCTTCCATCAGAAGGCTTGCGGCCAGGAGCACACTGCAGGGATGAGACCTCTCTTTGCTCTTCTGAAATCTTGCTGAAAATTATCACTCGAAAAAATAGAATGCAGTGATTGCTTATTGCAACAAGCACTGAATCTCTTGGATCATGACCGAGGACTATCGGTTAATGTATCCAAGTCGGAGTTGGTTCTATTCACTCAAAACTACTCTTTACAAAGTTTCGATAAACCAACTCTAAATGGTAAATCACTTATTGTCTCCGAATAAGCCAATACGTCAGAGAGGTTACGGAAAGCCACGCTAGCTCTCTATGCACAGATTTGCACATGATATTTCCTATCATTTAATGCTATTTTTGACTAAACTTTGGAAATTTCAACCACTGTAAAAAAAAAGTTTTTCTACCACTAACTAAAACTTTGAAGCACGAAACAATTTTCGGAAAATTGTTGCATAGTCTTACCAGTTTCATTTAACACCTAGTAAGTCTTCTTTTCCACGTCCCCGTTTTCTAGAACCTTGCGGATTCCAATTTAACGCTTGGCGGCAAATCTCGTTATTGTTACATGACACGTGGCCAATTTATTGCCATTTTCTGCGTTTTATAGATATGAAAATTAGGGTCATGTCGTATTTTCAATACAGATATGCGTTACTAATCACGTTCGTTCAAATGCATAGTATGGGCCCCGAATTGTTATCGGTTGTTGTATTAATCGCTATCGAAATTTCTACCAGTTACCAGGGTTGATCAGGAACGTTCATTTAATACACTGCATCTCTACTTATTTGAGTGGTCTTGTTGCACTCTATAGAAAAAAACAAATTATAAAAAAATCTAAAAGCCGAATTCTCTGTTATACCGGACCATTCGCCTAATCTAATCATCTACACAAACGAATCATAAAGAAAGTCGAGCTCATACAAAGCCTAACTAATCGCAAAGCCTTAACTATTATCCACAATGAAACAATCGAATGAAAGACCACTGAAGCAAAACAATCCTCATTATTTATTTACTTATTTCAGACTAAGCTAAATTAAATATTGCAAACAAAAAACAAAGAAGGGAAAAGATCAATAGCTGCATTTTACATTTTGAGAAGGAAATAGCAAACGTCTGAGAAAGACGATGGATGTAGTCTGGGCTGTGTAGTAACTAAATGGTTAAAAATAAGCGAATGAGTGGCGGCATATGGCGGCGAGTGGTGATGTGTAAACATTGGTGTTTAACTGCGTATGCACTTTATAATTCATAATACATGGTTCCAATTTTACTACCTTATTTTAATTTTCATTTTTTAGTTATTTATTTACTTAGTTTACAGACTAATTAACTAATTAAAATATGTTTTATTAAAATAGTTTAACTGAAGCAGCCGATATTGTATCAAAAAGTAGGTTTATACTATGTTCCCACTGAGCCAAAATTGCGTGGTTTCGACCATTTCCGTGGTTTCGGCTAAAACTTCGTTGAAATGCTCAGTTTCGGCATATAAAAATATGTGAAGCGAAACCGCGGAGATGAGGTGGTTTCAACGAAACCGCATTCGAAACCACGCAAAAATCTAATGCAACCCTGAATGTGTTCACTGAAATGAATATTGAAATGAATATGCTCTGTCATTTATATTTTACTTTGCTTAGGGCGATGTTACACGATCAATGTTTTGCTATCAAACAATGAAATTGTTGTTGTTTTGAAAAATGAACTCTGAGCAAAAGAGAGGATGAACACATTTCACTCAAATTTTTTTACTGTCGAAAAAACCCTGCATCACTTCAAATAAAATGGGGTTGCTGAAGATGCACTGTTGCATTTTATTGGAAAATACTAATATTTTATGAAAAATACTAGACTTTTTACTAACTTATAAATAATTTTTTTTTTCTTTGCCACCCTTTGCTTTGTTTGACTTTTGTTTGTTTGTAAAAATGAGTATTGTTTAAAAAATTACTAAATAATTTGTATAAAAACATAAAAACATGATAATTCAATGGCCAAGTAACAAAGTGGCGGAGCTTATTTTAATAGTTCGCAAATTTGAAAGATTATTTTTCTGCGTTTTTCATTTATAAATGCAACATTTTTTGTATAATTTGTTGCTATTTCCACCAACATTATCTCATATTGTCATTATAATTATTTTCCATCCAATTCCATTCCAATTGTTGAATTTTCATTCACTTCAAAATACAATTAAATACTTTTTAGGTGGAAAAACATAGCAAAAAACTGATAGTGTAACAGGGCATCAAACAAAACGATGAAAAGAGAGTAAAAACAGAAAACATTGACAGCAAAACATTGACCGTGTAACATCAGCCTTAGGCTGTTGGTGGAAATAACAACAAAATATACAAAAAATGTTGCATTTATATATGAAAAACGTGGAAAAATAATCTTTCAAATTTGCGAACTATTGAAATAATGTCCAACACTTTGTTACTTGGATATTGAATTACCATATTTTAATAAAAAATATTAAATAATTTTTTAAAAAACAGCAGTCTCACAAACAAACAAAAGCCAAACAACGCAAAGGGTGGCAAAAAAAAAATGTGTTTATAAGTAAGTAAAAAGTCTAGTATTTTTCATAAAATATTACTATTTCCAATAAAATGCAACAGTGCATCTTCAGCAACCCCATTTTATTTGAAGTGATGCAGGTTCTTTTCGTCACTAAAAAAGTTTGAAGTGAAATGTGTTCATTCTCTCTTTTGCTCAGTGTTCATTTTTCAAAACAACAACAATTTCATTGTTTGACAGCAAAACATTGGGTGCATTCAGAAGGTACAGCTGTTGCGCAACTGTGGCGTGTGTGTCTTCTGAATGGGTTGTTGTGAATTTCCGCTCCGTGGAGCTGTTGGCATTTCGACGCCATTTTTTCCATCATATTATATTTCTGCTCTTTCGGGCCAACATGTTGTCTCAAAAGATCTGCGCCGTCTATTTTTATTTATCGGCGGTTTGGCGATTTTTAGGCGGTGGCTGGTAGCCGATATTTTCTTTTGTTTCGGCGGCTGATATAAAAATACTCGAATATAATATTTTAAACAATCCTATTATAAGCAAATTTATCTGTTTAATGTTATTCAATTCATATTATGAAGTTTGTCGTTCATTTATACAGTGAGTACGGCTTAGCCGATAAATCACGGCCGGTATCAAGTAAAAACAAAGCGGCTGCGAGAAGTTTACTATAAGCAGCACGGCGCAGGTTTCTGGCTCATAGTTAAAAAAATATATATAAGAAAATATACATGATGTCTGCCGAAGATACAGGTTCAATTCAATATACAATTGGCGAGTGTATTTAATAATAGATATCTTATATTATTTTTGTCCATGATAAAATTAAAATTTTTTCACTTTTTGTGTGAAAAAACAGCTGTTTCTCAAAAATTTGTCAAATGATCCATCATGGCATTCAGAAGACACAAAATGTATATACGTAGCAGAAGCGAATTTAATCTCAACATGTTGAGCCTCCGGTGTGTCTTCTGACTGCAACCATTGAGCGTGTAACATCGCCTTAACATCGCCCATAGCCCAAGTATGAGCAGAAAAGATGGAGGAGCTGCGTAGGGCAAAAAGAAAACGACTAAACATAAGAGTAAATGAAGAAGGAGCTGCGGCAGTAAGGCTGGATAGTGACTGCGGTTGAAGTGAAAAATATCAATTGACGCTTTCTCCTATACAGTTTTATTTCATTGTTAAATATTTCGTTTATCATTTTGATTCTCTTCGTATTCAAATTTATTCAATACTAGGAATAATTATATTAGTCGCCAGCATTTTACAACAAGAAATAAACCTTAATCGAAATCAGCTGAACCAATGTGAACGATTGTAGTTTCGTTCGAAACCATTTGCCGAAACTACGCAATTTCGGCTCAATGGGAACATGGTATTAGATAATTTCACAATTATTTTTCTTATTTTATTCCAAATCCGTAATATAAGCTATACAGAATACTATTTGTGACATCGCATGCATATGATTTTTGCAAGTAAATCAGCTAAATTTTGACAGTTGATGGGTGACCTCCAAACAGTCCCTTCTGCATCATTAACTCCAACTTGGCATATGGGGATATATATTCGCAAATGAGTGATATATTTCATGTTTTGTACATTTATAAAATTATAAAATAATGATAAATTAAACAATTTGAAACAAACAAACAAACAATAAAATCTCCAAAACTACCTACAAAACCACAGCAATGCTTACATAAATTAAAAAACATAAATAAATAACTGAAATTACAAAAAGAAATAATAAATTGATAAAAACTGAAATTTTCTTCGGATAAAGATTTTCTAGAAATATATAATTTTACTATGTATCTCTAATAAATAGCAGCTGGGGATTTTAATACTTAATTATATGTACTAACTGGTTTAAACAAATAAACACGGACAATGAGTTATTAACACTTAAAAATATAAAAGAAAAAATATACAAAAGAATGACCATTCCCTTTAAAATTATGTGTGAATTCTTCAAAATAATAGGATTAAAAGTATAAAGGAGATTTCATTATTCACATGTGTATCCTGTGGATACATTTTAAACTCTGTATTCGGAAACACCATAAGCAATATCAAAGAAGAAAAAAAAAATATTTTGTGTTTAAATTTCAGGGTATTTACAGTAAACCAAACATTAATTATATTTCTCAAGATTATTTCAAGTGGCTTTCCTGTAAAAGTATTTACCCACAGTGGCGGAAAAAATAATAGAAATAAGAATATTTCCCTCTATAAGAAAAAAAGTTTCAGGTGATTTGAGTGAGATGAACTTCACAGTCAACTAATCTGTGTTAGGGTTTTTTTGTTTTGTTGGAACAGCAATACATCCATGCATATTCTTAAAACCTAAAAAAGTAATAAATAACTATTCCTATTATTTCTTCCCCCACTATATGAACCTACACGATTTCTTTGTATTTAAAGCAATTCAATAATGAAATTGTAAATTGCTCTTTTTATATCGTATAAATAAATTAACAGATGAGCTAAGCATTTCGAAGAAAACTTAAATAATGCACTAGACCTTCTTGCAGACACAGGTCCGTCTATCGAGCGCCCTAAGGATTATCTCAACATTATGTAACATCGAACCGCCAACAAAGTTAGAAGTAATTTCAGCAATAAAAACTCTCAAAAACAATAAATCTCCGGGATGTGATAACTTACCCGCCTAGTTCTTGGAAACAGATGTTAAGTTATCAGCGGAAATCTGGCATCCTATTCTGATGTGGATATGGATACACGAAACTTTACCCAGCCATCGGAACGAAGGTATTCTTGTAAAATTACCGAATATTTCAGGCTGCAATAACTTCAGAGGGATTACATTGCTACCAATACCTAGTAAAATTCTAACAAGAATAATCTTCACGAGGATAACCGCAGCCTTGCAGACAAGTCTACGTGAGGAACCAATTCGGGATTCGAAATAATCGCTCATGTGTCTACCTGATCAACACAATACATAGAATAATAGTTGAGCAAAGCTGCGAGTTTCAAACTCCAGTTTATGCTGCTTCAGTTTATATTTAATATTTTAAAAAAGCTTTCGATAGTCTCAACCGCAATTTTATATGGATCGTGTAAGAAAAACGAGGTGTACCTGTCAAAATTATAAACATCATAAAGGCGAATTACGATGGATCTAGGTGTCGGGTGGTGCACAATGAAGCGCTATCGGCAGCATTTGAAGTAACCCTTGGCGCGTTCGCCAAGGGTGCATACTTTCTCCTCTTATTTTTATTCTTGTATTGAATGAAATATTATCAACAGCACTCAAAGGCAGGCAAGGCATTCAATGGGGCCCATTCGAACAACTAGAAGACCTAGAATATGCAGATGATGCCTGTTTCTTAAGCCATCGAGCGAAAACCCTACAAGAAAATATAAGCTCTCTTGCGGCAAAAGCATGGAAGGCAGGATATAAGCGATTCAAAAACAAAAATCATATATAGCGGTAAATGCAGAAGCCCAACGACTGTGTTTAATCTGGATGGAAAAGAAATTGAATGTGTGTCAAGTTTTAATTATCTGTGAAGTACTATTACAAGTAGAAGTGGCACCGACGAGGATGTAACCGTACGCATCAACAAAGCTAAGTCTGCGTTTGGTCAACTGGAAATATTTTCCAGCTGAAGAAGTAGTCAGATTTCATTAAAGACGAAACTCAAGATCTTTAATTCAAACGTTAAATCGGTGCTGTATTATGGTTGCGAGACTTGGAAGCATTCTAAACTTATAGTAAATAAAATACAAGTATTCATCCACAAGTGCTTTCGTCGCATATTGAAAATTTGTTGGCCAAACTGTATATCCAACGAGTCGCTGTGGCTTAAAACTGGCCAAACAACAGATGAACGTAAAATTAAAACCTGTAAATGGAAATGGATTGGTCATACGCTGCGACAACCAAACTATAACATTGCAAAAGAGGCTCTGCTATGGAATCCACAGGGGAAGCGTAGGCCCAGTGCACCAGCGAAAATATGGCGGAGGACAGTCGATAGTGAATTGCAAGCGGCCGGATACACTTGGAACGACATTAGCATGGAAGCAAAAAACAGAGTTCGTTATAGGAGAATCGTGGAGGCCCTATGCTCCCAAAGGGAGTTGAGGAAAAGGAGAGAGAAGAAATCTGTTCCCTTACATTTCAATTCATCTTTTATTTATGATTTTTTCATGACCGAATTCGTTTATGATAAAAGTTATGCATTCCTCATATTTCTTCTGGCAGGCCAATTGCTACTACATCCTTTAAAATACAAAACACATTTTTTTTTTAAATTTTTTTAAGTGCAGAAATTGAGTTTTAAAAATTGCATCACGAGTCCTCTGGCACTTCTTCAAAATGGGCTAAGGCATACTAACCTCAGAGAGCTAGGTACATGAAATGTGGGCATAGAAGTCATCAAACATTATACCCACTTGAGGTACAAAGTTTTGCAAATTATATTAAACTAAATAAACGACACAAAATTTTGAAGTTTTGAAACATAAGAACGGTCATCTGATCCACAGTGCCTCGATTATAACACGTACTGAAATCAAATTCGACTAAGTACCTAACTATGTACACACTATATAGTATTCGTATTGTGCACCGCAAACACCCCCTTATGCCGGTCTGTCTATCTGTTTGGTCGTTAGTTTGACTGACTCTTCTACTCTCTTCCACTAAACTCACACATTAGCCGCTTAACATCTGCTATTGTTTCAGCAGTATCACTCCAACTTAAATTCTACATAGCTGACGTCATGAATGTGTGTGTGTGTGTGTGTGTGTGCGTATGTTTATGTCTCTACCACTTCGCATGACCAACATCAATCATATCAAGTAAGTAAGGTCTTGGTTTCATTTTTGTTTTCATCCTCATCAAATATTATTTTACTTTTTATTTGATTTTTCTGCTTTGCGCTTTTGAACATTTTCGACACTTCATCATAAAACTGCGTGCAGTGATAGAAACAAAAAAAAAATATCGTTTGTCTCTGCCACTCTTGTTACTGCTGTTCATACTTGTTGTTGCTATCTTTGCATCTTTTTCGAAGTGCATGTTGTAAATGTAGACATGGTTTAAAAGGAAATAGCATCGACTTGCACCTTGCACTTCGCCTCAATTGTATATCTTCCAAAAGACACACATTTATTTACTGCTATGTATGCGTGAGTATGTGTGTGTGTGTGCGTTCGTATTTTTATCTTTATTATTATTATTTACTATTGTTTCGCGTGTACCGTTCGCTTTTGAAACTGTGTGAAATTTTGTTAAGAATTTTTTTCTTTTTACCTTTACTTATTTTCAGATCTTAATAGGATGCTTCAAAAATTTTTTCTCTCTTTTAAGAATTTTGCTTTGTATTTACTTCATTAAATTTGCTCTTTATTAGAAGCACACTCATTGCTTCCCCACTGTAAATAAATCGCTTTGCAGCATGTTATATTTTAAAATTATTATTGATAGCGAAAGGTTGTTTCCGTGATTTTATCCTCATAAGGTGAGTTAATACACGTGCAAGCAGCGTGTATGAAGATGATGAACTTGGGAGTTTTAACAAAAGGTTTGAAGTTTCATTTTAAAAGCTTTTGAAACCGGAAACTCACATTGTTACAATAAGTGTATGTGGAATGTTTCTTCTGCTCAAACAAAGAAATCAAAAAATCATAACTAGAAATTTAATTAGAAATTTTCTACCACCAAAATTAAAGGCTTTTGGATAATACTTGTAATACGTACGAAAGGATTGCGTCACAAAAAATTGCCCGTTATATATTTGTTTTTAACTTTTTAAAATTTCAAATGAATTCAAAAATTTTTTTCTAAGTATGCCTTGAATTTAATAACAGAAAATATTATGGTTCACATTTTTGGAGTTTCACAGTTGATTAGTTAAAAGAAGGCAAGCGAACTAGAAGTGCGAGAATTCATTGTGCGATCTTTTCAAGACCACCCTCAGTGGACTTACAAAAGTCGCGCGTGAACTTAAAGTTGACCCGGGAACTGCTTCAAGAGTCATAAAAAGATTTCGACAGGATTTATGCGTTGTTCGGAAAGCGGCTTCTGGAAGAAATAAAGGGTTTTACAGACCAAAAAAAGCAAGCAAAGTCATTACCACGTTGACGAGGATCCTAATATTTTAGGTAGGAAAGTGGCTCGAAAACTAAATTCTTCGGAGCCGTGTATACATCGGGTAAAAAAAGAAGCTGGCCTTAAGACTTTTAAAGTACAAAAAGTCCCCGACAAGAATGCTGTGAAGCAGAAGGAGGCTAAACAACGTGCCAAAAAACTAAAACGTGACTTTTGTGAAAAATACGTTTCCTGGCTAATGAACGACGGAACATACGTTTGGCTGGTTTTTCACAACTTCCTGGCCAGAAGTTTTATACTGCGGACTTGCGAGGCAATGTGGATGAAAACTTTTGGACCAAAGACAGTCGAAGTTTCTCTGTAAATTCCTTGTTTGGCAAGCTATATGAAGCTGTGGTAAAGGAAGCAAGTCTTTTGTGAAACCTGGTACGATTAACTCCGACATTTATGTTAAAAAATACTTGAACAAGAGATTATTGCCATTCTTAAGAAAGCATGAAGAGTTCAAATTTTTTTGGCCTGATCTCGCTTCCTGTCATTACAGTAAAACAGCCTTTGAGTGGTACACAAACAAAAATGTTCATATAGTGACACGGGAGGAGAATCCGCCAAACTGCCCAGAACTCAGACCAATCGAAAGGTATTCCGCATTAGTAAAAAGAGAAATAAAGACAACAAAAAAAAAGGGCTAAATACATTAATGATTTTAGAAGAAGATGGTCTGTAGCGTCCCAAAAAGTCTCTGAAACTACCATAAAAACTTTAACCCAGTAATGCCCAGCGGTGCCATATGGCACCTTGCCGCTGAGCCGATCCTGAACCAGGTTCAAAAACAAATTTTTTCGCAAGTTACTTTCTTGATCTAGCTACTTTGATTCCCGCTCGTTCTTAATAGGTTAATGAAAGGGGTGTAGGAAAAAACCAAAAATTTTATTAAAAATTAAAATTACAAAATTTGTAATATTAATAAATAAATTTGAACAAAACACCATAATTTAATGCCAAGTTTTATAAAAATCGAACCACTACTTTACAAAATATATCAAATTTACTAACCGGCAATTTTTTCTGATGCAGTCCTTATGTACAAAACATTATTTTAGAAAATGTATATAAATGTTTGAGCAAAATCATTCAACTTTCTAAACATTTATAAATGTTTTAAATATGATAAGCTATAATTAAAAATGAATCATTAACCCTGTTACAGTCTAGTCCGCTTCTAGACGGTTCTAATTTCAACAGTAGTAATTCACATAACTAAAGTTTTGTAAGTCTCAAAACGGCAACGGATCAGATATGGATTCATTCTACAGCCGAATATAAACTTAACGCTGGCCTGACTTAAGAGGGTGTCCTGAATTAGAAGGTTAAAAAAAAAGGATTTTTCGTGATTTTTTAGAAAGGAAAAAAAGAAATAAATCCATTGGAGTGCCGACTGCATGTAAATTATTGCATTTTCTTTATTCCCATCTGTACTTCTTCTCTGGTAACTTGGGCTATACTAGCGACAAACAAGGATAACGGGTACACAACGATTTTCAGAGAATCGGGGAAAAGTATAAAGATTTTTGGAATGAGGGTATACTGAGCAATTATTGTTAGTCTCTTATACGTTAGACAGACTTTGGTCGCACAAACGACGAACTTCATTTCAGATTTAAGGTATTTTTTCAAATTTTTAAAAATGATTCAATCATTTATTTTTATTTTATTTAAATTTATTTAAAGCCTAAAATGAAAGCGAAAAACGAACTGCGGTTTTATAATCTGTGTCTAAAACTACATTAAAAGCATATTTTGATTGCTTCGGTCCAAAACCGTGTAAACCTGTGTTATTCTTCTTCAATGAAAACTTATCACCTCGAGACAACACCATTAACCCTGTAATGCCTAGCGGTGTTATATGGCACCTTGTCGCTGAGCCGTCCCTCAGTTAGATTCAAAAAAGGTTACTCAAGTTCTCAAGTTACTTTCTTGAACAATCTACTTTTGTTCCCGCTCGTCCTTGATGGGTTAATCATATTTAAAAAAGCATTTAATATCCAAAAATGAGTTTAAGCGAGAATTGAAAAAAAAAATTAATCAAATTAAATAATAATTAAGGTACAAAAAGTAAATTACATATTAAGTAAATTGCACAATGCAAAAAGTTCTGACCCACACTTACAAAATAATTTTTTCAAAAATTCATTAAAAAAAATTATCACTGTGTAGTCAATTTGGACCTGAAAAATATAGTGGAATAAGAACAAATAACAATTTATATTTTTGAAAGATATTTGTATCCATATAATATTTAAGTGTGCCGTAGGTCCTGAGTATCAATAATAAAACTTACAACCCATGATTTTTGGCGAAGAAAAAAAATAATATGATTTAACCCAGATATGCGCAATGACCTATATGTAGTACATATCATGGGGGTGGATGGATATTAGAACCCACGTGGTAACACAACGCGTCATATTTGGCCTAATTGTGTCCTGATGGGCAGCCACTAAACCTAACCTAACCTAACACTTCATAAAATTTTGTTTTTGATTGAATTTATTCTCTTTTTTTAATATTTTTAATTTTCTATTAGACCAATTTATGTATTGTTAACGAGATTATAATGACAGGCTTTTTGGTTGAAATTTTCATGAAATAGTTAACTATTTGCGTATGAAAATTTCGACTAAAAAGCCTGTCATTATAATCACGTTAACAATGTATTCTCATTTAATCAATATCAAACATTTCTGAAGCGTACTACATATAGGACATTGGGCATATCTGGGTTAAGCCGGTTTGTCGCAAAGAACAGAAACAGAATTCAGTACCTTTGCGACAGAAATAGAAACAGATCTCTGGTACCAAGACCAACTGAACCTGAATTCAGTATATTTGCGACAGAAACAGAAATAAGTACTTTTGTTACTTTTTGTTACTTTTGTTACTTGTTACCGTTTCTTTTCTATGCGAAAACCCGGCTTTAGTAAAAAAATTAAAATGGGAACAATATTTGGAAAAAAAGAACTTAGGAAAATTACCGACTCTTTTGGATAATCCAGCGGCTATCGGTGTGCGGAAGGAACAAAGAAAGAGGTAAATATTTCTAAACATTTTCCTGCAAGAATATTTTGCAATACTTCAACTTTTATTTGATCATAGCTGAGCTTAGTATGTTTCTTTATTAAACTTTCTTCAATGCCTATGCATGATTAAGGGTTTGACAACCTCGATTGTCTAGTGGGTAGTGCTCTAGACGTTCACCCGGGACGTTCGGGTTCGATTCCAGTCTTAGTCTGGTGGTTAATTCTTAAAACTTTCTTATATTTTCTATCAATTTTGAAGTGTGTGAGAATTATAAGAAAGTGCACAAGCACACATCTTGGTAGGCAATGGCAAAAACTACCAAGTGATAACCAATTGCCACACCGCCGTTCGAAACCGGCGTTAGACTGTAGGTCCAAACATGCGGTATCACAATGGGCCTGATTTAAATTTTAATCTCTAATCTCGGATATCTTTCATTTGGTTCCGTATATTTAAAGATAGTATTTTCATAATGTCTAACACATTTTCAATATTAAATACATCCAAGCCAGCAAAGATACCAAGCATATAAAGACTACCTACCACATGGCAAACAGAAATATATAAACCGAGCTCAAATATCAAAAATAAATAGTACTTGCTCAAATAGTGTTTGTCCAAACTAAACCAATACAGGAAAAAAGGGGGAAAACATCATAAACAAATTTTAAAGCCTTTAATAGCACAACTCGAGGATTAACAATTAATCTCAAATAAATATTAATCCCAGAGTAACAGCAATGAAATGTGAAATATCAAAGCAAACAATAATTGCAAATACTTGTGTATCAAAAAGAAATATCCCAGTCTTATTTCAATAGAACCAGTACCCATCATTTAAACCAATGCCGAAAGTGTAGAGTGAAACTGGTATTGCCAACGCTGCACATGAGCGCCGAAAAGTATTCTACAATGTACGTGCCGTGTATTTAAAGCTGACAGAGAACATTTAAACAAAATGCTTAATTGGCATTAAGGGTGCACATTATCGTTGTTGCTGCTACTGTTATTGATAATGCCGTAATTGTAATTGAGAGTATGTACGCATACCAGCAAAGATGTTGGCATTTGGCATTAAAATCACATTGTACTCTGTGAATTTCCTCCATCTCCTTTTCTATGTTCGGAAATAGAAATCGTGTATGATACACGTACTACGTATTTATTTAGGTCCATCCGTGCGTACATTCTGGTAAAAGGATTTTATGAAAAGTACTTAATGCCAATGGCAAACAATCGCCCGAAATATTTTTAATTTTTTCTTTTTTAGTTTTAAAGAAGATTAGTACGGATGTTGTTGGGAGCGTAACATTCGAAACGAAACATCAAGGTAGATTAGTTTTATTCTGATTGTAATTATAATTATAATTTCTATCAATCGACATTTTCTGCAGCCACAGTTTTAAAATACACACATTCAAACATATGTACATAGTCGTCAAAAGCAGATTTCATAACTGCTGTCGTCTACACATAAATTCACTTTTCATATTCAGCTCAAGCTGTGACCATCATCAACATTGCTACTATATACATATATATATATATATATATCTATCATTGCCTTAAGCACTAAGCATTTCTCCTCTGACAACAATCACTTTTGTTCTCCTCTGACAACATAAGGTGTCGTTTGTTTTCTCTTTGGCAACAGCAGCAGGAAGATTGCTTGATATCCTTTAGATACACTTTAACTCTATATATGTAGATATGCACAATTATTATTCCTTTGCATGTGCCTAAATATAACTGTCATTGTTATTGCTTTGGTCCTTGCGTTCTGCGTGTATGTGTGTGTGAGGACGTTTGTGCCTCATAAACCTGTTACAAGAATTAACGTAACCATCCCATTTTATTGTTATCCTTTTCAAAATCAGTCATAATATTTCAACTTTCATAAATTGATGCTGATGAACACACACACGTTCGTTCGTCTATCCGTTGAATAAAGCAAGCATGCATCATTGTGTGTGGTGTGTGTGTGTGTGGTTTCGCTTAGATGAGAAAGAGGGTGGAGATGTTTTGCTGACTTTGATAAACGCGCGGCATTTTAAATTTATCCAGATTAGGGTGCTTAGGGTGGGTAGTTTTCTTTGCGCGCGTGTGTATGTCTCCTGCAGCATATGACGTGAATTCAAATTAAATTCCCATCAAGTATGGAAAATAAGTTTTTGTTTGATTTAAAAAGATATCCGTTAGGGTTGAAGGAAAATTGATTCCAATCCACCTTCTCTTGATACACCTTCAATTTAACAGCACATCAACGCATGCACACGCTCACACACATTTGCACCTGCTGCGCGTTCAAGCGAAATGAAATCGAAAATCTTTCTACATACAAATATTTTCCCCATGCAATGAAATTTAAAAAAAAATTTTCTTCTTCAAAGATTTGTAATAAAAATACAAACATTTTCAACTCAATTGTATGTGAGACTTTCAGAAACATCTGCTTTGTATTGAAATGCTTTACAATTCTTATCAAATTTATTATTTTCTTTTTTTTTAATAGAATGAATTTTCATCACAAAAATATTTTATTCTCTTGCCATTACATTTTTAATAATAGTAATAGTGTATGGTAAATCATGTTAGAATAAAATAATTTCTCTTTTGTATGCCTACCTCCTGAACGTACTCAGATAGGTAAGCTGCCTTGTTTTTTTTTTAATGCCTACAAGACAAGTTCAAAATAAATGTAGGACTGCCTGCAGTTTCTTATAAAACCGGCGGTACTAAATAGAGAAAATCACATTTATGAGCCAGAGCACAGCAAATGAATTCTGCTGTCATGGGAGTTAAATTAGACTTAAAACAATAGGGGCAGTAACAAGATGAAAAGAACGAAAACCACACGAATACATTATTTTTGACCCTTCTGCCATAATTGTTTAGTTAAAAAACATAAAAACTGCTTGAATTTATAACTATAATCAAATCCATAAATTTATGGCCCTTATTATCAGCTGCTATCGACGTTCGATCTTAGCTGGTTATCGAAAATCGAATGTAAAATTCGTATTATGAGCAATGCAACCCTGTCGAAATTTTCGTCGAACGCAATTTTGCTTTCGATACGGTGCTCGCTGAGTAATAATTGTTAAAAATTTAAGTATTTTGCTATTTTTTTTTTGCTTTTTGAGGGCTAAAAACTAATTTTGAACAGTTTTTGTAAATTTTTTGCGGGTTTAAAGTGGTGAGCAATACATTGCAGTTATAGAAACTTGTGTCATTGTTGGAAAGCAAATCCTCTGATTGCAAAGGGTATTTCTTTAAAAGTTCTGGCGATGAAGAAAGAACTAAATGGCTTAGGACCGACCAATAATTCCCGGCATTCTGCTTTTATTAGCAAAATATACTTTTGCTTGTATAATTGATCTCTGAGCACAAAATCGCAGAACTGTTGCCAATTTTAATATGTTTGGAATTGATCTTGTTCATGTGCATTGCTTGAGCAGTTCATCTGTAGTAGTCATCAAGTCCTCAAACGCCTCCTTGGACAGTCGAAAGTTCTGTAGAAATCTGTATATCAATTTTTTAGACGCCAAAGCTTTTTCGAAAGGCTGCACTTAATCGTTTTCTACTTCTGGCCAATTCCATCAAGCTCTCATCCTCTTCCGATGAATCGTTGAACCATTACTTCGTTTATTTTGTCCTTATTTTTTCTACTTCATTTTTAAACAAATCGTATTTATTTTTCAAAATGACGATCAGCTGATAGAAATATACTATCGTGAACAAGACAAAATGAGCGAAATTCACAATAACGCTATTCTCTGCCGAAAGCACGTCATAATAACAAACTCAAATTCGTTCGATCAGGGCATTCGACTACAGTCGAAGATCGAATGAAGCTCATAATAAGAGCCTATGTAATAGGAAGCATGATTTTATTGAATATTTCTTAACCCTCAACGGGCTGATTAGGTACCCGAGTACTTAAATGGTTTTTAAACTGTATTATTTCTCGAAATATGGGGTTTACGTAGCTGAGTCCTTGTGACATCTCTAAAGACTTTATTTGAAGTCCAAAATTATAATTTCCTTGATTATTTTATAATAATTTCTTAACAAAAATATCAAAAACTAAAACCTAGCCCTTAAAAGGTTGATAAGGTACCCGAGCACCTAAATTTTTTTTTTAATGTTTATATCGCAGAAAAACATGAAAACGTTGTAAATTAACACATTTAAAAAGTGACGAAAATTGTATAATACAAATATATTTAAGTTTGGGCGCAAGTGTTGCACACGGGATTGCTGCTTGAGTGTTCGCCTCAAACTCTATTTGAACAAATACCATATTGCAGGTATTTCTGTTTTTTCTTTGTTACATTTATAAAGACTTACAAATGAAGTACCTTTTTTGTTGTGAGGGTTCAACGTTGCTTGGAGTTTTGGGCTTTCCAATAACAAGCTCAATAGAATTTCGAATCAACGCCACCTTTAGTTTTATTGATATATTAAATATTCTTTGGTTTTCCCCTAACATTGTTTTCAATACCAAGAGTCCTATGCACAGAAGGCAGAAGGATCGCATTTTTATTTTTCTATGGCACATAAGAATAAACTCTGGCTTCTTCGTTGAAAGCAAAGTTTTTACAATACTATAATGACAACCACTGGAACTTTAAATTAAATTGCTAATTTTTCAAAAATAAGTAACTATTGCCATTGAACAATTTTTGGCTGTTGGTGCGAAAAATAAGTAGGTAAAATTCGATTTCAAAATAAAATTGATAACTACTTATTTGAAAAACGTTTAATTCTGATATAAATGTTCCCTTAACTTCTTAAAGTAAAATTAGATCGAATTGTAGGTGGATATTGTATATTTCGTACCCGGGTACCTTATCAGCCTACAGAAGGTGTTTTTTTTTTATCAGCCATATAACGGTTAATTACAAAAGTATGTAGAAATAGTAATTTTGCCTTATCCGAAAAGTCTTTCGTCATATCCAAAGCCATAGAGAAAAAATTTGTGTGGTTTCTAAACAAATTTTTAATTAAAATCATACCAAAGGTAATAATATTAGTATTTTAGTAGCAGATTACTGTCAAAAGATCGGCTTAGTATTTTTCAAATGAAACTGCACGTCATTTGAAAAAAAAGTGGACTTCAGGAAAACTCTTTTAAAGTCTCACTGAGTAAAAATCTAAGGATATTGAAACTTACCTTTTAATAAACGATTCATGGGTCTTATAATAAGAAAACGGGTAATCAGAGCCGCTTAAATTCAATGGAAACGGTAAAGGCAACATAGAAAGTGAAGAATTCCGCCCTCAGCAATTACGTATATGTATGTGGACCGCTTACTCCAGCATACAATGTCCTCTGGCGCACCGGCTATTTATGTCTGTAGCTTGCTTAATATTTGGATATTTCAAATTTACTGGGCACACTTCTAAGATATTTTGGAAACAAATGTCATTAAGAAAAAAAAAAAAACGATTTTTCGAAACCTCTGGATGTATTTCCCCTTAATCGAGTGTGCATCTTGCATATCTTATAAGTCCAAGATCCGGCAATGTTTTTTTTATTTTTGATTAAATTCTGAACTTTTTACGTTACGAAAGTTTTGAATACATACAAATTAAACACAAAGTCCTTTACTAACTTTACTAACCTAAAAAAAACTGTGGATACAGGATTGCTTAGAATCACTTTTTGTTTGAATTTTGTCACACAGTGTTAATATGAACTTAAATATTAAAGATGTTAATTGATTTCTTAATCTTGCAGTCAGTGGCGTGCCTAGCACTTACCGATGAGGTAAGCCCAGTGAAATTTTTTTCTAAATTGGAAATCAGGATGAAATTTGACTTTTGATGTGTTAGAGAGCCTGTTGGAATATGGTGGGAGCATCAAAAAACTGAGCTTCCTTTATTGTTTGAAGCTTCAAAAATGATCTTACCAGTTCCAACCACACAAGTGAACGTAGAAAGGGCATTTTCTTTACTAAAATTGATATTAGCTCCGCAAAGATATCATTTTAAAAACAAATCGTTAAGAGATATACTATTTGTTAATCTAAATGATAATTTCCCTTAATATAAGCCTTATTAAATGTTTAATAAAACAGCAAATTATCAAATATAAGAAAAATGTCAACGGAATGAAAAATGTAAACTAAATGTATTGATGTATGCAAATAAGTAAAACTATTTTTTGAAAAATCTTGTTTTGCTTCATTTTTATTTGAACCTGAACAGGAACCCAAATTTAACCGGTTCGAAACTCTTATAAAATCGAATGGCGCAAATATATATGAGTAAAAGAAAGTGAAGCAAATACTTTCCAAATGGCAAACAAAAACTGAAAGCCAGCTTTTAAATTCTATGTAAAATCATACATAGTAGTAGAAAATTGGTATGCTGCTACTTTTTATGGAACTGCACATACTAAAAAAGCTATTGAACTTCCTATTAGAATAAGCGAGATAGCATGTTATGAAAACATACATTTTCAAATTTTAAAAGCCAACTTGATGAACTGCGATAGCATGAATGCTTGTGTGTATTCTATACAATCCACATTTTTTTTTGGTACATATACTAGCTATTGAAAAACAAGATAATACAAATAAAAAATTTAAGAAATTATTCTTTCAGTTTGAAACAAAAGTAGTAATTTTGTAAATACTTATCGTACAAATTTTCAGTTAGGCAAGCCCGGCTTTTGGGCTTATATTGATGTACCGCCACTGCTTGCAGTTCCTTCAAATAGTAAATTGGAAGAAAAAAGGTGAGTAGCCGAACCAGTTTGCGGCATGGACAACTATAACTGAAAACTCTTATTTTTAATGCTCGTTTATCTCAGAGGACATCAGTTTCAAAACGTTCAATATTTTAAGT
This sequence comes from Toxonevra muliebris, assembly GCA_963691655.1. Classification (NCBI taxonomy): domain Eukaryota; kingdom Metazoa; phylum Arthropoda; class Insecta; order Diptera; family Pallopteridae; genus Toxonevra; species Toxonevra muliebris. The sequence goes on along the minus strand of OY829327.1, from coordinate 78,419,694 downwards.
ATCAAGTCGCTCAATCAGGGCTGCCAACTCTTTTTTCCCCATTTTCCACTTTTTTCTCCCCCATTTCATGTCAAATTCCCTCAATTTTGTTTTTTTTTTTTAACAAACACAGTTTTTTTCAAACTTGCGCCATAGGCAGCCACAATAAACAATTCATAAAAATTCCCATAGAAGTAGTTGAAAGCCAATTTCTAAAACGGAATGAGGTAAAGAAATAATGTGCCATACAAGTTTTGTTAACAAGGGGCAAAGTGATTTATCTTCCCTGTTTTTCATTTTTGAAATTTCAGACTAATACTCACTATTGCTAGATAAATTTATCTAAAAAAAACGCACCAAAGGAACAATGTAAGTACGTGAAATTGACACACCAAAATGCTTCGACACGTAAATTTAATTTTGGGTCGTAGAATCCGTTTTTAAAGATTAGGTCGAAATCAAGAGATATCTCATTTTTAGGTTTATATTGACTTTCAAGCGATTTTTCGATTATATTTTAAGCAAAATACATCGAAATTTCTTTTGAAATTACTTTATTTATTGTTTATTTGCGAAACTCAACTCTAACAATGATGTCCATCCATTTTCAAGTGGATTTATTTTTAATTTGTGGCACTATTTAATCTAATTTTGATCAATTTTATGAATTTTCTGTAATTCTTTTGAATTAAATCCAACGCAAAACATTGTTTTAAAATTCCCCCAAATATTGGAGTCCTTCCCCCATTACCCCAGCACTTCGCTATTTCCCCGAAATGGGGGAATTTCCCCCGAGTTGGCAACCCTGCGCTCAACGCATAGATGATGATTTTAACTCTTCCAGAGTCGATGTTAACGTCGAAACGTATTCATCCAGCATTAAACCAAATAAACGGAGTCTTAAATTTTAGAAAATTTCGGAGAGAAAATTTGTATTTTTAGTTACGCGCAACAAGTTAGATCTATCCCCACCAATTGCCTAACTATCAATAAAACACTGTGGATTTCCTGAGTTCAAATAAAATTTTTCTAGTTGAACTCCCGAGTTGGAAACACTTAATCATTAGCTCTGCCCACAGAGTTCACAATCCAGGCATGCCTTTGGCAACCTACAGTAAACATAGTTAATAACAGTATCAATATGTAAATCAATATGGCGATCCCACAACTCTAAGATATCGAAAACTCCTTCAAACTTCTTTAAATAGATTGTTTATTAGCAACGTAGTGTCAGTAATTACTGAGCATTGTCTGAGCTGCCTCAATGAGAGAGCGGAGGATTTTTCACCTCCTCTGTGATTGCCCAACTCTTGCCAAACGATAACTAGCAACTCTAGGACAACTCTTCTTCAGCAACTTAGCTGCATTCGAATCTGCTGATATCTTGGGTTTAGAGAAATTTATTAGAATTACTAATTGGTTCAACTCTTCTTCACCATTTTTTTGACACTAGAGATTCAGAGAAATTTTAAAGCACAATTAATTCAATTGGAGCTTAGGCTAACTGTGAAAACTGCCCATGTTGTATTGCAACGGACATTATTGCCTAAATATGACCTATAAGAGGACAACCTAACCTTTAACTGAAACTAACGAGCTTCACACATCCCTTTTTTGCTTATATTTACGAGCTTCGAGTAACGGAAAACCCAGGTTTGTTTGAACACAGAAATCAACCTGGGACTTTTCGGACTTGCCAAAGTACTACAGCCGATCAAGAGGAATGAAATATATTTTAATGAATATATATACTTAAATAAATATATTTATTTAAATTTTTAAAACAAATGCATAAGAAACTCGCGATATAAGAACAGTTGAAATTATAATTTAAAACTATAATGAAAATATAGTAAGTACATAAATTGAACTAAGTATTTGGAAAATATGTCAGTCCATCAGCCCTCTCTACAACCAGGCAGGAGCAGGTGCAGGATGTGGCTTTGCTGATCCACTTCCACCTAACAAACCAGCAGTTGACCATGGGCCCAATGAATCCAAGCTCGGAACATGATTAGTACCCGCTGTAATAGGGCCGAAAGCAGTATCCTTGGTAAATGTTAAGTGATGAGCAGCGCCTGCATTTCCATTGCGTGTATATTGGCCAAACTTTGCAGCTTCATATTCAGTTTTTTGTATTTCAGCGGCAGCAGCATGTGCCGAACGTTTGAGAGCTTCAGCAGCTTCAGCTTCACGTGTTGAGGCTATACGCTGCTGATGAGCCACTGCTGCTTTCGATGCAGCCAAACGTTGCTGTGCCAAGACAACAGCTTGAGCAGCAGAAGCAGCTTCAGAACGTTGTATAGCCGCTGCAGCTTCAGATTTTTGCGTTAGAATAGCAGCGGCAGTTTCTTTTTCCATGGCGAGGCGTTGTTGATGAAGAACATTTTCTTTCGCTGCTTGCATTTGCTGCTGAGCGATCAGTACATTGGCAGAAGCTTGTTTTGCGGCGGCTATAGCATTAGCAACTTCAGTTGGAGAGGGCGATGCGACCAGGCGATTGGAGCTAGATGAAATACCAATTTAACAGTTTTTACTTTTTTTGTTCCTGTCTGTCAACTTACTAAGAATTCCAAGGATTCCAGCCATTAAGCGCACCGTTTCCAAAAGCGCTGGGAAAACGGGCACCAGTGTTGCTAGGCCAAGCACCACTAAAGGAGCCTGAGCCTGAATCGCTAATAAAACCGCTTAAACTACGTTTGGGTAAATTTTTCTCTGTAGTAGTTGCTGATATTGGCAATCCTGCTGTAGCTCTTGGCACCACTGAAGCATCGCCGATCTCAAAAATTGTATCCTTGCTGGCTTTGGCAGATGAAAAAATTGCCAAAACTAAGAAGATTAATGCAAACTATTGTGATACAAAAATAAAAATATCAAATTTTAAACAGTTTTCCAATTGCATGATAATATTTTACTTTATTACCGAAAACTTTGGTAACATTTTTATTTCGAAATTGCAAACAAAAATATTAGATTTGTTATTCTTACTTCACGAGGACACCAACTGAAGTTTAATAAATTTCAATTTGGTATTTATAGCAAAAAAAAGTGTTCATTATGAACACTTCAAAATGTACTTTGAGCAGTATAATGCTGTTCCTCAACAGTAGCTGAAAGTGCATACAAAATTAAATAAGGTCACGTAAAGTACTTTAATTTGAAGACCTTTCTCTTCTGTTCAAACAATCCTGCTGCAATGGATGCATTCAGTATGGATGTATGTAGTATTCGATGGAAATATTTTAGCATCAATAAATCTAATCAAGCTAAATAAATTCATTAACAGGAAATGAAAGGCGTTTTGGCGCCCATCTTTTAGCTCAGTGGGTAACTGTCTTCGTTCATTATCTAAGTGTAATTTTATAATAAGTTTCAATTATATCATCGCATTCGCAGGTAATTGGGCTAATTTTATAAATCATCGAAAACTTTCTAGTTATATTCAATATTGCATAATAAGTTTTGGAAGTTAGAAAAATATAAATAAAATAATTTGATTAAAAGATAAGTAACCTAATGACCTAACCTAATTGATATCATCATCGTTGTGTACATCAACTTAGTTTAGTTTTATATTAAACTTATAAATACATATAACGCAAGGCTTCCGCAAATAAACATGAGCTCAACCTTTTGACTTCACTGGCAATGCGCTGCAGCAAAATTAGACGCAATGTGTGTCAACATTGGTGTATTTTATTCCAGATGGCGTTTACATAAAATATTAGGTTATTTTCAATTATGCGGACACTAATATTGTTTTTTCAGCATCAATTTGAGTAGGTTAACCTTAGTGAAAACATAAAATCTCTGGATTTCGAACGAATGTGCGAGTAGATGCCAGAGGCTCTTCTGAACCTGACCAGAACGTTCTTTCTTGCACTAACCTCACCTAAAGTTCCCGAGGATGCAAAGAAGTCGACCAACTTGACTGGCTCTATAATGAAATTGTTATTGCTCATGGCATTGATTTTCATTGCTTTCGTTTCACCGGTGTTGATCTTGAGTCCTCCTTTTCCTGATGCCACGTCGTAAATTCTGTGGCAATAAGGAATAACAGCTAAACTCAAAAGTCGACTAAAAACCTGTTGCGTATTTTTCATTCTAAAACCCAAAATACTGAATGTAATATTTGGAGTTTAATTAATAAAAAAAACCATGGAGACTGCTAAATTGCAAACATTTTTGAAAAACTTTCAACATTTTGGGATTTATAATAAAAAATACGCAGCAGGTTTTTATTCGACTTTTGAATTTAGCTGTTATTCCTTATTGCCACAGAATTATTGCTTGCATATTCGTGTGTTTTACAGAGCTCAATCAAAAATGGTCTGCTTACGTAAGGTCTTCAAGATGCTTATTGAAATTTCATTATATGTTTTTCCGCTTTTCGTCAATAGAGGTATTCAGCGATAGAATTGTCTCATACGTAAACGTAGTACTCGTCGCGTAATTTGCACAAAATATATGCACGTTTATGTGACGAGTTGTACGTTCACGAATCAGACAATTGGACCGCAGGATATCATTATAAGGATAAGAAAAAGAATACACTTAACCCAGATATGCCCATTGTCCAATATGTAGGTCACTTCAGAAATATTTGATTTTGATTTAATGACAGCATATTCAAAATAAAAACCTTTTGAAATGTTTTAGATATTGTGTTGGTTGTGATGTTTTATGGGAGTTGGCCGCTGTGGAGATTTTGCATTTGAAAATAATTAATTAGAGTTAACAGATCAGATACTATTGCGGTATATGCTGTCGGTCTTCGTGATGTTAACTACTTCCATAATATTTTTTGGGATTTACACTTAGATAAATTTTTGCAGTATATATAGGAGAGAAACATGATTCTTCAGTAGTTTTTATATAGCGACAGGGTTTCTTTTAAGGATATCTACGATTACGATGCCAGCCTTCGAAAATGTTTTTCTTCTTAAATATTACGTGCACAAGTGTAGCCGTAAGTTCTGGTAACGCTTTTGCGCTTTTACGGAATTCAGGGCATAATTGATACTGTGCTTTGGTGGGTGAGGGAGGGTGTTATATGCACAATAAAGCTTTAGCTGTGGTTCGGGATTGTATTACTTTTTGGAATTCTTATTACTGAACATATTATTTAGTTTCTACTTTTGATCAGCATATTGTGAATTAGTTTAATAGTTGACCTTGAAAAAGAAGAAGCTAACAAATATTAAGAAATTTTTTCACTCATATTCCACACTTTAAATATGGTATATTCCGCAAGAAAAAATCATTTAAATGATTAATGCCATCCATAATATTTAATTTTTTAATTGTTCTGTGTTTTGTCTTTATTTTTAGCAAATTGTCACCCTCACAGAAATTGCAGTTGTCATAAACTTTTTTGCTCAAATGTAGCAGATAGCTCATGACATCATATGAATCAAAATGGACGCAAACATTTTCGTTTGCTGACCGTGAGCGATGTTATTGAAAGTAAACAGTTTTTGTCACGATAAATTACTAGGATTAAAAATTTTTTTTCGAGAATAATCCATGTGAGCTTATGGTGGGATAATCTGCAGTTAATATAATTAAAAAGCGGTGTGCACCCAAACTAATGATACGTTTTCATTGCATACTTTTAGGCAAAGCAATAAAAACTTAATTCACACTTGCATTCATTCAAGAGAGCACACCCTGTGATTGTTCAACAACAGTAGGCAAATTATTCTTCATTGGAAAATATTATTCACAGTTAAGATAATCTTTTCGTTCAACTGGTTAACAAATTTGTAGAGGTTGATTGAAAATAGACTGTGTGTAGTGTAGGGAAGTTGAAAACACGATTGAGAGATTTGAGCAAGTTTGCCAATCAGTTGAGGAAAAATCAAAATGTTTTGATTTTCGAAATCAATTTCAACTGGTTCATCAATTTGTTGGTCGTGTGTAGGCTAGTTGGCAAACCACACATACTTAAAGACTTAATTTGTTTGAAATGCTTTACCAGCCTGGTTCGCACGTAGAGACATACACGCAAAAATGAAATCGTTCAACCAAGCTGTTGGGCTTGTAGAGAGCGATTAGCGACAGGTTTGTCAACCAGTTGAACGATAAGTATGTCGCCCGTAGTAGAGATAGTGCAGTCAATGTAGTGTAGTGGTGCATAAATTGGATACTTCTCAGTAGTCGACAATTTTCGAACATGTATTCGATACTTTGGATAATTTTCTCATATTCATAATAACCCTCTGACGTCTTTGAAACTTAAACTTTTGCACTTAAATTATGGTAACTTAGGACTTCTGAAATCATGGCGTCAAACTTTATGCTTTTATCCTGATTTATTTGTTATTTATTAAAGGTTAAAAAACATTGCTTTACAACAACTGGGTAACCCGCTTCCTTCAAATTTTTAATTTTCATATTCTCTTACCTTTGTATTCTCATTGCGAAAATTAGCGTAGTATTAATATATTAAGCAAAGTAAAAAGAGATTACATGTTACTAGATGTAAATTGGTTTGATTGAGAGTACATAACACCCTAATACTCGCTAGAGTATCGAGGATTTGGTGATTTTTCTTTTGAGAACATATCGTCCCCCTTATCAGCTTGGCCGTTATGAAACTAAAGTTGCAATTCGCAACTGACTTGGAGAATTTGAAACGACTTTTCGAAAATACCCAAAATTTAAGACTTTATTTTTGCAAAAAGTGTGATATTCGCATAAAATTATACGAAAAATCCATTGCCTTTAACTTGAAAGTTCGCAACACTAATTACATACATACTCTTAAGTTGCAACACTGTCGTTTTATAAGATTTTTTACAAACTTATTACTATTTTCAAATTTGACACACTGACTTAGGGAAAATCGTTTATCCAATTAAAAGTTCACAAATGAAAATAAAAATTGTTTGGCCAATTAAAAACATACAATTTTTTTTAAATCTGATAGCAGACTCAAGAAAATGCGATTTTTTAGAGTTTTTTTCAAATGGAACGCTAATCGGTTGAGCTGAAATATTTTGGGAATCTACTACTACTACTACTATTATGGCACAACAACCCATTGAGGGCCAAGGCGGAGCTTTTCGCATCCATTCATGTTGTGTGAGTTATATTTATACACGAATGGAAGGGACCTACAGTTTTATGCCGAGTCCGAACGGCAAAGTGAAAAGCTTTTCATAGGCATTTTTTTTACTCTTGGAGGTTCGCTATTGCCAGCCAAGAGGTGGTACCATGTAGAAAAATTTTTATTTTCTATTTTTGATTTCTTGAGAGTGCCGAGATATGAACTCGGGCACCTCTGCGTAGCAGTCCAACACACTAACCACTAGGCTACGGCGACCACATATTTTGGGAATCATCATAAAATAAACCGAGGGAAATTTTTAAAGGTATACAACAACTTTTTTTTCGTAAAGCTCCTTAATGTATTAATGTATTGGGATAATTGTTTTTTTTTTACTTTCAATACATCAACACATTTTTTTATCTGCAAACTGCTGCGAATTGAAATACGTAAAATTGGATGACGCTTTTTTACTCTCAGTGACACTTTTTTTGCAACTTTTTGAAATTTATCAACGACCACGCTGCCCCTTAAGCCAGAAATACGGATGTGCAAATTCCAACATGGCGGGAAATGGCGTTAGAAAGTTTCCTATGCTCTCAAAATTCATGCAGCGATGTGTACCCAAACTAATGACAAATGTTGAACTAATTACTGTATACTTTTAGGTTGATGAAAGCAAGTGGAAACGAAGGAATGATACGTATACATTACGTATCAAGGAATGATACGTATACATTACTAATGTTGCAAAGAGTACACCCTGTGCTTTTCAAAATGAGCAACAGCTGATAATATTCTTCTTCTTCTTTTTTTGGAAAGCAATGAATGATTCACAATAAGAGAATTTGTCATCTGTGCGCGGTAGCGTATATCAATTTTTTTGCTCCTTTAATTTATTGCAAATTTAATTTATATTAAACTTTATATTAAAAATAAAGTATTTAAAAATGCATGGACGCGTCAAAGTACGAACCACCGAAGAAGACAGGGAGCGTAAGAAAAAGGAGCAGGCGTTAAAAGTGAAGGCATACACAGCAGCAATGGGCAGAATTCAAGATAAGCGCAACAAGGAAGAATTCGATGATGAAATGCTGCTGCTGACAACGCAAATTCTATTGCGAAATCCTGACGTGGCTACACTGTGGAACGTGAGGCGCGAATGTATCATACTCAAGGCAAAGGGGCTACTGGATGACGAAGAGCGCAGACAGGCAATCTATGATGCAGAATTAGGACTCACCGAACAGTGTCTAATGGTTAATCCGAAATCTTACGGTGCATGGCACCATCGTTGTTGGACGCTTGAAAATTGCCCAAAAGCCAATTGGGATAGAGAGATGCAGTTGTGCAATAAGTATCTGAAAAAAGATGAACGCAATTTTCATACTTGGCATTATCGGCGTTATGTAGTCGCCAAAGCGGATGTGGAAAAGAAGCAAGAGCTAGATTACTGTACGGAAAAAATCAAAGTTAATTTCTCAAATTATTCCTCTTGGCATTACCGTAGTTTGCTGCTGCCGCATTTATATCCATACGAGGGAGAAGCTGTTCCCAAGCGACCAATGAGCGAGCAAAAATTGAAAGAAGAATTGGAAATGGTTATGACGGCTGCTTTTACCGATCCAAATGATAGTAGCGCTTGGTTCTACCAACGGTGGCTACTAGGCGACTCACGACCTGAGCTAGAAATTTGCGCGTTTCGCTGTGATAATAATAAGGCTGTTTTAGCGTTTAGTAATCCAATTGCTATGAAGAATGCCAGAGTATTTGTGTGTAGCGAGAATGCAGTTGATAGTAAATTAGAACTTTTCCCCTGGGTTGCCTCTAACGGAACTGATATCGATACAACTTGGTTGCTTGGCATGCCGGCAAAGCACACGCTTAATTTCGATACAAATACAAGCTATCAGCTTAAAGTTAACATTCCCACTTTAGATACTGAGAAACTGCCACTCAAATTTTACTCAAACACTTTCTACTATTTTAATGCACCTAATCATTCGTATGCCTTCTCAGCAAGCGTGCTTAACGAGCTGCAGTGTCAACTGGAGTCTTGTAATAGTCTTCTAGAGTATGAGCCTGATAGCAAATGGACTTTACTAACCTCTGCTCTACTTATGCGTGCCGTTGATCGCCAGCAATATCATGATAAATCATTAGAATATCTTGAAAAACTACAGAAGGTAGATTTTCTGCGTAAAGGTTACTATGAAGACCTGACGGCAAAATGGATTTTGGAAAAACTGCTTACTGATTGGTCGAATTCTGATGAAATTCCTAAAAAGTTGAACTTGCAGGAGCAAAATCAACTCACGGCCATACATTATCCACAATATTTCAGTATTGCTGATGAGGTTACACTGTCATCGTGTTTGGAAAAAATATATGGATCCTCTAATAAGAAACTTAAAACATTCCCAACACTAACTTTATAGAAGAAATAATATGTGTGAGTAGCACTAAATTATATTTGTGTTCATTTTGAATATGTTAATTGTATTTTTGTAGATTTCATACATAAACATAATGAGAACGACTTAGCAAAGATGTTGGATTCGATTGGAGAGGTTCAGCAACATTAGATTTCTGCATATTATATTCACAGAATTATTTTAAAGGTTTTATTTGAAATTTATAGCTGCAGCAAATATTTTTTATTTTACATTGCATATTAAAATAATGTTATGATTAAATTATTTAAAATTAATGGAATAATTTTTATCTATACCTTATTAATTCTGAAATCGATATCTACAAGACGAATAGATATTTGACAGTCATCCTGGATAGAAAACTTCGAAGGGGTGGATATGCAGAAGAATTCCAGATAATATGTCGAGCAGTAGGGAGGCAAGGAGAACTGAACTAAAAGCAACACCAGATTCTTGAGAAAGACGGCACTTGAAGTACTCAAGGCAAATTAGAAAAGGCCGAGAAGATAACTAACCAAAAATAACATCTCTCACAAAAATAATATTAAGATTCAAACTCTAGCCAACATTAAAAGATAATCAAATAGAAATCAGTATTTTTCCATGTTCCCCACTGTCATTCATTTGTCACAATACATTTAACAGTTTTCATTTTTTCGGCATGATTTTCGGCACTTTGGATTTCTTCTAAATCTCAAAATTAAACTAAAAAAATAGTTGATAAATTTGAATACATCAAAATGGATACACCTGTATCCACATATAAACACGATTACGAAAATCCGTCCAATAAACGATACGAATTCTTGAAAAATAGTCCAAAAGATCAATCGCCGAATGAGTATAAATATCAAGAATATATTCCAAAATCTGAATACGGTGAAATCTGCCCATGGGTGAACACCCCTAGATTTCATTGTCCTCTTACACCACGTATTCTTGAGCAAAAATTTTCTCCGGAGCAGCTGAAGGGTTGGGCTCATTACGAATGTGCATGTAGAAATCAACCAAATCGTTTTATCAAAACAATTTACAAAACATATCCGAGTCTATACAAAAGAATGAAACAAAAGCACCTTGATGCTAATCCACATTTAAAGCAATTCAAAGAACTTCCATTTCATTTTGAAATCCATCCTGATGAAGAAAATACTGAATTAATTGGGTTCCATCACCAGCTTAGATAATATGATCCAGTAAAATTCTGAATACTGGTAGATGCAAGAATCAGATTGACATCAGGATTTTAAAGTATTCTAACCTAACAGTGCAGTGCAAAACCACCATGCTCAAATTCACTTTTCTTATTTTTTGAGATACAGCAAATTGAGTTTTAAGTTGATTCATTCATTTTAGTTTACTATATCTCAGAGAAAAGCAATCAGATTAGAACCGGATTTAATTCGAAACTTGATTTTTAATGGTCAGATTTGCGTTATCTTTAGAATAGTTATATTGATCTTCTTGCATTTAAAGGTCTATATTAATATTATACTCAGAACTTGTGTGTACAGTTGAATCCAATAAAAAACAATAATTCAAACTTCAAATTGCAACTGCTTTTTCTTTTAGACTAAACAGCAATTATGTAAATACTACAGTGGAACGAAAACGCTTATACTGGTAAAGGTTGCGACTTTAGAACTTCTCTGAAAATATGAAAATTTTATTTACAAACATATCGCACACTAAATACAAAAGGGACACAACTCAAAATTGAAAATTTTTCAGAAGATGATAAAAAATGTTTTTGTTTATGACATATTAACTGCGTTTTATTCGCCAGCTAGTTTAACATGTGCGAATAAGTTGGTAGTAAAGTCTCTTCACAAAAAATGTAGTTGTAGGTTTTAGAGTAATTTGAAGGCGCAAGGCGCTGATCACGAATCTGACGTTCTGACGAATCTAAGTTTTTCTCCATCACGTCTAATTCTCACACAATCCGGTTTAGAAGTCAGAGGACTGCATACAAATATACTTAATCTCTTAATCGATACGAATTTTATGTTTTAAGCTAAGTTGCTCAGCACAATGAGATAACAATTTGACCGTTCATAAAACTTTCATAATATCTTCAAAGAAAATGTTCCTTGTTTAAAATTAAGGTGGATCCTTGAACATCAGAATCACCTCCTAGGCATACCATAATACGAAAACCCGAATTTTTCGCATTTCAACTCAGCCACTTACAATAAATACTTCAGTAAACAATGCGATCGTTCACATCATTCCATGTGTGCTCTATATCTCTAAGTATATTGTCTTTTAACGTGATCTTTCGGCGTTTCCGCTTTCTAGAACCTTGCAAATCTCGCTTTGGCCTTTGCTCAGCTGGCTAATTCATTCCTATTTTCTGCTTTTTGTTAATTTGAAAATTGGGTCCATGTCGTATCTTCCATACATATCTGGGTTACGGATCACGTTCGGCCACTAAATTTAAATGTGTGGTAAGCGGCTAAGGCAGCGATTGACAAAATATTATTGCTTATGTGTTAAATATTCACTAGTAAGTCATGTTTCGGATCCATACAGCAGCATAGACAAAACGACGAAATTGCATTTTATGTTGGTGGATATTTAATAAGAGCTCCATACACCACACATATGACTTAAACCAGTAATGCCTAGTGGTGCCATATGGCATCCTGTCGCTGAGCCGTTCTTGAGTCAGGTTCAAAAATAATTTTTTCTCAAGTTTCTTGATCTATCTACTTTGGTTCCCGCTCGTCCTTAATGGGTTAATCAACCGTACAGGTGGTGATGTCGTTGCAATTGCTGTTTCTGTTGTGGTTGTTTGGGTCCAAAAATATTTTTGATGGTCATCCCTGATCTAATATGGCATTCGGCCACTTCTATCAGTTTACAAAATTGTTAGGGGGAACAGTAATATCATCATTATCGTCCATTTTCACCGCGTAGTATGTACATGAAAATAATTAAAAATATGAAATTGAGATATTAAGTAACGGTACTCAAAACTCTTTTCCCAAGTAAGTGAACCAGTCTACGGATTCGACCTCTTGGGTTGAGTTTCGATATGTTTGACATACAAAAGACCGATATCATGATTTATTAATTTCCTTAATTTCCCATGTGTAGAGAATTGTACAATTTCTGGTCGAGGACCAAGATGGAACAAAATTGACACCATTAGCCTTGCCCGACCCCGGAATTTTGGCTGAAAAACTCTGGCGCGTTACATTTTAGCAAGATCTTGCATTAAAATACGTCGAATTGCACAATAGTAAGTGAAATAAATATATTTAGTATGTCATTCTTGCCTAAAGAGCTCCATATTTGGTTGCGTCAAATGAGCTAAAATCGACGACCGAAATATGTAGACAGAACTGTTACTAGTTGATTTGTTCAACAACGCCTCTCAGGATGCCAATTTCGTCTATGGAGGATCTGTTTTTCTCCTTTCTGTTAACCCTATGATTCGCCAATGCGATTAAGCAGAACCCATGTGAGAGCATTCGATGGAATTGACCGAAACAGTATTTTGATCAGGGTTCCCTGTAACCAATCATTGAGTAGGCAAAGCTTGTTCCGAATATTGGCAATGCGGTTTTATTTCATTACTTTATTCAGGTTTGTTTGGATTTTAATTTTTTCGTTGCTTTAACTTTTTTTTTTTTTGTGTATGGCGAAAATGTATCCGATTTTTAGTTTTAACCCCAAAACCCCTCCCCTCTCGGATTTGCGTTTTCAGCTGGAGCACTGCGAAAGTGACCAAGAAATTTTACCGCCGGGTAAACTCGCATGATCTGCAGTGGACGTGAGAAAATGCTTGATTTGAGTTCCAAAGGGTCAGATTCCCCATAAAACTGTAGGCCCCTTCCATTTGTGTATAAATACACATAATGTAAACCGATGTGAAAAGCTCGGTCAATACTCTCCATGGGTTGTTGCGCCATAGTGTTTTGCCATGAGTGTTGAATCATTCAAGAGCAAATTTCACATTTTTGGAAAAGAATGACATAAATTTTTTTTTCTCAATCTAATTGAAGCCTAATCACTTAAATATTTAATGAATGCACTCATCGATATCGTCGGATGTATGTCAAAACCATAAGTTTTTTCAGGAAGTATAACAGTGTGATTTCTTATTTCAAATTTGCAAGATTAATAGTGCAAAAGCCTGTGACAAAAAAATTTTGGTAAGTAGTTTATCAATAATAAAACATAAAAATGTTAGTCAGTCAACTTTTTGATAGAACAACGCTTGTCAGTCATGGCATATAAGTCCAGTCGGTAGAGTAAAAAATGCACCAAAAGTTCATAAAAAATTTTATCTAAGATTCAGTAATTGTTAGTCGGGGTATGATAGATGGAAAAACCACAAAAAATAGTTCTGGGGTTCCAGTGCGACCCTCCCCCCCTAAAAAAAACCTCCTTTGGTGAAAAAGACTTTTTTTTTACTAATAACTGATTAACCGTTGGAGATTTTAAAAAATGTAATCTTGTTTTGTTATTGATAAACTACTTAAACATTTTTTTTTTCACATTTTAGAAAACCGTTGCAAAAAAATTTTTTTTTCATACAAACTTGGAGCCTGACTGACGGGCCCCGTTCTAACGAAAATCTGACTGACTCCCGGAATAATGTTCTTTATTAAATACATAACCTGTATATAAATTTTCAGCCTTTAGAAATCCATTGCACTTACCTCGTATTTTCGACATGTTTGAAAGTGTCACCTGTACCACCTGTTCTAACCAAAACCTGACTGACCAGAGTATGTTCATGTATTTCACTAGTATAACATACTATAAAACTAGCCTTTAGAAAGTCAGAGACTTTTTTTGTCACAGGCTCCCCGCTTATAAGATCTAGTACTAGCTGGACTGGGGATTTTGTAAGTGCTAATTATGAAGTTGATTTAAAAACTAATTGTATGTTATGTTTCTGTGGCCGTTTGTGTGGAAGTTAGAAGAGTCCTAGTAAAAAAAATTCAGAATCGAATTGTTAAAAAAATTGCAATGATAGAGTTCTTGGAGGAAAAAAATTATCTACGCCTGTGTGAAACAAGAGTTTCAATTTTTAACCGGTTTTAAATGAGTTCGATTAAATTAAGCTACGATGTTTTTACTTTTCTCGGCCTGGATATAATGCATTAAAGTCTTCAACATAAAGAGTCTGTCAAAGCGAAGTCTTCAAATGTACATTACACAAAAAAAAAAAAATAAATTAATAAAGTAAAAGAATAAAACCCGGAAGCAAATCGGAAACCGTTTCGAGGAAAAAGACGTCACCGAAACCAAAATCGTTATTTGTTTCGGCGTCAATTCCTTGATACTAATAATAAGGAATCATAGCATGTTCCGAAACGCTCTCTTGATCTATTTACTCTATGACTTTTGTTATTCTTCTGGCATAATTGTTCATAAAATCCTATTAATTTCAATACTTAAGTAGATGTTTTTATTATTTTAAATAGATTTGTTTTGTAAATAAAAATTTATAAATTGTGCACCCACTTGAATATTCTGTTTAATATAAGAAACGCCAGTGAAATAGCTACAATTTTCCTAAAATTTTTATTAACCATTAAAATATTTAATAGATTTTTTCTTTTACTATTACATTTTTAAAACAGTTGAAATTGTCAACACTAACATGAATAATTTTAACTATGATTTTAATAAAGTTTTTTTTTAATTTTTGAAACGTTTTTCTTAATGCTAAAACTATTTACTTTTCTTTTTGCTTTTCATCTAAATACAACGATTTTGATATCGCTTATTTTTATGTGCATTCATATAAAAATTCATTTCATAAATTTTTGTTTTTGTTTTCTATTTTTCAAATAAAATTATGAATTAGAGAAAAATTTTTCATATTAAGGAATAACGATTTTTTAAATGTAAAAAATAGTATAAATTTATTGTATGTATTTGAGTATGTGTATGTATCTTGAATTCACATACATAAGTAAAAATTAAATTTTTGTGGTTTCTCGTTTATTTTATTGGTGTTTCCTTTGCTGTTAGGAAAACTAATTTCTTTTAAAAAATAATTGAACTTTAAGCTTTTAATGCTTTTAAATATTAAATAAATCCCTTTGGGCATTTACAATAAATTGTACATAAGTAATTTAATTTTCTTGGTCCTTTCGTCGTTAATTACTCGCAGTTCTCAGTTGATATCCTTAGATTAGTTTTGATTAATTTATAGTTTATTTAAAAAAATATGATATATTTTTATAAGCAATTAATTGCAAATTTCATTTACATTTACTTTAAAATTTTAAAATTGTTTCTGTTGGTATTTTAGGAAATTTTTTTTATTTATTTTTTTTTAGTTGTTTAATCTCTATTCTTTCAACTTTGAAAGATCTAAAATAGAAGGAAATTTCTATCTTTTCCCTTAACATTCGGGATGTTTTGACAAATTTCTGGTTTTAAAGACATTTTAAAAAACTTGTAAAAACTTATATAGAAAATAAATAGTAAGTTATCTTCTTACAGATTTGAAAATTGGACGCGCAGTGTAATTTTTATAAAAGAAATATTTTTAAAAATATTTCAGCAATAGCACACATTTAAGTTAATTCATAATTTTTAATTTATTTTTATTGCGTTATAATTAAATAAATTTAAGCTTCTGGATTTTAATAATGAAAATTTATTCATATATCTTTACATATCTAAAGCAGCAATTTCGATTCCTATCCTAACAAGTGAAAAGCTTTGAACTTTAAAAACTGCACTAAAGTGGTAAAGCCAATCAATAAACTAGTTTGAATATTCTTCAAAACATGAGATATGGGTCAGTCCATGTTTTAGAATACTCCTTTTTCAAAATATACGATCGTTCTTATGGTTTATTTTTTTATCAATATTTAGATAGAAAAGTTAGATTTTAATAGTTCTGATATATTCTCCCGTCTCTTTATTTTAAAACCTTTGGCAAGTGTTACGGTGTTACTGCGTTTTATGCAGGCAAAATGGAGTTGTTTTTATAAATCTCATGTGACTTTTCTTATAGAGCATAATGTGATAGTGAGGCCAGTAAAAGAAAGTTTCGCTATATTTTGATTCCAATAGTTAAACTTGCAGAACTCGACTTGTTTTTTTTTTGTTTTTATGGATTTTCTTTAAGCTTTTGCTGAAACAAATGTAACACTGATAACACTTGGTCCCACAAAGTATCCTAGTAAACGAGATGCTTACCAGGAGCAGAAATGCCTTTGTCGTTCTGTTTGCTAACCCATTAGGTCGGAGTGGCTGTCGAGAGACACACTTAGGCCTGAATGGTCCATTGTGATACCACATAGTTGGACCTACAGTTTAACGCCGATTCCGAACGGCGGTGTGGCAATTTTTTATCGGCTTGGTGGTTTTGCCATTACCAACCAATGTGTGTATTTGTACACTATCTTATAACTCTCATACACTTTATATTGATAGTGAATATAAGAAAGTTATGAAAATTAACCACCAGACGAAGACGGGAATCGAACCCGAACCTCCCAGATGAAAGTCTAGTGCACTATGCAATAGGCTATCGAGGTCGTCTTGCTAACCCATTGTACATAACTATTTTTATGAGGTTCCTAATTTTCATTGGAATACTTCTGGATTCCAATGCTTTCTAAAGAAATTCGCGCCGAATTGAATCGAGCCGATTATAACATGCAGAATATTAACTCTTTCATATCCAATGTTGCGTATATGCAACATTCACTTTTTTATGCCATAAAGTGTTTAACAAATTTTACTATTAACGCTATATGCATTCCGTTCTGTTCTTAAGTAATCTTTTTTTAATGTTTTGTCTTTAAAGTTCTTCAAAGGGTTAATGTGGTGGGCGAAAGATTTTCCTGGTGTAAAGCTAGCCTGTATATTGCTTATTAAATTCTGTAAACGATCTATAATTCTATTCAATAGAATTACATTAAAGATTTTTATGGTAGATTGGGTGATTGAAATACTCCGTTAGTTGGTAAATCTCCGAATATAACTTCTTTTTTTTTGGCAAGGTGTAAATTTCTCAGTTATACAAATTTTTGAAAATAGTGGGTGTAGCAGTCTAGCTGCAACATCGGAAATGGTTTTGAAACCGACGAGTAGAATTCCGTCAGAGCCGGCCGACTTGTAATTTTTTAGCTCATGAATGGCGGCTGGAATTTTTTTTGACAGTAGGTGTTTCGATGTTGCTTCGAAACAGAAATTCACTCTTCCTTGTAAGGTTGCAAGTCACCGCAAACACTGCCTTGTTGCAGAGTGTTCCGGTTTAATTATGCATTGCTTTTAAACGCAACTCTGTGATTAGTTTCTCGAAAAATGTTCTAGGCATAGGATATATTTTTAACCTCTGCAAAAATAAACTATGCTTTAAGTATTAAAAAATATTTAAAATAAAATATTTAAAGTAATGACCGATTCCGTCGACGCATATCTGGAAAACATGATTTGCGGCGGCCAACATTTTGCAAATCTGTATCATCTAAAATCCAAAAACGAAGTGAATTTACTTTTATTATTAGGTAAACAACTTTGCTTCCACCATTTTTCGATAGGTGGCTGCATCGGTGAGGGCTGGTCGAAATACGTAGATCATAAAGTTAGTTTAGACATCTGTTGACGTATCGATATCGCCGCATTGGTGAAATTTGTTTGCATTTTAAAATTATTCTCGATTCAAACTGTTTTTGCTCTGTGTACTACGAGCTACTGAAACCGAGTGAAACCAGCACAGGATATCGGTACCGAAAGCAATTGATACATTTGAGTCAAACATTGAAGGAAAAACGGCCAAAGTACCAAGAGAGATACGACAAATTTATCCCCCAGCATAACAATGCTCGGCCACACGTCGCAAAAGTGGTCAAAACATACTTGGAAACCCTGAAATGGGAGGTCTTACCCCACCCGCTGTACTCCCCAGACGTCGCCCCTTCCGACTACCATCTGTTTCTTTCGATGGCGTACGGCCTGTAGTATCAGCATTATCGTTCGTACGTGAAAGTCGAAAAATAGATCCAATCATGGATAGCGTCGAAAGACGCTTCCTTATTTCGAGATGAGATCCGAAAATTACCGAAGAAATGAGCGAAAGTTGTCGCTGCCGACGGACAATACTTTGAATAATACATCTTTTTGACAATAAAGCTTTTAATTCCACAAAAAAAAAAAAAACGGCGGAAGCAAAGTTGTTTACCTAATATAAAATTAATGACTAGATTATTATGTATTGAAAAAGCATATTAAATTTGAAGATAATCGGTGTTGAGTAATCGTGGTCATCAACTTCAAAAATGTAATGTAAAAACGCGTTTAAAACTTGAATATTTTCGGAAATTACAAAGAGACATCAATTTTCACAGTATCAAACTTGAAAATTTGTAGACACATATTTGAAAACATATACTTAAGAAAATGCAAGAAAAAAAATTAAGGTCTATACATTTTCTTTGAAAAACGACTGAGTTTTTTCGACTACGTTCAAAATTATGGAAGTTATGGTTCATTATCTGGTGATAAGTATTTCCTTAACCCTGGAAAGACATGCTTTTTGTTGATGAGTGACGAAGACTACCAACCGGACAGAGGTTGAAAGTTTGTCATTGGAGGTATCCGATTTAGACTAAAACGATGTACCTCTATGTAGAGGTATATAATTATTAAAGACAAAGTCGAAAATAATTTCGTTAATCACATCCATTATGCACAGAAAACAACCATAAAATGTATGTACAAAAAGCCAAATCATGGGAAAAATATTGTGTATCAAGTTCGAGGGCCAATTCGGCAATACAAAAATATTACTGAATATTGTGGAATGTTAAATATGACTTTTTTATGTCAATTACGCTCACAACATGCTTTAAATAAAACAAAAGCCCCTCAATCGCACTTGTTTTCTAAAAAAAAATCTGTCTTTGTCGAAAGCCAATTAACTGATGGACTTACAAATACCAACTTTGACTATGTCGGTGCAAATAATATTAAAACTGTAATGCCGACTGATAATGAGAATACTGAACAAATAAATCCTGAAAAAATAGAATGATTTGTGCCATATGTTCCTCTTCTAAGAGACGAATGACAAAATCGTCCTGTTCAAAATGTAATTAAAGCTTGTGTGAGAAGCACAAAATAGAGCTTTGTGCGTCTTGCATATAATGAAACTTGATTCTCATGAAAACTAGTTCCCTTTTAGTTCAGTATTTGACTTTTAAGATGCAAACTCATTTGATGAATTGTATGTGCCTTAAGTTAGTTTTTTTTTTTGTACTTAAATATACAGCGTTTTGTAAAACAAACCTAATGAATTAAAGCTGTGAAAATTTAATTTATAAATAAATATTATTAACAAAAAATGTCCGTTGTTGTTTTTCTATATGCTAAATTAACCAAATAATGGAAAACAATCAACTTTCAAAGTTGTTGATGTAAAGGTCATGCATATGACCACTTTGAATAATGCCGTTGTCGTTTCGACGAAGCATGACCTTTACGTATAAAAAATAAGCATGTACTTCCACTGTTAAGGATTTTTCTTAAGAACCGTGTATGTCACTTAAGGTTGAAATTTTCAAATTGAAAATATACTCAGCGTTCAAAACAATTTTTTTCTCAGAAATACCACAGAAATATGTCTTAAAGTTATGCAGTCTTAAATCGGACCACCTTATATAAATTGAAAGTTTCGGAAAAATATATTAAGATTTAGACTAGAATAGCCTTTTAGGTGACCTCGACAAAATCGGATAAGCCATTATTGAAAACCAAAAAAAAACAGTTTTTTTTATTTTTTTCTTAATAACTCTATCAAAAAGAGAGTATCAAAGTAGTCGTTTAGTGGACTTTCATTGCATATGAATGCCTTTGCTTGGTTCAGTTTAAGTTTAAGCTTAGAATGTCCCGCTATGACCTTTATGAATTCTCATAAAGTCAAATTTTTTAAAAACAATAATCACCTAAAAAAAAAGAATAAAAACATAAAAAAGAAAACAAAAAACATGCAATTTTAACATTTTCGAATATGTGTATGTATATTTTTTTTTTTTTTTGTGGTTTTGATTTGTTTTTCGTACATTTTAGAATTTTTCAAACAAAAAGCATTTTTTCTCGCGCTTACAAGCTATTACTAAATTATATTATTATTTTTTCAATATGTTCACATTGGTTCATACATATGTAAGTAAAATGTAAATATGATGTAAAGATAATAATGATAATAAAAGTACATAAAATTTAAATTCATTTCATTTAATTTGTAATAATATTTCGAAAATATATTGGAATGCATAAAATAGCAACGGAACGTTACTATTTTCTAATTGTGTATAATATACGCGTGTGTAGTAGGTATATTAATTCAATATAGTATGTGGTAATTAATAATAATAAGAATATTTTTTCTTTTTTTTGTTTTGATGTAACAATTTTTTTCTTTTCGTCCCCTTGATTAAAGCCATAGAGTTCAGGATTTTCTTTTATCTTGTTTTTCTTTTCGTTTCTTTTTTGTTGTTGTTTGTTAAGGACATGAACTTGAACAAATTCTAAGATCAACCTTATACAACATGTACTAAACTAAGTGCTAAAATTAGTTACTTTTTTATATACAGCAGCACGGTGCAACAATGCAAACTCACTTAAGGCGGTTTCACCGACCGAGAAAGCGATAGCATTATGCAACAATGCTGTCGTATATAAAAAAAGCGTACATTTTAGTAACCAATTTTAGCAATTAGTTTAGTACATGTGGTGCATTGATTTTAGAACTAGATCCAGTTGATTGTTTGTTTTTTTTTGTGTTGTTGTAAGGCTGCTGCTTGCTTTTCAAATTGCATATTTAAAATAATTAAAAAATATATATTTATATGCATATATTTGTATACAATTATGATTTGTAAAATATAATAATTGGACCATTTGTTTTGAAGAGTACTAAGGTTTTTGTTGTTGTTTCTTTTATCGTTCTTTCTCTCTATATATTTAATTAAGTTTAAGAGTTTTCAAAATAGTTATTTTAAAATAATTTTTTTCCTTTTGTTTGTTTAGTTTTTCTTAAATATTTGCATACACTTTTACATATACATAGAGAAATAACTTAAAGTTTTTCTTTTTCTAACATTTGTTTTTTTTTTTTTGTAACTTTATTAATAAAACTTCGCTTATACCTACGATGATTTACATATTAAATGTTATTTAATTTTTCTTTTCTCTGCTCAAAGTTGCTTAAAAATTAAGTAAAAGTTTTAAAATTCCATTTAATGCACATTTATATATGTATATAACGCTTACTATTTATATACTATATACTGTGTGTGTGTGTGTATGTGTTTTCCTTTTCTAAACTAAATACACAAAAGTTGCTTTACTAGTTGATATTGGTTTACATTGATTTCATAAATATCAATATAAATACAAAAATTTTAAGGGGGTTTCTGAAATTATTGCCTTGCATAGCAAATTCGTTAATATATATATATATATATATATGTGTATGAGAGTGTTACGTGTGTGTGTGTATATGTTAATGCACTGCATCAATATCTCTTTGTGCTCTCGATATTTTGAGTTTATCCTTCGGCGTGTGATCATCTCCTGATTCCAATGCAAACATTTTCATTTTCTCTTTGAAGGATAATTTCTCTGGCACTGCTTCGGTGTTACGTTGCTGCTGTTGTTGTTGTTTTTCAGCAAGTCGACGTGTGCGTGGATCCCTACGTAAAGAAAGTAAAAAAAAGATATGAAATTGAGACGAACGAGAAATGTCGCTTCAAATTTTTCGCACCTATAGACTTCCTGCGCCCCTATAACTCCCGGTGTCGATTGCACTGATGTATTCCAGAGAGCAGCATCTGGAGTAGCAGGCATTGATGGCAACATTGAAACATCTAAACTGTGTTGAAGATACTGTAATATTCAAGAGAGAAAATAATTATATGTTGAACTCCAATGAACCTAACTGAAAAACTCTTACACTGGCATCTTCTCGTATGGTATCCAAATCGGAGGACATTTGATTATCAGCCGCATAACTGTCAGGTGAATATTGTGACTGTTGTTGTTGTTGAGTTGCAACTGCAGTAACATAATTGTTATCGTCATCATGAAACGATACACGTTTATTATCGCGCATCAAAACACTTGAGCTAGTTGCATACCCAGAAGGCGATAATTCCAAGGTGGAAGATTGTATAGTGGTCGTTGTGGTTGTGACTGTTGACGGCGAGTGTTGATGGTGGATTGTGTTATTGTTGATATTGTTGCTGCTGTTGTTATTGTTGTTGTTGTTATGTATGCTTGCCGCCGTTGTCTTTAGCAGCCCAATGGAGGAATTACGCAATTTTTGTTGTGACATAATCAAATATGAGCTATTACGTTCTGGTGGTGGAGGCGGTGGCACCGTTGCATTATCTACGCTTAATTCAGGGTTGGCAGCAGTGGAAGAAGGGCTATTTAAAGACATGTTTGTGATGTCTTTAGCTAAATTCGAGATTGGATGCTCCATTTGCAGATGACGATCATCAGCGAAACTTGTGGATTTTTGTGATTTGGATGGGGAAGATGGTGCAATACCACTCGTTCCATCATAGCGATTATTCTTTAAGATGCTCTTTGGTTGCATCACAGCAGCGGCAGCCGCGGCACTGCTGCTTGTTCCAGGCTGTGGTGGATTGGCTGGTATTGAAGGCGGTACATATCCTTGCTGTTGCGGTGTGTCTCCTGCTGATGAATTACGCGCTGAGGACATCGGTGATGTCTCTGCAGAATTATTGCCCTGGTTAGCATTCAGTCCACCACCGACATTATCCAATACAGATGCTATTTTGATTTCCGTTTGACGGAATTGGGTTACCGGTGTTTGTATGGTGTTTGCTTGGCTCGCCAAACGGAACACTTCCTGCACGTTTTCCTTTTCGTATGAAGGTTCGCTTTCATCTTCGTGTTCTTCCACCTCCTGTGCACGTCTTTCGAAATCACGCTCAAGTATCAACGTTTTCAGTTGCTCGTCTTGCTGTGACGACCGCTGTGGAATGGAAGAGAGCTCGCCGATTTGTTGTTCACGCCAGTGGCGAATGTGCTCGCGTCTCATTTCAAGATCTTTTTCTCTTTCCTCGCGTTCCCATGGATTGATGCCCATGAAATTCTTTTGCAAGCCCGCGTTGCTAGTGACAGGCACGTAGCCACCCTTGGGTGGATCCAAAGTGCTGGCCACATAATTCATGCCCGCTGTAATTTGTTGCGCCGGTTTAAAAAGCGGATGCGTGGCTGTGGGTGGTAGAGGTGGTTTCTCTTCTAGGTGTTGCTGGTACAATTGCTGTTGCTGCTGCTGCTGTTGATGATGCTGATGCAGCATATACTGTTGTTGCTGCTGCTGTTGTAACAAGCGATTTTGTTGCGGTTTAGGCGCTGTCGTCGGTGGTTGCTGTTGTTGTTGTTTCGATGGTGATAATTGCGACTGCATACTGCCCGGTTTTGGTGGCAGTGTTATGAAGTTCTGTTGCTGTTGCATGAGCTGTTGTTGCAAATGCTGCTGCTGCATTGGATTTGGTGAATGCTGGGCATGATTCGAATATTGTAATGGCGCCAAATCACCGACGCCGCCACCAATATTCACATTTTGCATACTTTGACTTGCTTGTATGTTACTGCCGCCAATATGGGATGCTTGTTGTGGTTGCTGCTGCTGTTGCTGTTGTTGGTACATGTTGCTTATGTTGGGCATTGATGGTGCCATCATCTGTTGCAAGCGTAAACTGTGTTGTTGTTGCATGTCGCGGTTAAAGTTTTGCGTGCTCTTCGAGCGATTTCCCATCGTTAGCGATGAGTGTGGTTGCATTTGTGCCAAGTGTTGTTGCTGTTGCTGGAGATGTTGTTGTTGTTGCTGTAAAGCTGCTGCCGCTGATGTCATGTTGCCACCATTTAAATTGCTGCTACTTGCGCTTATGTTGTGTGTGTGATGTGTGAATTGTTGTTGCTGTTGCATAGGCATTTGTTGTTGTTGTTGTTGTGGATGATGATTATTGCTTGCTGCTGTTGCATTTGTGTTGCTGTGATAATATGCTGATACTGGACGGCTTGGTGGTATATTAGAGTTCACTGGTGATGTTATTGATGAATGGTGCAGATGCGGTTGTTGTTGTGGTGGTTGTTGAAATTGTTGTTGTTGTTGCATTACGGACGTTCCATTTGCTTGAGATAAGATTTGATTTGGAACGTTGTGAGGGGAATTTCCATTGTAGGTGCTCATTGCGGAATGTAATGGCATTGGGGGTCTATATAAAGTTAAAACAAAAAAATAAAAATAAAATAGTTTAGTTTGAAATCAAACAATCAATACATAAATAAATATAAAATTGAAGAAATTCTAAGCGAAATATTGAACTGCTTCTTCGATATTCATTTGAGTTTAATTTGGTTTTTTAATGTGTACCAACTTGCAGCACGTATTGTCATTTCAAAATTTACTTTTATATTGGCTACATGTCAGCACTCAAACTTTTCATTTCTCGTTAACCATTTGAGATTGATTGACATTTTTACTCGCAGTATATAAACATTTTGTAATCAGAAAGCAAGCAAAGACAAAGTTGAAAGGGGAAATATTATAAGCGTATGGCTTTTATTATATCGTTTGATGAATGAAAGAGTTTAGGTAATATTCAGTTGCAAAAGCTTTGAAACTTAAACTAATTAAAAATATAATTTGAACTCAAATATCTACCCTTTCTTTTAGCTTTGAACACAAAAGGAAGCTCCACTTGGGTTAATATTTTTTGACTTCTCAGCTCCAGATCAGAAGCTTCGAATTATTTTAGGTACGAAGGTTGACTGAAAAGTCTGTTACTTTTCTATAAGATAATGCTGCGATCGATAAGATGATTATACACCTGAATAGTAGCATCTTTTCTACTCATCTCATGCCTCATGCTCTATTACCGCCGTTCGAAGTCGGCGTTAAATTGTAGGTTCAACTATGTGGTATCGCAATGGGCCGTTCAGGCTTAAGTGTATCCGTCGACAGCCACTCCAACCTAACCTAACCATGCTCTATTCATTTCAAGTTGTTTGATTTTTTGTTTTATCGACCTTCGAAAGTTAATAATTGAAACATTTTTGATATAATCGAAAAACATGAATTGTGTTGATTAAACATGTGGAATATTTTGCGTGGAAAAATTATCACGCAAAATTTTTATTTATTGCATGAAGTTAAAAAAAAAAATTACGTGAACCCTGCTCCTCTTTACATTTTATGATTCATAAGTGGTTTACAGAGCCTTGACTGCGGCATAAAAACGCATAAACCGAAATGTTTGCGACTCTTTTCTCTCCCCAAACTTCAAAAATGGCGGACATAGAAGAAATTTCCATCAAGATCATCGCTGAAAGAGGGAGCTATTTTGTAGACTTGGAGAAAAATTTACTTTTTGGAGAACTTAAAAAAGTTGGAAAAACCGACTATGTTGAGAAATCAATAAAAAATGTTGTCCAAAAAGTATTTAACTTTTCACTTTATTCTCGTATAAGCACATATAAGGAAAAATATCTACAAAGTGGTACAAAAATGGACAAATAGTTGCAACCCTAAGCCTTGACTCCGATGTAATCGTTGTAACCCAACCGGTTCATGTATTCTACATAACATTTCCTCTCATAGTAATTCATACGACCGATGCCTCGTTTCTTCTCTTGGAATTTGAGTAACAGAGGTGGAAATTTTAAACAAAGATTATATCGATACCTCAGTTCCAAAGTGTAACAAATCTGAAATTTGATGAATTTGATATAAGTATGAGAAACTATTCTCGGAACGATTACGCACCATTTTCAAAGAATAACAGGTCGATAACTCAATGTAATTTTATCATAAACGATTAAAAAATATATTATTAAAAGTATCATTAGTCATTTAAATTTCTAATTATTTCGTATGTAGTTATTTCTGACTTGTTACACTTTGGAACTGAGGTATAGATATGATTAACTTATCTTAATTTTTCGAAGAATCTTTAATTAAATATATCGTTAAAGTTTGGCATGAAATTGGCTGTTTCGAATTTAACTACAGAAAAATAGACGAAAATTTATAGCCGTACCCAAAAAGTTGAATTTCCATCGAGAAATGAACCTACAAATATATTGCATTATTCTCAATCATAAAGAAGATCGCAGCAAATATTTTTTAGAACCTTCTCTGATGCAATCTTGTTTTGAATAGCCGAATAATGGAAGCTGGACAAAGGTAAATGGGCGAAAACCTATAATCTACCAACCGTCAAAGAAGAGAAAATCAGTTTGAAGAGTAGACAATGAAAAAATACATCCAAATTTCCACGATAATGATTTGATATCTTCATATATATGCTATAAATGGAACCTTACTGTTCGTATGGAGCATTTTTCAAAACGATTTTAACCACGAGAAGCACATATGTTTATTATTTGTCAAGAAATTATTTAGAATTCAATTAACAATTCCCTCTTCTTCAGATTAGATTAAGGGATTACATGAGCTTGAAAATTTAAAAAAATCGATTCAAATTTTAATTTTTTTTTTCCTTCGTCCAAGCACGAGCTATACATTAGATGGCTTATTTGCTCCATACGTTTTGCTCAAGTATTTCAGATCTTCCTTGTGACAGCAAAATATGAATATAGGGTGCTAAAAAGCAATTGAAATTAAAAAAAAAAAAAGAATTTAAATGTGCGAAAACTGGATGCGCTACTCCAAAGAGAAAGTTTTGAAGGATTAAACATACTTCGGCAAAACACTCATAATCAGCGTCGGAAATGAAATTTGTTTATATTGGAAAAAGGCAGCCAAGACCGATCATCGGTTGTACTGCCACCAACTAAGTTAGAAAGTACGATTTCCCTTGCATTTTTATAGTTTTGTACTAAGTAACTACGATTGTCGAAAATATATATTGCGAGGTTAAAAATGGATTTTTTTTTTTGCAATTGAACACCAATTTTCGTATGTCGAATGATTTTTAAAGACTATTTCGACCCAGGGAAGTTCATATTTCTCTCACTTGAATTCTTTACTCCTACATATTTCAAAATCAATTCACAATCCGCTAATTTTCAGATTGAAGTTTTTCTGGAAAAGAGTTGTAACCGGAGAAAACATCACAATAGAATCTTGGAGAAAATATTTATCAGATGTCAAAACCAAGTAAATGTAAGAAAAGCTACAATATTGGACAACGGTTAATTTAGAATTTTTTTAGAAACTAAAACCTTCACAATTTTTTTTTTTGTTGGCTGGATCGAGCAACAAAAGTGAAAAGTTTCTGATGAGATTGATTTTACTTTTGGAGGATTTCCATTGTGAGAGGAACAGAGACGGAGTACGCAAGATAAAAATCATAGCGCCACCTGGATATGGATTTTGTTTCCACTAGAGCACGATTTAGTGTGTGGAGCAGGTTATGTATCGTTTCACTACCATTGAGGCATCTTAAATAAAATATATTCAATCGAATTTGATTTGGACCTCCAATAGGTTCCTTAGGTATTTAGGGTCATTGAATCCGAATTTGAAATAATAAAAAAAATTCAAAATGGGTGACACAAAATTGCCGATTAATGTTCATTGAACTCGCAATGTTTCATATGTTTGCGACTCACAATTTTGACTTTGACATTTCGAATTTTTCAAATCAAAACTCTATTCCAAAGATTTTAAAATCCTAAATAAGTAGATGAAGTATGAGATTTTCTAAATACTTCAATTTTTAAAGACTGCGATTGCGCTAAGCATCGAAAAGCAAACCTTTTTCATGTGGAAAAGAGGCGACCAAGATCAGTGAATGTAACGTCAGGTGATTCAAATTTTAATACAATTACTGTATTCGTCACACAATTACTGGTCACAGTGGCGTGGTGATTACCCTACCCTACTACATAGGGTTACAATGTTGGAGATGGTAAAAAATCAAATTGCCTTAAAAAAAAAGATTTTCACTTTGTGGGCTGTTGTGCTATTAAAGGAGAAGACTGTAATCGTCACAAGAATGCTTTAAAGTTCATGTAAATCATGGATTTTATTTTTCATAAAAAATTTTACTTTTGCAGATCGATTCTGTACATTACCGCAAAAGGTAACCAGGCGTAGTGTAAACAAATTTTCACGTGAAAATTTACACTTGTCAGCAATACATTTTAGATTGCTGACAAGTAAAATTATTCACGTGAAAATTTGAAACGGCCTCTGCTCAGCAACATGTTGAACTGAAGTATCAGAAAAATAATACGCTCAATGAAATGACTACTGCTCAATATAATTTTTGTTGATCATAAAGTGATGAATTTGCGTTCATAAGACACACATATAGCAGTGGTGGAGCAGAGGCGTCTTGTGAACGTGACTATTGTTACCGAAACACGTTACCGGATTTGATAATAAGTATAACAAAATAAACGTTTCCGCTACAAATCAACCTGTTAGAGAGTTTTGGAATACACAGGTTTATGTTTTGCAAACTCAAGATCCAATGTTAAAAAAATTGCAACACATTTTATAAAGATTCGAAATTGGTCACCTACATATTTGGAAATTGCATTCCAAGTTGGAATATCTCGCAGTCCTAATAACTAGATTAGAAATCATATTTTGGTTCTTGGGTATATCGCAATCCTCAAGACTTTAATATTATTTAGGTAAAACTTCCCCATATGTATGTACATAATTAGGTTTTGTGAAGAAAAAAGCAACAATAACTAATTTACATATACATATAAAACATAACAATAAAATAAAAGATTTCGTTATTTACAATTTAACAACTGTTAAAAATATAAAATTTTTGAGTGGTTCGAGTGCATATACTTTTTGATCTCTGAAACAAATTTGCCAACAAATAAACATAAAAAGTGTTTTCGTGTAAAAGAACAAAAATGTAAATGTAAATGTGTCAATGCTAATCAAAAAAGCTAATTGAATCAATTAAAACAAATTTGTACAACACAAAGAAATAAACAAATAAAGAAGACAACATACTAAACTATGTAATTACTCACTCACGTACATTTGCCATTTCTAAAAGTTGATATTCGGTTTTAATTGGTATAAAACCATAAAGTAATTTTTTTAAACGTAATGTTATCCTAGAAATACGTAAGCATTTCAAATCACAAACGCGTACAAACGAAACGAATGAAGGTGAAAAGAGTAAAGTAAAGTAAATAAATTAAAAATTTACGAATTCACAAATCATTTTTTGCATACATGCAGCACAACAACAAGAGCAACAAAAAATGGAAATAAAAATAAAAATAAATTTTATACGAAATGTGAGTGCAGCATAACAAACTAACTACAAATTAAAAATTTATTCATTCATTCATACGCTGTAAATGGCAACACTGCCAAGTTTCAAATTTAATGTGGCAGAGTGACAGAGACAGAAAGAGAGAGGGGGAGTAGAAAAATAATAATAACAAAAAAAAAAAGAGAAAAAGCAGCGACCTGGCGGCGCATCATGGAGTAATAGTAAAACATACCTTTCGGCTAAAATCGGTTGACTTTGATTTTGTGCACGATAAACGCTAAGATTCTGATAGAATCCTTGTTCGTTGTTGTTGATGTTGTTGGTGTTGATGATGTTGCTGCCGGCGCCAATGCTGGCTGTGTTGCTGTTGACAAGACTGTGAGTACTGCGTGATTTTGCATTGGTCATGGCTGTCAATGAAATGGAAATAAATATTGCAAAATATTATAAAATGAAGTGCATCATGAGGTCAGGTCGAAACGGTTAGTCAAGTCAGTGAGGTCAGCCAGTCAACGAAGAACATAAAATATAATAATTTATTTATAGATACTCTCTAGTACATAGTTTAGTATATTTTAGATTAAAAATAACTTACAAATAGTACCACTTCCGGTATGATGATGCAGTGCTGGTACTGATTTACTATTTGGCAAATGTGTATTAGGTATGAGGGGACCAATGCTTTTAGAATCAGCGCCCATACGTGTTAGGTCACGTTCAGACATGCGGCGATTACCTGATGAATGGATGGACGGAAGGTAAGTGAACGAACAAATGGATTCATGTGTAGAATTGGACAATCACAAAAATGTGGATGAAAGGCGTCGTTTAGTTTCATTTAGCATGACAATACGTTACATTGTGTTAGTGTATGTGTGTGTGTGTGCGTGAAGCAGGAGGAGTTGTGATAATGAAAATAAAATGAAAAAATAAGAGAACATATTTTTTTTTTAGTAATTGTGCTCATTTGATTAGTAAAATATTTCTGGTTTTTCATTCATATTTAGAATTAAATATTGATGTATGTATAAATAAAATGTGTACGATTTTGAATTAAAGCTAAATATAAATTAATATTTACAGCTCAATAAATAAGAAGATAATATAACAAATAGTAAAAAGATATTAAAGTAATATACCTACATAATTAGTTAATAAAAGTTTTACAATTAAAAAGGAATTACAAAGTTAATAAAAAATATTAATGCACTGTTAAAAATATTAAAAGAATTTAGAGACATTTTCACTATTTAACTTATGAGTTGGAGAAACAAATACGAATTAAAATTCCAGTTTCATTTCCTCCAAAAGTACGGAACGAAATGAAAAAACAGCAGTTTCCGTTACGGTTCGAATAGAAATAGAAACATCTCTTAATCTGGGGGGTTACTCTGTAGTTCGATTCGAAAGAAAATTTACTCGAATTCGAACGATTGGTACTCTAGAAAATATTTTCGAATAATATTTGTTAGATGTTCAGATTTAATTTTGACATTCGAATAGAACTGCCTTTCGAATCGAACTACAGAGTAACCCCCTGGAAATAAAACCTTTTTGTTCTACCCGAGATGGCCCGATTTTTTTATTTAATATTTTTGATGTAGACAACGAGTTTTATGAGAAAGAAGAGGGGGCAATGTATGGTCCTAGAATCGCTGATTAACCGTAAGTTACATCATTTGTAAGAACCATGTTTGTAAATCTTTAAACTCGTTTTTCTCGAAACCATTTTTTTCGGGACGGTGGACACGATTCACAAAAAACCACTTGTCCAATTGACTTGAAATTTTACAAGGCTACTGAGCAAATGTATAGGTATGACCTTATCTAGGATTATGGCGAAAGCATTTGTTTAACTAATGTTTTTAATGCAAAATATAAACAAAAACAGGGCAAAAAATCGTCCTTTTTTTAAACGTCTGATTTAAATTGAATTGAATTTTTTCTTATTTCATAGATGAGGCGATAGCAGAAAGTCTCATGATTACAAAATGGGTTACATTTTGTGTTTCACAATATTTAAACCGGAGATATCATGTCCACCATGGAGCAACTATTTTCGGCAGGCTCAAGTTCGAGGCGTCGAATGAACCATTATTAACAAACATATTTTTAACATTAAAAACGAAAATTATTGTTCAAAACCTGTAAAAAACTTGCAAAAAACCTCGAATAAAAATATTGAAAAGGTTTTCATTTACAACGATTTGAAAACATCGATATTTCGCACCATCTCGGCTAGAATACCCCCTTAAGATCGCTCTGATCTTTAAATTTTTTTTATAAAGTTCGGTGAATTTCAGACTACTACACTTCCCAAGTGACAACAGAAAGAAACTTCTCATCTATTCTACCAAAAGAGAAGAATGGAAAGATAACGCGATTATTGTCGACAAAACCTGCATCTGCGATATCTCGATATTGTAGCTGCATGTGACCAGCACCGTATTTGACACAGGGTCTTATCAACATTGAAAGTTAAAGTGAGTATAAGGTATACAGTAAAAACAGCTTCTAGCCATGTAATTTTGAAGTTATCAACTATTTCGGTTACTTGAGATCACTTTGAAGTTCCGAAAAGAGCACTACATTGCAGATAAAGTGAAGAAGAATTATGCTCTCCAATCGCATTTTGGTAAAGTAAAACACTCTATGAAAAAATAAAAATAATTAAAATAACCATATTCAGTTCCACAAAGCGTCATTTGACCAGTCGTAATGTATGGCGCTGATAAGAGGACGATGACATCAGTTGATGAGGAGCTTGGCGGTGTTTTTTGAATGGAGAATCCTTTGCATTAATATTGCTACGATTTGCAATAATGGAAAACAGCGAAAAAGATAGAACGGTGAACTGCCCTGTACCACTGACATTACTGGATCGAAAGGGATATTAATTCCTACCTCATGTATTGGTTGGGATACGCGTACAGAATAGGGTAGAATTGCCCAACCTGTAGAGTCTTATTCAGCAATCTGGTGGGAACTAGACATCATGGTAGAGCTGTTCAGGGTAATCTCAGTAACCATAGAATTTGTGACTAGGAATCTAAAACGCAGATCGAGTTGTATGGAGATATTTACACAGGTTCAAACCCACATTGATTGTAAGGTCAATTAAAGTATCAACAACTTTCATTGATTCTACGCTGACACTAACTGGTGATTTGCGACTCACCAAAAATCACTGATTACTGATGTGTGCAAAATGTAATCACAACGAATCTTGATCTTCTCACCATTACTGTCATTTTACTGGGTAACACAATCAATAAGACTCAAAACCGATTTAAGCTCTTTCAATGCACTAAATAAAATGAGAGGCAATAATCAATTTAAGCTCTGTGGTGTTCTCAGATACACCAATATTGAAAGGAACGATTAAGCAGATGAACTAGGTAGAATGTGATCAACCTTAGGTCTTGAAAATTAGCTGTTAAAGGTAAAGGCAGATACCACATATTTTGAAGGAGGAAAAGGCGGTTCGAATTTTCATTCCTTAAAAACAAATTTTAATTCAGAGAATTGCTTAAGATATTTATCAGTTGTGCGATTTTCCCCAAACTCTCTACCGCCCTTGGATTCGCTAGTAAACATAATTGATAATCCCTGGGTTTCTATAAAACCTTGTACCTACTAGTACATATAGAAAAAGTGGAATCAAGTTTGAACCAAAGAGTACAGCAAAAAATCAATAGATATTGATAAAAATAAAAACAGCGAGTGTCTTCATTTTCTTCAGAAAAATAATCGCTAAATAAAGCACTCAAAGAGGTGTTGCAGCACCTACTACTGTAGAAGCTTACGAAAATTAAAACCACAATTGTTCGGAAATCTACAGAAATTGTCGATTTCGTCAACAAACCTAATAAGGTTCACCAGGAATACAAAATGGTTTCAGATATATATTAGAGTGTAAAGTACGTGCTTATAGAGGCATCATAATATTTAGATAATTTTTAGACTCCCGTTGACTCAGATTATTTGATCCTTTCTATTTAACCTAACATAATTTAATTCCGAAAAGTGTTGATGCCAAAATTTTCATTTTAGCACGAAACAAGCTGAATTCCAATGAGTTTTAGATAAAGGGCATAGCCGGGTTTCCATGTCAGAAATGCCCCCAAGCCGAATCAATTTTCGCATGTACCCTTTTGAAGCACTTGATTTAAGAATGATTTGGCTAAATTTTCAGACCATTATCACCAATTTTAAATGAGTAATGGCGAATTTTGTAAATTTCGTTTTTCGCTTAACTAGCCATAGGAAAATTCTGAAAAAATTCACAGTGATTTTTTGGTTTTGGAGACACATTTGGAATTTTTTCGCGAATTTTCTAACGCGAAATTCGCGATGAAAAAAATCGCGAAACTTTTCACATGAGATTTTTTCATACTAAAAATAGGATTACTACTCTGATTTTTTTTTCATGTAAATAAATCTCTTCCGAATACTTATATTCCAATTTTTTCAGATTTTTGCAAGGTGTGGACGGGGGTCAAAAAAATTAAAAACCGAAACTGGCATTTCATATGAAATGCCATGAAAAAAAAAATCAATTACAGCTATTAACTATCAATTATCTGCTATTTCGCAGCACATTCATTTCGCAGTGAAACAAATTTTCAACTTCTGTCTTATGTGCGAGATTTTTCAACGGTTTTATGGTAATTACGACTAGGTACTCAGTTTTTCTCCATTACCTCTAGTTCACCCACAATATGGACCCTGAAGCCGGAAAAATTGGGTCTTCAGGGCCTATTAAGAAATTTCTTTATTTCAACAGGTACGGATTTGATGTCTGAAGCAAAGTTGTTAAGCACAAAGAGATAAACAATTTTTGAGTATTCACTTTTCCTCCATCTTTTACCTGTTCTCTTGAAAATGAAATTTTAAGCTCTCTTTTTCGATAAATGGCCGATAAAATACTGTCTTTAGAGAAAATGTTTCTTGCTAAAAATTATAGGGGGTCTCCAAACATCGGAATAACCTACGAGGTACTCTTTTTCCAGAATAATACAGAAACAGATTTTTTTACATTAGAACCAAACCACTCACACTACGTAAGTAAATAATGGGATTGTTTGTTGTTATCCTTCAGCAGTTGTAATTAACGGGGGATGGATGCAATTAAAATAATCTTTTGCATGCTCTTTTGAGGCTCCTGCAGCACGTCAATTCTTAAAGTTCACTAAAACATTCTTAGTGGATCTTAGTTGGCCACAGACGAGAAGCCCACCTTTCTTTGCATAACACCAAGTGCATGAATACGCACTATTGCGTGACATGATTCCAAACAAAATATTTGCATTCTTCTGTTAGTTGGTTGCGGTTTTACTGTGAATCAATAGAGTAATTTCTATAGAAATGAATTTTGGAAATATTGCTTTTTCAACTAGTTAATTGATGGGAATGTAACATACATATCATATTTTGACAAAGCAATATCGTCTTCTAGAGAATTTCTATACATAAAAATATTCAAAGTCACTTTTCTCAAAAAGACCTCCGCGGATTTTTTTAGTTTTTAGATTTTTATGGTCGTGTTCCCTGATTCAAAATCAGAAAGAAAATTTCAAATGCAAGAACCTTTAATTTAAATCCAGTTCAGGCGCTCCGTGTAAACTTAACCTGAAAAAAAAATTAGAAAATTTATTTAGAGGAAACGTTCCGATCAGAACAATATTTTTATAACCGACTGAGAAACATTACTTAATCGTTTCA
Organism: Toxonevra muliebris; assembly: GCA_963691655.1. Taxonomy (NCBI): domain Eukaryota; kingdom Metazoa; phylum Arthropoda; class Insecta; order Diptera; family Pallopteridae; genus Toxonevra; species Toxonevra muliebris. The sequence continues at coordinate 78,384,262 of OY829327.1, read as the reverse complement.
TGAGAAGAAACAAACTCGAATTCAAACTGATGAACTCACAGAATTTTGTGGCATTTATACAAAGGCCTTACGGATTGAAGTGGTAACACCTAATTATTGTAGAAGCGTGTGAATCGCAAACTATCTTTCACTGTGAATTCGCTAATCTTCAGATCCGTCGCATCTATTTCTTAGAAGACTAACTGTTTGCAGTACTAGCGGAAGTGGCAGAGATGCTGTCAAAAGAGCTAATAAGGCCCATCAAGAGTACAGCGTGGTTCAAAACGGGTAAAAGAGAGTAAAATTGTTGAAAGTACTAAATAAAGATATCATAATGAACCAATTTTTGGCCCCTGTGGATACTTAGAATTTGTGAGCCTCTAAATGCACCTAAAGAAACAACATTAGTTCCAACGAGCTTTCAGAGGAATTGACAGTATTTTTTTTTTATTCTATTGAAGATAAATAATTATAATATTATTTATAGCAAACTTTCTTATCAAAACGTTACAATTTACTCCGGCTGAAACATCGCTTAGTTTCCAAATAATTCTAATTTATTTTCTAGTTTTAACCCGAATCAGAACGGCAATTATGAAAAGAAATTGGTCCTGAAACCTTTCAAATTAATTAGAAAACGTCTCCGAATTCTCTGTTACCAAAACAAAAAAAAAAAAAAAAACAATAATACACACACATTCATTTTCACATACAAACAGACAATCACAACCTTTGTGCATTATGTTGTCATCTCTGTTCGACTGTCTCTGAAACATCATCAACATCACCATCAGAGAATTCTGCCGCTTGTTGTGTTGCTGCGACGTCAGAACAATGAGGACAACTGGAATGATGGTGATGGTGGGGACAATTGTTGCAACAAGCAAATGGTGATGTAGCGGTAGCGGTATAACCACTGCTATTGGAAGCTAAGGAGAGCAATAGTTTTGGACCATCTAAATGTTGATGTTGTTGTGTTTGTTGCTGTTGTTGTTGCTTTCTTTTAATACTACGAACAGTATTCGGTTTTGAAGTGGACATTACGCTGCGACGACGCTGCAATTCACATTTTGATGGTTCTTCCGATGCTGTGCCTGCTGCAGCTGCTTGACAGCTATCGTAACATTTAAACGTTGGAGTTGAAGTAGTAGATGATGTGGATGCAACAGCTGATGCTGATGATTCGAGATGTTTGGTGTTTGAAATGTTGGTTACAATATCTTTTTTACAATTGGCACAACAAGGACAATCACAAGTAACGGAGGTGCAAATGGAAAATGCTGGTGATGTTGATGATAAAGGTGATGAAGAAAAACATGTCATTGATGGTGTTAACGGTGTTAGTGGTGGTGTTGTAGTTGTTTCATTAATATTAATATTATTTTTTAATAAATTGGAAGCAGATGTATCGATTCGTTGTTTCGTTGATATATTTAGACATTGTTGTGGCTGTTGTTGGTTTTCTTGTTGTTGCGAGGAATTTGAACTTTGAGGAAGAGTAGCAGAAGCTTCGGTTTTAAGCATAATTTCATAGTCCTTTCCGTGTGTGCCATAGAGGCTCCACTCTTTTAATTGTTTCAAAATGTCTACTTGCTCTTGTTGCGTTAGTTTCTTCTTAGCGATTTTCTGCGCTTGTGATTGCGTTGTATCTTTGACACATAAGTGAGAAGTTGACTTTGAAAAACCACCACTATGCAGCAGATTAGATCCCATATTTGGACTTAAAGTGCAGTGTGGCGGCTCAAAAGTTTTATGGCGTTCAAAAAAGTCGGTCATTTCACGTACTTTACCCTCGCCGAAAGTTTTTACAAAATGTTCGTCGTCTTGGTCGTCAGCTGCATGTTGTTGTCTTTGTGAAGTTTCCAAGGTCAACTTACTAGTTGTACTGAGGTTGTGGCAAGGAGTTTCTGTTGTTGCTGTGGCATTTAGTGTATTAGGTTTGGATTGTTTGGTAGTAGTAGTAGTAGGATTACAAATAGGAAAATAAATATTAGTATGACTTAACGAGCGTCCAGGGCAATAATTATGTACAGTTTGAGAGGAACTTTCAATTTCACAAAGACTAGGAACTTTAATAGTAACAATTGTATTGGTTGTTCTGCCGGTACCGGCACCAGCAGAAGGTACGGTAGCATTCAAACAAGAAGCAGGAGAATAAGAAGCTGTAGTGGTAGAGGCAGATGCATTTGTGGTAGTGGTGGTAGTGTTGGTAGAAGAAGAAGAGGTGCTCGAATTATTTACATTGCTTGTCACATAACCAGCAGACCTTTTATTTATAATATTTGCACGTTGATTTCCGCCTCCATAGCAAAAGCCGCCACCCGAAGTGGCACGATTGGTGTTTAATTCTCTTCTTGGTCTCATCATGTTCGTTGAATTTAAGTTTAAATCACGCATTTGTTTTGAAAGCAAAGGCATTTTTTCAATGGACTCGGTGGAGGAGCGATTGCTATTCGAACCACTGCCGCCAGAATTGTAACCACCACCAGAAGTTGAACGATTCGAATTTAATTCACGCCGTATTTTCTGTATCAATGGGATTTTTTCCTTGTCCAATGATTCAGATGACGAGCGATTGCTGCTGGTGCCATCGACATTACCGCTGGCGGTGCTACCAGCGCCACTGCCACGCGCACAATAATTACTAATAGCATCGTGTGTGTGGAATTTACGATTAATGCCCGCTGTGCCACGATCCAACGAGATGCTGTCACGCCTGCGTGCTTGTGTTTCTTCCAAATCAAAACTAACCGTTTTGCGGTATGCTGCACCCGCCGCTGCCCCTGCCGCAACATTGCGACGTACATTTGTCATTATGCCGACGGCAGGCTTAACATTAACACTTGCATTATCGAGCTTGATTTGTGGCGGTGGCACATACGGTTTCACCTCTTCTGTTGGTGACCCATCATCGATGAAGGGTATCTCATCGGAATCGGCCACCGAGGCAATGCCATCTTCATTCAACGGTTGATGCGCTTCGTTATATGGGAAATTTGTAAAAGATTCATTTGAAGCGCGTTTCTGTTCTACCTCCTCATCAGGAACGGGATCGGTGTATTCCTCGATATAAATTGACGGTGGCGGTGTATTATGCGCATTCGTATTGTATGCGCTATTACTTCGTTGACGCATTGGACTGGGTTGAAAGTAGCTATTGTTCATAACGTTGTTATTCTCATTCGATAAATATAAACTACTGACCGATCGGGCTATTGGACGCGTATCACGATAACGCGGATCGATATGCAATTGATGCCCCCTGGCGCAGAGTTCTTCTTGCAATGATGATGCACTCAAACGTCGCACAGGTGGTGATGAGGAACGAATGCCGGCAAAGGATTCCCGTCGACTACGATTGAGACTATCATCGGAGACCGAGGCGAAATATTGATTATGATGCGAAGAGTGTCGTCGTTGATCGTATTGAAATACTGTCAATTCCGGTTCTTTTGTTAGTATTTCGAATTAAGTTTTTCAAGTTTTATTTGTTATTGTCATTGATTTTATTATTTTTAATTGGCAGCATGTAAAGGAGTTTAGTAAAAAGCTATTAGCATTTAATTTGATACTTGTACAATACTTAAAGGTTTATTTTTGGGAGAGGGTGATTAGTAATAAACATATAGCGATATGATTAGCAACAAACTGAACTAAAATAAAATCGTAATATGCCAAAAATTTATATAATAGGTACATAAATGAAATGATTCATGATTTTTCTTCAGCCTGTGTAACTTTTGCTTATATGGAGTCGTGTGCGGCAGGAATGATTCAAATTCTTATCAGAACAAATAATCAAGTATCGAATCATCTGATTCGTGTATGCACAACTCGTCACGTAAAAGTATTTTTGTGTGAATTACGCAACGAGTTGTACGTTCAAGGCGATTCAAAAGACGATTCAGTCCCAGATCAAATTGAAATTCTTAAATTATAACTCATTGATCAATTCATGATGATGATTTGTTCTAATACTATCGATGATCTAGCAATCATTGTCACTGAGAAGTTTGGTTCCACTATTAGAAAGATAATTAAATAAGCTTAATAGGTTTTAGGCAAGTGCGTCAGAGGATCTATCAATCCACCTCAATAAAGACGTTTTCGTTCCCTTCATTATAAGGTTTCAATTGAACTTCGGTCTCTTTTCCATTAAAGGCAATGTTATTAAGTGTTCTGAAGAAGTTCGAAATACTCTTGACAAAAGACTTAATTGGAATCCACACTTAAATATTATGCTCATGAATACCAATTGGCTTTTTTGGAAATTAAATGGCAAAACACTTGGCCAAAAAAAAAAAAAAAAATTGTCTCACTCTTTTATTGGACTTGAATTACTCTGCGGTTTACTATGGAGTCACTTCAAACAAAATCTAAATCTGTGACTGGAAGGAAATCACCAAAAATTACTGACAGGTAAACTTCTTCCGCTCTGGAAATTTTGAATCAAAGGAAAGGTTTTAAAACCACAATATAGGTTTCACTAGAGACACCTCTTGTGGAAAGTGTAACGAAAAATAAGAAACAGCAGAACACATATTGTGCTACTGTGATCGTCTAGCTTGAGCTAGGCTTAAACACTTCAGCTATGCATACCTAGAATCAGAAGTTATTGTTGATATAACAATCAAATTACCCAAAAGGAGTACCTTACTTTGTGGTAGAGGTTAAGATTGCGGATGAGCATTAAATAACAAATAACCCAAGGTAGCCTCAACGATTGGTTTCCTTCTAAGACAATTACTATTCTCTTTAGTTAGGCTAACTGTAGTCTGTGGTACTTTTGGGTTGTATTCCAATGCCATTGAGGCGCTGATTGGTCGTGCGCCTCTATATTTCTCCTCAAAAAAGACAGTCGCAAGTACTGCTCTCAGACTGCATGTTTTGTCTTATTTGCGAACTCCATATTCATACTTTATTCTGTTTTATATCGGACTGTATGATTAGAGATAAATGTAGGAAATTTAATATTGTAGTTCTTTCCAAATCTGATTTGACTTAACTTCGATTCCTTAACTTTTAGTTGTTAAAAATACGGCTCGAAAAAGGATTTAACCCGAAAAAGGCGTTAAACCCAATACTAGAATCTAAATTCTATTTAGAATTTGGCATAGTGATTTTTAAGGTGAAATAATCGCAGTTGAGACCTGCGCCAACACAAATCTTCAAAAGGCGAAGTTATCATTATTTTCTATCAAAGCTGGACGACACTCAAGGTCATCGTGAAGTTTTTCCTCGAAACTGATAAACTGGTCTCCAGCGCTTGCCTCCCCATAACAAAGTCAAACTTTTTTAGGTTGGTCCTCTTCGATGTAAATCGTTTAGGAGTAAGAGAGAAAACAATGTCTAATATATTGGGAACTTACTCCAAACCTTAGATAAGCTAAAGAACTTGACGTTCTCATCCCCATAATCAATCCATCGCTTTCACAAAAACTTACCTTACACTGCATTATTTGCTCAGATATAATTTAAGGTTAAGTCTGTTCTGTCTAATGAGATAGAGAGCCCTGTATGTATAGAAGATGATGAGACGACAAATCACATTCTATAAGAATAGAAATCATTGCAATTGTTTAAGAGTGTTTAACATTGCCAGTCGCCGCTTTGTGCCAGATGGCAGTTGCGTTGCTTCAGTTGGAGAACGGCCTTAGTTTCAGTTCTTTTTTATAAAATGCTGAGCATTTTTTATTTTTACATCAATCCCTCACCTTATTTCCTTTCACATATTTTTGGGGATCTTTAGCAAATTTTATAAATTCTGAATACTTTACACAGCATGGAAATTTGTTTTATAAAAATTTACTAAAAAAAAGTGAGAAGCTGATGATAAAACAAAAATTTCCTATATAATCAAAAGCAACATATTTGTCTCAGACTTCAAACCTCCAGCTCTCGAAGTTTATATGATCTTGCAAATTAGGACATGCTAAGTTATAAATTCAGCTCAAATATTCTGAATATACTTTTCGAGTATTACACAACAGTTACTCTGCTGCAAATACAATGTTGGACTGCATATTCATAACTGAAATTCTTGAGATCAAAAATTTAAATGATAGCAACTTTAAATTTATTTACATGAAATAAAAAAACGCTAATGTCATCGGAAGTGTCGAAAAGAGCACAATAAAGAAGAAAAAAGAAAATGTCTTGTCATTATAACAGAAGATACTAATTGGCAGCTAATGGAATGACTTTCAACTTTTTTTTCTAATGGCAAGATACACAGAAACTGCTAGTATGTCTATCTCTCTCTCTTTGTCTCTATCGAATACAAAAAAATTTACTGCGTAAATTTGATTTAAAATGCTCTAGTTTAATATGAGTCGATATTTTTAAAGCATATTTTTTTAATTTTTCGTCTAACTACTTCTTTTGATAAATAACTTTTGATTTATGTATATATGTATATCTATAAAAAATATTTAATCAAAGAGCATTTGACAACTTTAATTTGATTTATTTATTAAACTCCATTTCAAATCGAGTTATGGGTGAAATATAGTACATTAGGTGAAGTAGTAGTAAGAGCAATAGGTAGTTTATAATAATAATGAATACTATGATATATGGATAATGTGTTAAAATGTTAAAAACTTTTGGCATTTAATACAAAACAAAAAGGTAACACAAAAAAAAAAAAGAAGAAAAACTTCCTGTACCTTAACAATTACAAGTATAAAAATTATTTCGACATACCACGTTGTATAACTGGACTTGGCTGTTGTAATAATGTAGCTAAACCATGATAAATTGCTCCTTGCTTTGCTACTTCCAATGTGACAACTGGACCAGTGCGCACCAAATAGTCAGCCGCTCTAAAATTTACAATAAAGTGAAAAGAACAATCAGTATAGAAGAAGTTTTTAATGAAAAAACTACATACCTTTCTTGCGTTATGCCAATTAAGCTTTGTCCATCGACACGCAGCAATTGATCACCCGCTTGCAAACGTCCATCAGCATCGGCCGCACCCCCTGGTACAACACTTTTAATATAAATTCCCAAACGTTCTTGGCCTGCACCTTTTGCTGCTACAATCGACAAACCCATGCCATTAGAGTTTTTATGCAGCTTAATAACTTGCATTTCTGGTTGTGGTAGTTTATTTGACATTGCACTGGAGGAACGAGCCTTAAATGTGTACATAAAAACATAAAAATTAATACTAATTATCGGAATAACACATTTCAACAACTTACATTAAATTGATGCATATAAACAGTCCATAAACCAACCGATGTCGGTTGGGCAGCCAAACGACACATTCCCTGCTGCTGCAGCGGATTCAAAAAGTCCACCAGACCTGATGGAATGCCACGCACAACATCACAACTGAAACCATCGTCGGGTAAAAGCAAAGCTAAATGCAATTCTGGTGATTCTTCCAGACGTACTTCACGCCCATCAGCGCGCGTCAACTCATCGGCAACAGATTCAGCCATGCGTATAGCAGTATCCATCAGATTTCGTGGAATTTTCTCCTGCTGCATCAGCGCAGCCATTTGCAATGAATTCAAACGGAAACATGAGCATGCTAATTGTTGTATTTCTTCTACTGTGGACTTTGGCGCTTGCAAAAATTGAGCGCATTGATTGATTTTAGCCAAATGACAATCAGCTGCCAATTCAAGGCCTTGACGCTCTGCCCACAGCTCAAGTAACTGAAGACGTTCGGTCATTACCTTGCCCCATTCTGCTGTACACATATGTGAATTGGCAACGATCTGCGGAAAAGAAATAACAAATCATTGTAAATAAAAAGAAATTTTAATACCATTAACCAAAAAGAAAATAAATTACAAAAATCATAGCTAATCAAAAATTAAACCAAAATAAAACATTGCAACAAACATTTCCATTTGACACACAAACGCACGCTCACCGTATTAAAGCATATCACATTGATGTAGTGGAATAGTTGTGAGAACAATTGAATTGTTAGCGCTGCATTCACACGGCAGCGACGCAGTAACGCCATTGCCGAACCCAAAACGGTAAGCACCAAACCGGCGGCAGAATCATGATCGATTGTTTCGGAGAGAAATTGATTTAACGTCTGTGAGAGTTCAACACGGAAGCAATTCACTAAATTACGAAATGCTGTTTGTACACTTTCGGCAAGGACTTCTTGCGCTTGCACACTGAACGCACTAATGTGTCGGTCCGATTTTAAGAAATGCAAAAATTCTGAGCTATTCGCCATCCAAAAGGCCAAAATGCGTGGATCGGAATATTGTTCTTGTACCACGGTGTAAATCAGATTGGCAACATGATGCAGGAATATGGTTAACTTATGAGCGCGTTCAGTTGGCTGTAGTTCTGGACGGTAATGTGTCGATGCACGATATCTAGAGGTAAAAGTAGAAAAATATAAATTTTAAAATCAAGTGCAGTTGTGATTGGTGAATGAAATGATTGTTTTTCTATCAAAATTCATAAATTAATATTGCATGAGAAACGCTTCGCTTTTCTTCTTTTCGCGAGTTTTAGAATTGTTAACAAAACTTACAAATTCTGGATGCACACATTTTCTTTTTCTCATGTGACTATAAATAAATAAAAGTTATTAAGAACTTTTTACTTTGTTTGTTATCAAACTGAATCACGAAATTATATTAAATAATTTAGTACATTTTATTAGTGTCAGAAAATAAATAAATGAAAATCAGAATCAATGACTATTTTAATGTCATAATAACAGATACATGTAATTTCACCAGCTTTTCTCGAATGTTGTAACCAGAGGTGTAAATTACTACAATATTTTCAAGTTCAAGTGGCAATAGTCGTTTTCGTACTCAGTATTTTACCAGTAGTACTTGAAAACCTCAAAATCAAGTATCACAATTTTTTCCAATATTCGGACACAGTATTTAATTTTTAAGTTTTTTTTAAGTATTTTAAAGTATTTTTTAGGTGTTTTCATGTATTGTATAGTACTTGAAGTACTTTCAAGTATTTTCTAATACTTTTTTTTTTAAGTGTTTTCAAATATTATCAAGTATTTTGAAATATTATCAAGTATTTTTAAATATTTTCAAGTATTTTTAAATATTTTCAAATATTTTTAAGCATTTTCAAAAATAACAAGGGACAGAAAAATATTTGTACTTGATCTTTTCAATTATTAGTACCGTTATACTGAGCACTAGGTACGAGTATTGGTACCGTTACCGTAATACTGAGCACTAGAACGAGTATTGGTACTGGTAATTTAAAGTTTAGAGCTTTGGTTGTAAGACTTTCACCGAGATCAAATTGAATGCTTGTGTTAAAGTTATCTTCAGTTCAGCGTAATAGTTAATACATTTAATTAGTAAACTGGCAAGTAAATTTTAAAATTATCTTAAAGCCATACCATTACAATGTAAAATACAAATTTTTTACTATTACACAATAAACATTTCAGCGTGCAAAAAGCTTAGAGGGGAAAAAAACTCGTAATAAATAATGTAAAATTTTACCTGGCACATAAATACAGTGAATACACTGGCGCCAATTTAAAATGCGGCGCATTTACATCCAATTCACTAATGATATGTCTCAGAAATAATTCCTGATGTGTCTCAGGAAACTCTAAGACGGCGGGTAAAATTGGTTCTTGGCCTTGATTTTCGTTGCTGCTACTGGGTAATTTCGGTGATCTAAAGAAAAAAAAAATATTGCGGAAATAGTTAAGTAAAATGATTTTCTTCCATTGAAACAGATATAATTTTCAGCATTAAAAATAGTTTCTTAGCACAAAGTTTTAATTTTAGCACAAAATTTTAACAAAACGATTTTTTTTTTAAGACAAATTTGGCAAAATAAATTTAAAAATGAATGAAATTAATGAAAAGAAAATTTTAATGGAGAAGAGCGTAACAATGTGTGTTTTCAAAATATGTGAGTAAAGTGTAAAAGGTTTTTGAAAAATTATTATTCGATATTAAATATTTTTAATTGCAGTTTGTTATACAAATGTTCTCTTTCTCTCTCTATGTTATTACCTTTCCTGACTGTTTGATCCACCTGATTTTAAACTCGATATCGATTTTGTTTCATTCTCCAGATTACCTTCGATACTTTGACCATCGTAAGCTCCTACACCACCACCACCACCATGTTGACTGTGTTGATCATTTCCAACACGTAGCTTGTTACTATCTTCAGCATCGCCGCGTAGATTTAAGGAATGTACTGAATTCCCTCCTCCTCCTCCTCCACTGCCAACAACACTGCTACCGCCGCCTATACCCCCGCCGCCTCCGCCGCTACCGTTGTTGTTGCCCCCATGGTTTGGTTCATATTCACTTTTATGTGTCTAAATTGTTATTGAAGATTTGTCGGTTTTTGTTGTTGTTGTTGTTTTATTTAATAAGGAAGAACGAAAAATTTTAAATAAAAATAAACAAAAAATAATAAAAACAAAAAGGTAAAATGAAACTTACCGAGCTCAATGCTCCATCGTCATCATTCCATGAGCCTGGTGAAGTTGGTGAGCGACTGTTGTTGTTTTTTTTTACGTTGTTGATAATCACATTTTCGTGGGTGTATAATTTTTTGTGAGTGTATGTATGTGAGTGTGTGTTTGTTTGTTGTGTTAATGTTTGAAAGTGTCAATGCATTGCGGTATTGATTGAAGTTGGGTGCATGATTAATGTTTTAATAGGAAAAACACAAAAACAACACGTAAAACATAAAATGAAAAAAGAAGCACAAATTTATGATAAAAATTTACAAGAAATTAAATTAATAGTTTTACATTAGAAATATGGAAGAAAAAAAAAATTTATATAAAAAGTGAGTTTTATGAGCCTTAAAACTTAATTTGGACTTTTAACAATTAAAAAGCTTTTAGAACTTTACGAAAACTTGAGGTTTGAAATTGGATTTTTTATACTAATAAAGAGTCAAAGCTTTCAAAGCAAGGAAGTCGATTCAAATTGTCGCGAGCGAAAAGCTATTAACTTCAAAGCTTTTCCCGGGATCACTGTGATAAAGCTTTTACTAAATTAAAACTTAATTTGAACTTTTAACAATTAAAAAGCTTTTAGAACTGTACGAAAACTTGAGGTTTGAAATTGGATTTTTTATAATAATAAAGAGTCAAAGCTTTCAAGGCAAGGAAGTCGATTCAAATTGTCGCGAGCGAAAAGCTATTAACTTCAAAGCTTTTCCCGGGATCACTGTGATAAAGCTTTTACTAAATTTTTGGGATTTTATTTAAGGTGGAGTTTACATCTGCTAGAAAATTGGAGCAAGTTCTTTCAGAAAGTCTTTTTGAGAGTAAATTGCTTTCAACGAGAAATCGCAAGCTTATTAATTTTTTGTTTAAATCAGGAATTTACCGTCAAAAAGATTTTCTGGAAGCAACTTGCGGCAATTTCCCTGGATATTTTAATTCGAGCGCAACCATCTAAATATATATTTATTATCGGCCAGAATTTTTTAAGTCGATATCAGAAAGCAGAGCATTGCTTAGATCAGGGCTTTGGTGCTGGAGCAAGGAGCTGTGGAGAACACAGTTTTAACCGGAGCTAGGCTGAAGCTGGAGCAATGAAAATTTAACGGCTCCGATTCTTAATTTTTTCAACTATTGTTTATTTACAATTAATTGTTTTCGAAGTCTTCATTGTCATTACCATTGCAGTAATGAAAATGGTAATTGAAATATTCAATTGCCAGTAATGGTTGTGGTAAGAGTAATCACTACATATTTACAAAGATGCCTGAAATGCACAATTTTAATTACCAGGTGTAGCAGTTAATAATTCTTAATTCTGGAATTAAGCAGTGGTTCACAATCTTAACTGTTTCTATTGCTACGACAGCAGCTTTCAACACGTTATAGTTGTTGTACGAGTTAGTATCAAAATTTTGTTGGTATTGTAAATATGTCTAGTTTTGGGGCAAAATGATTTTGCGGTACGACAACGTCTCATCACACTCTTCTGTGTCGAAAATTTTGGAGACATGTACCCAAAAATTACGATTTGTTCCTTAAATTAAAACTTCAGGAAATTGTACTCCAAATTTGAAAAATGGGTAAGGATACATATATAAGAATTTAAAATAAAGAAAATGATTTTTATTAGGAAAATTATATGTAATTAAAGCTCGGAGTGGAGCACGGCGCGGAGCAACCCGAAAATTTTGCTGCTTCAAAGCCCTGGTTTAAATTGCCAAAGGAAAAGAGGGAAGAACACAGAGGAAGAATGAACAGTGAACTTTCATTTTGAATTTGGTCAAGTCATAATAGTCGGTAGAAATATTTCCACGAAGATATGCTTCAACAGGGAATATAAATATTTCTGTAATGCGAAATGCATTGGAACACTGTGTTCATATGGAATGCTCGAGAAATTTCTTTAAGCAGGATATAAATGATGCAGATTATGCTGTATTTGTTACATCGTTTAAAAAGCCGAGACACCTGGCTGCATCTTTCGACAAGCCCAAAGTGTATGACCATAACATTTGAATTGACATGCCCCGAAACACCGAAATTCGTTGATTTCGCAATTAACCCCAGCCATAACTATAGAAGGCTATGCTACGTAAAATTATATCTTATATGTTGTAGTGACCTGGCGAGAATTGTCGCAGTTGTAAACTTTTCAGAAAATAACCTTGAGAAATCGATATCGCAAAAAGCAGATATGAAGTAACTTCCATTTTTTAAGTATTAAATATTTTCAGTACCGAAATCGTTGTGTTCATATCTGGAGACACACGAAGATTAATATATTTAACTCGTATGTAAAATAGCTTTAATATATTGACGTGAAACGTGGAACAAAACTCGTGACTTAAGCGGAAGCGGGGTTTACCAATCGCTGTCTTAGGAGAATATTGCGAATATATTCGTCAGACATGATATCAGCGATAGATCAAACTCCATGCCACATAAAAATCTCGAAACGTAAATCCATCCTAGTACCATTATAGGGAAGCAAAAGGGAACGGTCCTTTGATACGTAAAGAAAGCAGCTCGAAGTACCGAAAATTAAACCGAACTGGAGCGAAACCCAAAAATTAGCCTTCCCACACATTAGAATGGACGTTGGGAATAAATATACACTATATTTGGCATTCTGGGTAATCAACTTATTTTCAATTCAATTCGCTCTTTTTCTATTTTACCGCCGACCAATTTAGAAACTGATTCCAGCACTGCACAACAGAATTTAAACAGCATCGAAATGGCAAGGTCAAACTCATCAGTACGATATGACAAGACCGAAACCATCAATTATACCAGTTCACCTTTACGATCGTGTCATGCCGATTAGTGAAATTCCATTCGTTTCTGTGTTTGGTCTGAACTCTCGGCAATAAAACTGCTGCCGACTCAGTTATTGCTGCCTTGTAGTCGTACCGGTTATAGCGAGTCAATACAATAAATTCCTCATCGAAAAATCTGTGTCCTTTCATTTCTTATCGATCCGTGCAAGTTACTAAATACGACTATACAAGGTAGTTAGTGTCATTTTCGGTTTGTCGTGTCGTGCTAATTTGATATATGTCAGCCATTCTGCGAATTCAGACCGAAACTGCAAAAGAATTCGTATAATCATACAATCGCAGTTTCCAATTTGAAAATATGTGCGTTCTAATTTTTTGGGCAGACGCAGTCACACGCTTGTAGCCATGTGTTTATACTATTACGTTGCATTTGAATATCGAAAGTAAATTAATTTTAAATGCTATTACTCGTTATTAATGTCTGTCTGTTGAGTGATAGCGTTAGATATCACCTATTTGTTTCACAGCTGCAGAGTTCAAATCAAATGTTAAGCTAAAAGCTCATGAAAATCAAAGTGAATGAAAAAAAAAAAAAATAAAACATTGATTGATACAACATAAATATACTAACTCAAAACATAAAGATTTCAAAACACTTTTTCTTTTTACATTTACAACATTAATTATAATATTATTAATAAATAAAGAAAATTAGAATTTTTTTTTCTTTCACTCACCTTTCATAGAGGCACGCTGAATCCAATTGCGACTGTGACAAAGCCAAATTATAACGTCCATCTGAAGGTGAGTCCACAAAACGATACGATGCAACTCGTCCAAACATGACAACTGAACCGTTCTACAAAAGAAAAAAAAAATAAGCAATTTAATGAAAGAATTTTAATAAAAATTATAACATAACTTTACATATGTAAATTTAAAAGTAATATCTACTGCGATCAACAGCTACAAAGAAAGAGAAAAAAAAAACAGACAAACTTCCACCTTCTTCAAAAGCAAATCTGAAACTAAACGATGATGATGAGATGAGGGGCGTATCGAAACTGTCTGTATGTTGCACTCATTAAAAAGTGGCATCATCATTTCATTTGATTTCATTTTTTTTTAATTTTTTTTACTTTTCATTTGTACGCCATACGCCCCTTCTTTGTATTTATGAATTAGTTTATCTGTATTATCTGCTCTTTCTGTATTTGTTGTTATACATAATACAAAAACAACAGATCGAGAACAACAACAAATATACGCAACATGACAAAATTTGTATCTCAATACATTATACTCGTAGCAGCATTGTTTTACATTTGCTTTTGTTTATTTATTTAAATTTTAAGCTAAATATTGAAACAGTTTACCATGAGCACCATGTACAGCAAAAATGTAAAATTCATGCAACTTTCGGCCCAAAATTCGATTTATATTAGAAATAAACACAATTTCGGTTTGATGTTCCTATTTTTTTTTTTTCATGTACAAGTTATATATGCAATTGTTTAAGTTCAATGAACCGAAACTGAATTGCCAAATCAATTGAATTCTAATAGCTAAATTTAGTGAAATTTGCAAAATTTCGATGTTGACGATTGGTAAAAAGTAGATTTTTTTTTTTTTTGATGATTACGCATTAAGCGTGAGAAATTCTAATGGAAAATGAGTTGATTTCGCTTTATGCTTAAAAAATGTTATGACGATTTTTAGGGAGAGTCACAAATATGAAATAGTCACAGATTATTACTGCTGCATGCTGATGGAAAGACAGGAAAGTAGAGAAGTTTCGAATGAATTTGATCTAAAAATAAAAATATGATTTTTATACTAAATTTCCCATTTTTCAACTTTTTCTGACACCTATAAGTGTAGGTGGGAAATATTAATACATCCTTCATATTTCGAAAACTTTACAAGTTTGTTGTAATAAATTGTAATAAAAAAAATCACAATACTGTTGTAATATTGTTATCTATATATGTTAATTTTCGACATAGGGTAGAAGGGGGAGCATTCGCCAATTTTTTTTAAAGCGTTGTCTAGGCTAAACTAATATTTTTTTTGAAAAATTATTTTTTAATTAGAAATTTACATTTATTAGTTTTCATCTGTTATCTTTATTTTATTTTATTTTTTTTTATTTCACATTGTAACTAGTTAACATTGAATAAACTAACGAACAATTTGTTTTGGGTTTTGTATAACACAATTAAACTATAAGATGCTCTACATAATGCCTGCAGAGAGGTTGGCTACGGCACGAGTTGGTGCGGCTTTTTACGTTTAAGCCTTTCTTTCCATTCGCTGGGGTCAGCTAGGATTGCGGCTTCACTGTTTACATGGTGATATAGTCTTTCCATGTGAGATTTGGTATTTTTTTGTATTCTTATCTTTATGAGTTGATTATCTTCATGATTTCTATTATTTTTTTTGATGATTTTCCAAATAGTCCAAAATGGTGAAAGTGCCCCAGTCATGGGGTACATTCGTCAAGGGGGTGGGTGCAACCGCCAAGAAATAAAATTCAAGGTTTTTGATAAAGTAATAGTTATTTTTTTTTTAATTTTTGTTCTTGTATATTACTATTACATATTAACAGTCAGAATAAGTTCTACTTATTTTTAATTTATGAACATTTATTTATAACATAAAGTAACAAAAATATAAATGATTCATTTTTTAAATATTTCGTTAAAAAATATAAGTTATTTATTAAAAAAAAAATAAGCAATTGTATATACATGTAAATAAAAGTGGATAGTACTGATCCAGAGGAATTTATTTAGATATGACTTAATTTAACATTATACTGTCTAAAATTCATATCATATGCCGTCGAAACCTCCCCATCCGCATTCTGGTGAATGTGCCCCAGGAGCAACCACTTGAATATTTATAAAAATAAACTATTGCTTTTTCTTTAATTAAATAACACCGGAATAACATAATTGAACAGCTTTTTTCTCACTCAATAAATAAAAAAGTTATTACAAGATTTACCTACTATCAAATATTTTTGCAACCACCCGAAAACACACAAAAACACGTCTGCCCACGATCACTTACAAAGCTCAACTGTCAAAGTAGAAGGGATGAAAGATGATCAATAAAAGCACAAATTATAGATTGTTTCAATTACAAAACTTTCTTAAATTAGAAGATAAGGGGGGGGGGGGGAGGGGGGGTGGCAAATGTGCCCCAGTGGCAAATGCTCCCCCTTCTACCCTACAGTGATGGCCACGTAAGTCTCTGAGTGGTAACGCATATACATATGGCATGCGCAAATACTCCTTCCAATTATAGTTGGTTGCCCCAGATAAAATAGTGAATTATCATTTATTTTATTTTTAAATTGCATTTATTTATAATAAAAAAATAGTAAACACGATTAATTTTATAAAAAAGAATGATCTAACTTTTTATAAAAAAAAAAAAATCAATATTTAAAACTGAAAAACGGTGTCTTCAATTATATGACCAGCACTGTATACAATTCTTTGAAAATAAATAATACTAACAATTTTACACTATGCTACCCTAAATACTGACTATAAAATTTTTGTTTTGTTTTGTTTTCATTTTTATTCCATTGTTACTTTAGTACCAATTCAGAAGATAAAGAATTTTTAGCATACAACTTTTTTTTTCAAATTTATTAAAGAATTTTTGAAATGTTATTCTGTGAAAATATTCACAGACATACAGTCTCGCAACAATTGACACATAGATATATGCAAATATATTCATATAAACATATATACAAATATTTTTTACTTTTACAGCAGCAAAAATTTGTCGTTGATAAATTTCTAAGAAAGTTAGTTGAAGTATTTCCTCTTTTTTATTTCATTTTCTATTTCTTGAGATAAGGTAATCAAATTTGAATAAAAGCTTGTAAATTTATGGAATAATATTATGAAATTGTCAACAAATGTAAAACCGTAATTCAAATACAGTTATTGTTTATATGAATGCATAAAACAATGTATAATTTATAAAGAAAAAGGTAAAAGTGTTTAAATTTTTGCAAATGCTTTGTATGGAATTTGGTTTGTGCCAACTTCTAAAACCGGAAGCAATGTATTTCGAGTAGCACACTTGTTTTCGAATAAAAGCAAAAAAATAAAAAAAATACTAGTTGTTAACGCCTAAGGCTACAATTTTGCCATTGCGGATTCGCTAAATTTTCAAGGCACAAGGCATACTGAAAAAGTTGTAATTCGAAAAAGGAATTTTTTTAAATTATCAAAAAATGTCAGAAAATAATTTTCAAAGTTCTGTTTTTTGAATTGTGTCACAGTGGAAGACCTCCTTAAGTTCGAAAAACACATGGCAAAAAAGTGGTTAGCCTTAGAGATGAACGATATATCGATGACTTTATATCAGCGACCGCTAAGTCACTGTAGTAGCTACCAGCGACCACTGTATGTTAGTGGAGACTGAGAGCTGCGGTCACTTTCAATATTTCAAACTTTTTCTTATGAATTATTAATTTACAACAATTTTTTATACTTAGAAGAAGGAAGTATTGGGAGTATGAATGTATAAACTCGTATTTTTTTCGTAATTTGGACATTTATTGTGAAAAAGTGATTATAAATTTATTCTTTAAATTATTGTCCATCGTTAGCCACAATCTTAGGCACTTTTTAACACTGCTGCTAAATCGGCATGCAATTCCTCCAAACCTAGAGGTAAGACTAAACCTTTATGGTGGACCCCGGAGATTGCAGAGCTACGAAAAGTATGCAGAAGACTCTTTAATAGAGCCAAGGCTTTCAATGACTGGTTTCTCTTTAAATCTAAACAAAGGGAACTTAAGTACGCTATAAGAAAAGCCAAAAGGGCGTCTTGGAGGAACTTCTGTGGTAGCATAGAAAGCTTCTCCGAGACTAGCCGACTTCGAAAACTCTTGAATACGACCCCTAGGGCTCTCGACTGTATCCAGAAATCCGATGGTCACTGGACTGATTCTGGGATCGAGACCTTAGAGGTCCTCCTGTATACTCATTTTCCAGGGGGTAAAACCTTCGTTGATCATAGTCCTCCTGTGACCGATCATCTTTTAAGTAACACCTCCCCTTTTCAATTGACCGAAACTCTTCTAAAGTGGGCCATCAAATCCTTCAGCCCCTACAAATCTCCAGGGCCAGATGGCATCATTCCCGCGGATATTCAGCAAGGGGCTGAACACGTAACATCATGGCTATTGCAAATTTATAATGCTTGCCTAAAATTTTCGTACAAAAGCTGGAGAGAGGCTCGTGTAGTCTTCATACCCAAAGCAGGGAAGGCGTCCCATATCAACCCAAAGGACTTCAGACCGATCAGTCTGTCCTCCTTTTTCTTAAAAATATTAGAAAGGGTTCTTGATTTTCATATCAGGAATTCTATCAATCCTACTCTTTTATCCAAATCACAGCATGCCTATACTAAAGGGAAGTCTGTGGAAACAGCGCTACATGTACTCATTGAGGAAGTTGAGAAATCACTTTCCAACAAGGAGTTCACACTTGCAGTGTTTCTCGATATCGAGGGGGCTTTCAACAATGTCTGCCCCGACGCTGTCGTTAATGCCTTAATAAATCTTAATTTTGATGTTAATCTGGTTAAATTTATAGGACAACTACTTAAAACACGTATCATCAGCTCCTCTATCGGAAATGATAAAGTCAAAAAGGTTGTCAATAGGGGCACACCACAAGGAGGTGTATTATCGCCTCTTATTTGGAATCTGGCGGTGAACACACTGCTAAACAGATTAGATCAAACCGGCTGCAAAATAATAGCTTATGCAGATGACATTGCTATTGCAGTATCCGACAAATACGTTGCTACTCTTTCAGAACGGCTAAATCACTCACTTAGCATTCTGTCTCACTGGTGCCGTGAATTCGGTCTTAATGTTAATCCTGCCAAAACAGAGGTTATGCTTTTCACTAGAAAGTATAAAATACCAACTTTTGCCCTACCCAAAATTAATGGTATCTCGCTTTGTCTTAGTAAGCGCGTCAAATATTTAGGACTTGTTCTTGATCCTAAACTTCAATGGAAAGCTAACATAGCAGAGAGAGTACGGAAAGCCTCTTGCGCTCTCTACTGCTGTAAGAGGGCTTTAGGAACAAGATGGGGTCTTCAACCTCGAGTCACTTCCTGGCTCTATTCAGCAGTGGTCGAGCCTAATCTTCTTTATGGATCCGTCTTCTGGTGGCCAGCTACTTCAAAGGCGGTCAACCTTAAACCACTGGATAAGGTTAGAAGAACGGCAGCCATATTGATTACTGGGGCCCTCCGTACTACCTCCACGAAAGCTCTCTTCGCAATCCTTCATTGGTTGCCAACCTCACTTCTGGTCAAGCAACAAGCTAAGTGCTCTGCTGTCAGACTCAGTGCCCTAACTCGCTGGACCCGGTCAAACCTGGGCCATGCCAAGATTTTAATCCACGATACGTCCGTACCAACTAACGTAGACTACATTTGCTCTACCCCTAATTTAAACCACACGTTCTTCACCCATATCCCCAGTAGAGAGGAATGGGTTAATGACGAGGTGGTCACTGACAATTTAATTGACATCTATACAGATGGATCCAAATCGGAGGAAAGAGTCGGCTGTGGCATCTTCTCTAGTAAGCTAGATCTCAGACTCTCTTTCCGACTTCCTGACCATTGCAGCGTCTTTCAGGCGGAAGTAATGGCTATCTATCAAGCGTCCAAGTGGCTTATTCGCAACGATTCATTCGATACGAATATCCGCATCTACACGGACAGCCAAGCAGCAATCAAGTCCCTTGCCGGTGTTTTCACTACATCAAAGCTTGTTCTCGACTGCCGATCTTCACTCAACATTTTGTCGAGTCACTCTCAGGTCCACCTATATTGGGTGCCTGGACATATGAATATTTCAGGTAACTGCAATGCCGACGAGTTAGCAAAACAGGGCTCGCAACTTACAGATATATCACCTACCTGCACCATTGGTGTCCCTCTTACGTCTATTAAATTAGCCATTAAGCAAAACTACCTTGAGGAAGCAAAAAGATCCTGGGTAGCGGAGCATACCTGTGGTATTACCAGGCTAACATGGACCACTATGGACAATAAACGTACTAGACAGCTACTCAACCTAAGCAGAAGCTCCATCAGCATAACGACTTCGGTGCTCACGGGACACTGCATAATGGGGAGACATGCTGCAAGACTTGGACTGCCATTCAATGACTTCTGTCGGGGCTGCGGCTCTGAGGAGGAGGAAGAAACAGTCCTTCATTTCATGTGCGAATGCCCATCCCTGGCCAGGAGGAGACTAAAACTCCTGGGTTCACCTTTCTTCACTAGTCTGTCCGAGCTATCATCCATAAATATTAAGGACATAGCCAGATTCATTATGGAATCCTCATGGTTCTCCACTCCGTAAATGGGGGAGTCGCGCCGTACTGTGGTATCACAATGAGCCTAATTTGTGCTTAAGTGTGCTTTCAAGCAGAAGGCTGCCACTCCAACCTAACCTAACCTAGCCACAATCTTTTCCCATCTTTCTGGTAGCATACGGATTCCGCGTCGAAAGAGCTCCTCACCTTTTGAGGCTATCCACGAATCGACCCATTTTTTGAATTCTTCGAAAGAACGGAAGTGCTGTTCAGCCAGGCCATGCGTCATCGATCGGAACAAGTGGTAATCAGAAGGAGCAATGTCTGGAGAATACGGCGGGTGGGGTAGCACTTCCCATTTCAGCGTTTCCAAGTATGTTTTTACTTGCCTTGCAACATGCGGCCGAGCATTGTCGTGCTGAAGAATAACTTTGTCCTGTCTATTCTCATATTCTGGCCTCATATCCTTTAATGCTCGGCTCAAAAGCATCAATTGTAGTCGGTAGCGGTCGCCAGTGATCGTTTCATTCGGTTTCAACAGCTCATAATACACGACACCTTTCATATCTTACCAAATACACAGCATGAGCTTGGATCCATGGATGTTCGGCTTTGCCGTTGATGTTGATGCATGTCCGGGCGGTCCCCATGATTTTTTACGCTTTGGGATATCGTAACGTATCCACTTTTCATCGCCAGTCACAATACGATGCAGAAAACCCTTTATTTTCTGTCGTTCAATCAGCAGTTCACATGTGAAAAATGGTCGTTCGACGTCTCTCGGCTTCAATTCGTACGGCACCCAATTTCCTTGCTTTTGAATCATTCCCAATGCTTTTAATCGTTTAGAAATGGTTGATTGATCAACTCCTAAAGATTCTGCAAGTTCTTGTTGCGTTTGACATGAATCTTCTTCGAGTAATGCCTTCAATTCTTCATCTTCGAACTTTTTCGGGCCGCCTGAACGTTCCACTTTTGAAACGGGCATACCACACCTGACACATTCTAACGTCTATAGCACAGTCAGGATAAGCTTCAGTGAGTAAACGCTGTGCTTCAGTTGCGTTTTTCTTTAAATGGAAGAAGCAAATTAAAACTTCCCGCAAATGTTGTTTTGTTGGCACGAAATTCGATATTTTCAGCTATAGTAAAACACTTTTGTAAAATTATGAAAATTATTTGACAGATCAATTCTTATAGTATTTTTGGCGCTCTTCGAGATAGATTAGTTGTCAATGTAAAAAAAATGGCGCGTATGATAGATATGAAGTTAGTCACAATTACGAGTTTATACATTCATACTCCCAATATATTTATGTTTTTGTTTTTCTTTCATATTTTATCATAAATTTATCCTTTTGTTTCATTTTTATTAGTTTTTGCATTAGAAGATAGTAATAACATTAATAAAAATTTGTATGTCATATCTAGATATCTGATTCGGCTAACTTTTCTTACTTAACCAGCGACCTTTATTGCTGTTAGAAATAATGGTTACTTCAAAGTCGCTGTCGCCAAGTCTCTGGTGAGCAAAACGTCAGTGCTAAGCTCGTCTCTAGTTAGCCTATCTATTAAATAAAATATTTGGCGTTTTGTCATACATAGTTACAAAAAATTTTACTCTTTGATTGATGTCTACGCGGCTCTTTAGTTACTCTCGTAATGGAACTTTGTTTGATGGTACCAGGCCACTGCGACGTCGCGGGTGAAGCTAATGAACTTTTCTGCGAGCTCGGTTCCTTTTTTTAAAACTTACACAAGCCACAAGACTAAGTCGAACTTTCGTATCTATTCATGCTGTGTGAATTATAATTGTACACGAACGCAAGGTACCTAAAGTTGTATGCCGAATCCGAAGGCGAAATGAAAAGCTTTTCTTAGGCAATTTTAGCGCTTTGAAGTTTCCCAATGTGTAAGAAAATGTATCTCTTCTACTTTTCGATTTTGACCCTACCGAGCATTGAACCCGCGCACACCTATCACTACGCCACGGTGACCACAAATGACCTTTCTATATGAACATTATGTGCTCAGTTATCATCTGAACGTCATCTCATAAATTACAAATTAAATACATAAGGATTGACATTTGCTATTGTTGCTGTTTGAAGCTATAACAAAAACGAAGGTTACTTGCCCAAAAAACCCATTTATAATGAGGAAAAGAAGTTACGATCTGCCCTGAGTCACATCTTAAACTATTACACAGCGAATATCAGAGATGAGGTCGCACAGATTGCACTACAGCAACCACAATACGGCTTACCTTTTTACTTACACACAGCAACCAACAAAGCCTACTTCTCTCACAATGACAGATCGAATCGACGCAGCGAACTTCCTGGACCTTGAAATTACTGATTGTTTGTATTAACAATAAACTAATAGATAAAATTCATAACTTTGATTGCAGTTTAACCTCTTCCAAATCGATCATTAAAAACTTGTTCCTAATTAAAAAACTAAAGAACTTTGTCGGAATCCTCCCTAGAATTGACACATCATTTTTAGTAAAACGGGCTTTAGACTGTTTAGTAGATTCTATGCCTGAGCATTATGAATTCGTATATCAACTTCACAGATTGTGTACGACAGAACATATTGCTCAATGAAACCGCATCTTTTTATGCAAAGGATGTTCTATACCTTAATAACACAGACCTGCGAGGCTTAAACTAATTAACAACGTTCTCCTATGTGCATTTGACCAAAATTGGCATTTTTCGCACTTTTGAACTAAGATTTTTCTTGATAGAAGAATTATACATCCTTATTCATATTCAGTGCACAAAAATACATAGAAAATCACTGTTTGTTTAAAAAAAGTTAAATTTGTTCATTTTCGTAGGACTGTGTGATAAATAGAATAGGATAACATATTTTGACCTAATTGGGATACTATAAATATAATGCAGAAAAAACTCTATTATTATTAATTTTGTTTGGCATAACCGTTGGGGTCCTTGCAGTATCCTGATCACAGTGGTTAAGTTTTGTTTTATCTTTAAGAAGAGAGGTTTTTTCAAGCATTTTAGTATTCTCTAGTTATCGAGTCTAGCGAAAAAGAGAGAGAAAAAAAAATAAAACTTGTGCCCGTGTGCAAGTGGCATTGGTTTATGAAAACGCTTAGCTTTTTAATTGGTATAAACACCCTATTAATGTCAAAATAAAAATCCTTTGTCAAGATTTTAATTTGAAAAGGTCGTAAAACATATTAATCACTTCCATTGACGTTCGATGATTTCATTTTATTCCACCAAATTTTGAATTCCATGTATTTAATAAATGATTTTAAATGAGAGCGTCCTCCCAGGACAATTACACATACATAAGCACCATTGTTTACTGTCTGTCCGATACATGACATGTTCATTTAAATTGCTAACCCACATTAATGCCTATATATTTATACTCACAACAAATACACATCTACACATATGTATTTATAAAATCTACATAAACGTTTTCATATTTTGATAGTAATTACCGAAACCAAAGTGAATCAACAACTTAAACGCAGCGATGGCACATGTCTGTACACTATTCAAATAAATGGCTTTAGTTAAAGGCACTTGCTGGCATAACACGACCAGTATATGTACAACAAAATGTCAATATAATTAAAATATGATATACTTGTGTGTGTAAATGCTAAAGTTGAAATGGTACTTAAAATACATTCGAGAATTTTCATAAATAACACAATTCTACTTATGTACATATGCATATGATTTGTTGATATAATTTACTTACATGCAAAATAGTTGGCTGCGATATATGGTGGCCATTGACAAAGGTCAAAGCGTCAGTATGCAATGGCGTCACAGTGCAAACACCTTCCAACAATGAGATAAGACAATGACGCGGTTGTATGGAAGGTCCAAACAATTGCAGACAATTTGTATTCGCAGATCCGACCTGAAAATTAAAAAAAAAATAAATAAAAATAAGAATGAAACATAATGAATTAAAAACAATTACGAATGTATGTATAATTAATGTGTTCAAGTATTTACCTCAACTGGATCGCTACCCAATTTAATACGTCGTCCACCATCACCGCTATGCGTTACTTCAACTAAAACTGGTCCCTCACGATCACTTGATATGCTATTGGTCCCATTGGATGCACCCAAAGGTTTTTTCTTACGTCGACGCGGCTGTGAGTCTGCTGGACGTCTTCGCACGTGAAACATAATCGAACCTGAAATGAAAAATAAAAAATAGAAAAATTAATTGATTAAAAAAAAAAGTAAATAAATCAATAAATTTTGTGCGAGTCCTAATTCTAAATATGCCCTAGATAATTTTTATTGAAATTTTATTATGGGTATTTGGAATTTTTCCAAATATTTACTTGTTAAATTCATTGTTGCGTTACGTTTGCATTCTAAATTTTGAGTGCGATTGTGATTTTATGAAGCAAATGCATCGAGAAAATGAAAATACAATTTCTGATTTTCCCTAAACGCATAAAATGAAAAATGTTTTTTTTTTTTTTTTTTTTTTTTTTTGAATTCTGCTAAAATTCTATTGTACAGCAGATGTTGCTGAAAACTTGCTGTAAGGCAATTGCAAATATCAACGAAATTCAAATGCATCGTTTTGCGTTTCAAATTTTAGTAATAGTAATGAGTAAAATTACTTAAAAGTTTTGATATTAGTAGGTGAAATTTATTACCCACCTACGGTATACAAATTTTCAAATCATGCCCAGCCTTTTTCGTACAAGAACTTTCTACACGACAAAATATGGGTAGGATTGGAAAAGGAGGTGTGGCACCTCGCATATAATCTGAATTTTCATTATGGGATACCTCAAGAACCAGTTGTGGTACGGTACTAATATTTGGTATTAGTCATACTGAAGATGTTGTGAAGCTTGAGATTTTAATTTGAAATGGGTGTGGCACTTCCCCAACAATTGTCATGCTTTTAAGAGTATATATCCGGAACTATTAACAGTACAGTACTGAGATTCGGTAAAAGAACGTTGATTAACAATACAATGTTACTGGAAAAATGTGGATGAATTTAAAAAAAGGTGGTGGCACCTACGATATAATCTGTAGTATTTGTCAATACTGTAATGTAGTTTGATATTTTAGGTTATAATGGGTGTGGCACCTCCTATACAAATCGCCTATTGCAAAAATATGGATAGCTTTGCTTTAGTTGGTGTGTACCAGGATTTTTATTACGGCAATCTTCGAAACCATTCACAGCACAATACTGAAATTTGGTACCAAAAGGAATGCTACAAAAAAAAAGTTGATGAGATTGAAAAAGAGAGCGTGACATCATCTATTCTTTTTTCTTTTTTATGTATTAATAAGTTTTGTCTTTTTCTTATATATTGTAACAAAGATTTATTTTCTAACTACCCAAACTTTACTAGGGTCAATTCTGAAGGGGTCGGCAAAGAAGACTTGATCAGCTAGTTCTTTATAAAGCAATATTTCGTTAAAATTTCTTAAACGCTAATGCTTGTTGATTTTTTTTCCAGGCAGTGTAATTGTAGATTCTTCTTTTTTTCTTAATTCCAAAATTCAATTTCTTTCCAATTCTTTTACTTGCCCAGTGCATCGTAAACACTATGGCTATTCTAATCCCAAAGGGATTGATCAATTTTATTTTAAATTGCTATTGTAGACGAAACTAATCTCTAAACTCTTCCATCCTTTATTCCTTATGGCTCCTATTAAGCTTTACTCGATTAAAATGTCTTTCATTCGAATAAAGAAAAGAGAGGTCGAATCAGTTTCCCCATTTCTTACCCTGTCATTCAAAATTTTTCACTTTACTGTATTTGAAAAAATCTTAGCAATAGCAGCATCGCATCGATTTCAGTTTCTATATGAGAGTTTATTTATTTATTTTTTTTTTTTTTTTTTTTACTACTGCTGCTGTTCTGTTCACATAGTTAATTCACCCGCTTCACACTTGCAGTCGATAGACTTGCAGGCATTCGGTTAAAGCAAAGCATAACATCCGCAACCACAACTGAATATCTCATCTCAATACAGAGAGAGATTCTAAATATAATTCAAAGTTTATTTTCCGATTTCAGTTTCAACGTTTTTCTTTTTATTATTTTTTCCCGTTTCGTTTTTTGTTATATCTTTATTTGTTCGTACAAAATGTTTAACGAACCATGAAAGCATGTGGAAATGTTTTGTTTTTGTTATTTTTTGTCTTTTTTTTTTGTGTGCAATTTGCAATTCTACTTTTACATAGTTTAAAAAAGCATATGACTTCACCGATACATATATATGCTCATAAATACATACATACTCAGTACAACCAAAAGGAGAGGGAGTGCTTACTTTGTGGAATGAAACTAGCTGAATGAAAGGAGAGTGGGGGGAGGGGGGGGGGGGGGGAATAAAAACTGTAATGGTGATGACGCCTCATTTATCATCAACATCAACATTTTTTTGCAATATACGTATACAATGATTTGGCATTATTTCTTAAAGGAAATTAGAAACGGAAGTACAATGTAAAGAAAGAAATTGATTTTCGTAAGATATCATAAATTTTATAATTTATTAAATTCATATTTTCAGCTTGTCTTTTTTAGTATTCACTAGGATCGAACGATTGTTATGTCTACACTTAAACATTTATAGAGCAAATAAAAGCATCTGACTACAGACAGAATTATTATAATAAATCTATAGGGTATCAGGACTGCTCAACTTAATCCTTTTACAATCGAACTCGAACCAGTGGAAATTTCACAAAACTTTTTTATGGAATTGAATTTACTGACGCAGCTTTTTTTTAAATTTTTTTAAACATATAAAAAACCTATGAAAATAAATAATTATAAAAACTATAAAATAAGGCACAAGAGTCTTACTTGGAAGGGACATGAAATTATACTGATAAATCTAAAATATACTAATACCACCTTGATCAAAAAGTTCCCGGAATAACCACCGTGTAGCGCTCCCATCATGTCGATTTGAGTTCTGTTTTTTTTTTTGTTAAGTTGGTATATCTGTTGTTGATATTCCCTCTAAATCTTAGCGTCATAGCTTAACATTTGCAAAAGTTACGTAGCCAAGAGTACATCTATCTCTGTGTGTGTTGGCGATTTTTTACAATTTTATTAAATTGTTTCGTATTAAATTTTGCGTAAAAAACGGATTTAATGGTGCGCGAACGTTGGAAATGTTGGAAAAGTTTTGGCAACTATTCTCTAAAGAAAACCGTCGTTTATCAGTGACACGAGCGGTTCAAAAGTGGTCGTGAGTCAATCGAAGATGATGAACGCAGTGGCAGACTATCGACATCGAAAACCGACGAAAACGTTGATAAAGTTAAAGAAATTTTGGCCAATAACAGCAAATTAACCATCAGAGAGCGTTTGAGGTGTTTGCGTGAAGCAATTTGCCGAAGGAGACCAGAATTGTGGACAGAAAACTCGTGGATTTTGCACCATGATAACGCACCGTCGCACATTGCCATCATAATTCGTAATTTTTTGACGAAAAATGCAACAAATACAATCCAAAACCCATCGAATTCACCTGATTTGGCTTCTTGTGACTTCTTTCTGTTCAATCGAGTTAAAAAACCATTACGGGGAACGCGTTTCAGCAGCCGAGAGGAAGTCATGGAAAAATCGCAGGAAGCACTGATGGACATAACGAAAACCGAATATAAAAAATGTTTCGAGGATTGGATCAAGCGCTGGCATAAGTGTGTTGCAGTCGATGGCGATTACTTTGAAGGGAACAATATAGATTTAGATGAATAAAACTGGCATTTTTAATTTTCTGAATAAATTCCGGGAACTTTTTGATCAAGGTGGTATGTATATATTTCTGAAAATATGAAAGATGGCCACATTTCGTACCAAAAAATTTCAGACAAACAGCCAACTTTATGTTTAGATTAATTAAGACTTACGAAACAAATAAAATAATATTTTTCTACCTATGAAAATAAGACTAGATCGACATACAGGAGACTTTTGTAATCCCCATTATGAGAATGTTTTTTGAGAAGAGTTTACTCCCTCTTTTTTTAAATTTATTTACAGCCGCTCACCTACCAATGTGAAAACCAAGGGAAAAACTGAATTTATCCTTGCACTCGAGAGCGCCTTAGGACGGTTTTGTTAAAATTTTGTTCACAACGATTTTTTGGACCAAGAAACCCATAATCTAAAAAATATTCAATAGGGGGCATTAAAAGTTAGTTTTCTTAAAAAAAAAAAACGCTGTCATGATGGGGGTTAAAAATGGATCCTTGATCCTTTCTAATGTACAAAAATAATTAACAATACATAAATTGGTCTAATAGAAAATTAAAAACAAAAATAATATTGAAAAATAATTGACACGATAACAGCTAATGCCAAATATTAGAACAATCCAAAAATCATGTCAGAAAAACTACGGGTAGTGTTACCAGTGTTCGAAAAATAGAACAATCCGATTTACATCCACCTGGTAATAACTTCATGTCTTATTTATTCACCAAAAATTAGAAACTTTTGCCTCAAAGGCTCAAATGAATTTTTTAAACCGATGATTATCATATAATTAATTAATTCTTTTTTTTCAAACTGTCTAAATTAGTTTTTTGTACATTCATGCAACACCATATCGAGAGTGGGGATGTGTAATTCTTGTTATAGGAAAATTTAAATAATATTTAAGTTCAAACATTTGCAAAATTTTTTGGAAGATATTTAAAAAAAAATGCTCAAAAATAAATATAAAAATATCTATTCGAAAAACTAAACAACAAAAACGATATAGGTGAAAAGAATTTACATTACTTGTACTTTTAGATGAACTTGTAGGGTTCTGAGACCCCAATGAAAATTATTTTCTAACAGTTGCCTCTATGTTTTATCAACGAACACCAGTTTAGGTAGAAAATCCTATCCGATTTTCTTCATTCCTCGTTAGTTTAGGGAGCGTGTTATGAAATATACATTTTCAATCTATTCTTGCATTACCATTTGATGACGAGCCAAGGCTAAGTGATAATCACATAAAATGTCTTTTACATCATTGCAAATAAATTCCAGTACTTTTTTAAGAATTTTGATTTGAGTTTTGTGATCTGGAATGGTGAAAACATTAACTACTAAGATTTTCCCTTCAAGAACTATTAAGTTTTTTCTAGGTTTATAGACTTTATAAGCATTCAACTGAATTTCCAATGATACAAATATTATAAAAACATTCATGCACAAATATGTTGGAATATTTTTTTTCTTCAGATGAGTCAAAAGCAAGAAAAAAGTCCATAGTAAAGAGAGAAGTATTCAAAAATCATGCACTCTATTACATATCCACATTGAAATTTCGAGGCAAAACTTTAATTCTTTTAATTCTTTAGCGAAAACGAATTAAAACTGCAAAGATTTTATGAGAACGCTATATTGTAGAAATTCGAGCCCATTAAATGAATTTAAAATGCTCATAAGGGGAATGATTATTGGAGAGTTTCTTTTTACTATGGGCCCATTTCTGATCTCTAAGGCATCTCAAAGTGGAAAATAATTTCAGAATGTTTGTAGTGCATTTTTAGGAGCAAGCTCTCTACAGTATTATGAAATCAAGGTTTGGAGCAAAATACTCCAGAACGATGTAAAAATCTTATTTTCAATATAGAAGACCAAGTGACTAAAAGATGGCCATTTTGGATGCCTAAGCTTTCGAGAACTTATTTTTGTACCATCGTTCTGTCACTTAGTATAATTAAACTTTAAAAGAAAATCAAAACTAAATTACCCTCTTCAAAATATTATTGCTATTTCAATAACATTTCATGTAGTTTTATAATGATGTAAAAATACATTTGAAGCTATCTATCGTTGAGAAGATATTTGGTATTAAAGTTTTGTTTTTATTTTGACAACTTATTTTCTACACCTACTGTGTATGTAGTACTACTACTATTGCTATTACATGTATGTAAATGTTCAATGAGATTTAAATATATCCAAATTAAAGAAAAGGCAAAATTATTTAATTTTTTAAGTAGCAGACACTCTGCTATCTTTTCGTTTCGCAAACCCACAAATTTCATCACATTTGTATAATTTCTCTTAATCCTGCTAACATAGAGAAAATTTAATACAATGCATAATTAATTTGAAATGCTTAAAAAGAACCTCAATTAGATAGACTTTTAATTAAATTTATTCATTCAGACACTTTTACAAAACCACTTTGTAACACAACCAACATACCACAATCATAATAAAACAAAAATAGCAAAGCAAATATAGTTAAGTGAACAAAAAGAGGAAAAAAAAATGTAACAAAAAAACAAAAGGAAAATATGTATGCAAAAACGAAAGGACAACTAACAAAATCAACAAAAAAAAAGGTATAAATACTAGCATACATGTGTAAATATATGCACAAAATTGAGTTGGTTTTAGCGGCTACATGAAATCTCTACAGATTAGGAAATTTGCCAGCATGTTGACAAATTTCATATGGGAAATTCTCTCTTTTTCTCTCTTTGACGGCAAATATGACATCAGTATGGAGTAAGGAATCTGTATAAGATTATAAATCTACGTAATATATTAAAAAAAAATTATTTAAATTATTATTTCTTCTGTTTAGTCTTGTGTGTATGTACATTGTACTCCCGCTAAAGCAATGATTTTTACAACGATGAATGCATCCTCGACACAAACCATACATGACAGGCTGAGAGGAAAAGCGGGCTAAAATTTATATAAGAGCAAAAGTGAAATAATTTACAGTGTCAGTGCAAGAATGGCATAAGTAATACGGTTTAGAGTAAAAATGAAACGCCTTAAAAGTAAGAGCAAAAATGGTATAACAATTCTTTCAGAGCAAGAACAGCATAGTTTTTTATTCCGTTTTCGCTCTGAACATATTTCGGTTCACTTTTGCTCTGAACATATTTCGTTTTGCTTTTGCTCTTAAGTAAAATTATTCCATTTTTTTCTGAACGTAGAAGTTTTACTTTTCCTCTCAGCCTCTCAAATGGGGACGATTCGGTTTTATATCACTTTCGAATGATAAATGACAGGCTGAGAGGAAAAGCGGGCTAAAATTTATGTAAGAGCAAAAGTGAAATAATTTAGAGTGTCAGTGTTATACCATTTTTCTTCTCTCTCGTCGCGTCTCACATGACAGCTATGCCATCTGTTAGTTGAAACCAAACTTCTTATTTATACACCTTACACTATGTAATTAGAGTGGCTGCCAAACTATAAATATTTTTAATAGTGATGTAGTGATTGTCAAACTTTCATAACAGCCTAAAAGTATACTGTACTATAATTATGTATTTTATATTTAAATAAATAAACGCTAATATTATATATTATATTATATTTATATATATATTTTGAATATTTTATATTGTATTGTCATCCAGTTTTGAACTATGTTTAAAGTTTCAAGTCTCTAGCTTATCGGGAAGTTAGTTTAAACTCGATTGTAAAATTCCACCCGAACAGACCCCATAAAAAGCGAGTTGATATAAACGTAGTAATAAAGAACTACGAAAATACAACTATGAACTACGATCCACTGGTGATATCTTTTAACCCTTTAGTTTCCGCCTGTAAATAGCCTTCATCAAAAGAGGAGAAATTGCCACCAAAATAGTTTTCTGCTGCTACATTTTATCATATCGTTTAGGTCATTTCCCAAGCTTTAATCCTCAAGTTCCCAAGCATGTCTCTAGACAGCCTTCATCAAAACAGGAGTAATTACCACCTTAATAGTTTTTTGTTGCTACATTTTATCATATCGTTTATGGAAATTTTCAAGCTTTTAAGAAAATGCATCAGTTAAGAGTTTTGATTTGTATTACAGGCGTTAGCAACAGTCAAAGTCAATAATTTGTGAAAAACAAGAAAATTAATAATTTTGATTGAATTTGAGGTAAAAATAAAAAACATAAATAAAATACTTCACGCCATACCATGAGTAGCTAGGAATTTTAATTCTTTATACAAAATAAACAATTCTCTATCTGAGAATCGAAACCGTTGAGAATTGGTCCTTCGAGCATTTAAGAGCTAAGTCAAGGAAGTGACTTATTTAATTAGAACAACCCATTTGGACTTTTTTTTAAAAGAATTTAACCCCATCTGGGAATCGAGCTGGAACTTCAGTCTAGCACTCATTCACCAGGCCACGGTGAATGAGTGCTTAAAAAAAATTTACGAAAAGTTTATTCAGTAACAAATACTTTTAGGCATTCAACCTTTTCGGCTTCATGAAACTACGCCCTTTAAATTTTTTTAGTTTTTGAGATCACATTTATGTTTTTACATTAAAATTTATCAATACCAATTTTTTTAAATCAATCAAAAAAAAAAAACGCAACGAGTTTGAGTTATGATGCGTATCGTATCACAGACGTTAGCAGTTGTCAAAGTCAAAAATTTGTGAAAAACAGGAAAATTGATTATTTTGATTGAATTTGAGAAGTTATGGTAGTCAGATAAAAAAAAAAAAGGTATGAGTAGCTGGGAATTTGAATTATTTATATAAAATATTTAATTAAATAATTTTAAGCATTAACCTTTTTCAATTTCATAAAACCACAACTATTAATTTCTTTGGTTGTTTTGAGATCGGATTTATGCTTTTTACACAAATATTAATCAATTCTAGTTTTTTTTTTAAACCAGTCAAAAATTTGGAAACTAGAGAGTAAGCCATGCTGCTCTGGGTGTATATGGCAGTTGTCCGTCCTATCCTTTGAACTATCTGCACTTTAGAGAACAGATGGATTAGGTGTCAACGCCGAACTTAGGTCATGGTCTACTGAAACACTTAAAGCTACACTGTATCGCAATTGGGTTCAGAGAGCCAGGCTGCTCTATCACTAGACCACATATTCATAGCGATATACCTAATACCATGCTAGAAGGTCTGGTGCTACGGACGACTGATTGTAGTATTCCGAAACTTTGTATTGTACACACATATCTTCCCAACGAGTTCGAAGATCTCCAGAAAATAATTATGATTATACTCTATACAGTGATAAATCAAAAATTATCTGTGGCACAGGAGTATTCTCAATGTACTCGGACATCATTTTTATGCGCCGATGAATGGATGATTTTTTGAAAGACGACACTACCGTATAATCCATTGCCCCAAAGACGCATAGTTTATTCTTTTGATCTCTTACAACTTTTGACGTCTGAGATAAAGCTGTGCGGGTAAGTTTATTATTTTCCAAGTCTTACAACTTAGAAAAAGTTGTTTGTTAATGAAAAGTTATTTTTTGTTTTTATACCAACTCTCTAACCCCTCTCTGCATCACGTTTTTCGCGGTTAGGGAAGGGAAGCAAATTTTTTGCATAAACATCAAATGAATAGGCTTAATGTTGTGACCCAATGCATTTATATCTCCAAAACTAAACAAGTTTTTCCTTTTTTCAGGGTGGGATTCGCATTCACAGTGATTTCTCCCCGCTTCTATTATTATATGAAACAAGATTTCGAATGCATTACTCAACATTCTCACATGAAATAAATTGAATTTCCTTGTTTATTATCAAAGATTCAAATATTTGATTTTTCCCCGAGAGAAAAGACAAGAGATTTTCGCAATTATGCTTAAACTCATATTGACGTTGTTGATAAACAGAGCTACCGTAGCTACAATATGAAAATAAATCCTTGGTAGTTGACATTTACCTAGCGAACTGTGTGATAAAGTGCAGCAAGTGAAACAGTTACCATATTTAATTGTTTTAACAGCAACAATAAACAACACCTAAAGCAATATCAACAACAGCAATAACATCAAACAACAACAAGAGCAATACCATCAAACAACAACAAGAGCAATACTAACAAACAACAGCAGGAGCAATATCAACACAAGCAATAACAACTTAGTAAACAATTGAAGCGCAGCAACTGTATTGAAAAGCAATAATGAAACAATGAAACAACGATAAAACCAGCAAACGTAGCAAATATTCTCAACAATTGAATAAAAGCTATGATGGAATTGAATTAAAATGTGCACAAAAAAGGTTAAAAAATTTCAATTTTTCAAATGAAAAATTGAAAAATAGGAAAATTGTTAGTAAAGTTAACACAAAAAAAGAAGAAGAAAACATGACACAAGGAATAAAAAATAGAAAAGAGAAGACTGTCATTGTGGTTTCTACAAAACTAGACAGCTACCTATAATGTGAAGGTGGTTGCAACCACATTACTGGTAAATGCTTGAAATAGAAAATGTTTGTGTCTGCAAGAGAGAAAATTATAACAATGAAACGAGAACATTTGCCACTAGTAATAGTAAAGTGCATTTAAGTGACGGCGATAGCGGCGGTGTTGCCGTCTGTCTGTCTATTTTTCTTTTAGTTATGAAAAATGAAATGAGCCATGCTGGTAACTTCTACAATTAATGCTGAAGTGTTCACAGAAGTGGCATAAAGTTTGTTGTTCTACACTTGAGTCAAGTGCAAGTGAAAAATTAATAATTTAATTCGTTTAAAAAAACTTTTTTTTTGTTCTTTTTTTTTCTTCATTAATAAATATGAAAAACATTTTTTTTTTCTAAAATGGATTTTTTGCTCAAACTGGAATATGTGAAACGTAGAGTAATGAAAAAAAAACTGGGACAGCATAACATCAAAAGCAATTTTAATTAAAAATTTAGAGCATTAAAATAAATAAGCAATGAATTAAAAACTTTTTTCCTTCAGAAAATATTACAAATTGTAATAAAAGTGTAGCTTGATGGAGGTGCGGTGAGACTCCTCTGGAGTATTATTTGTTTTAAAAACTTGGACACATTTTAAAATTAGTTTTCAAAAAGCAAAGTAAAGATAAAGAGATATCGTGGAATAAAAAGAAAATCCACATAATGTCGTTGAGACTGCGACACTTTTGATTCTTGAATGTGTAAATAATCTTGTTACCATGTGTATTATTGTGATAACAAAGTATATTAGATTTGATTATTTTATTTTACCTCAAGAACAAATAGTAGTTTTTTATAGTATGAAAACATCAGTGAAAACTAATCATTAAAGAAAAAACTGGGTACAACTAAATTTCAGAACTCTTACAAGCAACCAGAAATCAACTAGTAACATTTACGGTATTAATACCCTACTTGTTATTGAATACTGCAGAAAGTATGTAAGGTTTCAGAGATTTTTCGGGAATATTTCAAATGAAAGATTACACTGTAAGGTTAAAAACATTGCTGAGCCATTTCAAATTAAAGCAGGCATCGTTTCAGACAATCGTGTTCAGTCAAATATATAAATTAGAAACGTACTACTCCATTTATACTATTTAACAGATTAATATAATGTTATACGGCATAAGACTAGATTGGTGCTTTAATTACATTTTCTATTCTAATAAATGATATATAAGATAAATATTAAAAAATTTCGAAAAATTTTGAACCTTTGATTTTGCCAGTACGAGGGTTTCTTTTAAAAAATGTTAAAAAAAGTTATTCTATATATTATATTAATTATGTTCACAGAAGACTTCACCAAAAAAACTTTAAAATTTATTTTATTCGTTATATAAAAATGTTTGTACATTTCAGAAATGAATTCCTTCATTTAAAATATTACTGAAATGTTTTCTGAAACATCACTAAAATGTTTTTGAAACATCACTAACTAAACATTATTAAAATATGTATCACCAAAATATTTCTGAAACTTTACTGAAATGTTGCTGAAATATAAGTAAAATGTTCCGAAAAGTTCGTTGAAATGTTTCTGAATCATTACTGAAACATTATTGAAATGTTTCTGAAATATCACTGATATGTTTTTGAAGCATAATTGTAACACATATTTCTAAAATATCACAAAACTGTTTCTGAAACATCAGTGAAATGTTTCTAAACTATCACTGAAATATTGCGGAAACATTACAAAAATATTTCTGATACATTATTGAAACATTTCTGTTGAATGTTGCTGAAGCATCACTAAAATGTTTCTGAAAAATTAATTAAAATGTTTCTGAAACATTACTTAAATGTGTCTGAAACATTACTGAAATGTTTCTAAAACATTACGGAAATGTTTCTAAAACATTAGTGAAATATTTCTGAAACATTACTAAAAATGCTTCTGCAGCACCATTGAAATGTTCCTGAAATATCACTGAAATGTTTTTGAAACATCATTGAAACGCACATTTCTAAAATATCACAAAACTGTTTCTGAAACATCAGTGAAATGTTTCTAAAATATCACTGTAATATTTCGGAAGCATTTCAGCAACATTTCTGATACATTACTGGAATTTTGCTGAAACATCACTAAAATGTTTTTGAAAAATGAATTGAAATGTTTGTGATACATTACTTATTATTAGAAATATTAACAAAATATTGCAGAAATTATGAAAGCTTTATGTGATAAACCTGAAATATTACCATTTTAAATTAAATATTTTTCAAATGTAACATACATATTTACAAAATAAACATTAAAAAAAAAAACTGTGAAATAATGTTGAAGTGCACTAAAAAGTACTATATAGTGAGAAAAATTACATTGTAGGAAAAAGTATGATAAAACAAAAACAATTTGAAGATCTGGAGTGAAGAGTAAGAAGACAATAAGTCGGATGGATGGGAATTTAAAGATATTTGGCCTTAAGCGGTAGTTGAGTTCATAAAAGAGAAGATTTAAAGTTGACACAAGTGCACATAATAGGGATATGTGGTTAAGTCCAAGATACAAAAAAACGACTTGGAATACAAAATTCCTACAATCCAGTGAGATTTTAATAATTGAAAAAAAAAAAGATGAATCCCAAAATTTATTTTAGTCAATCGAATAAAATTTTAACAATTTCATGTGACAGCGCAGCACAAAAAATTCATGAAAATGTTTCTGAAACATTGCTGAAATGTTTTAGAAATATTAACAAAATATGTGCAATGTACACATGCTAGAGACGATGAAGCGAGAGTTTTATTTATATATCATTAATATAAGAGCATAATAACGAACAAATATTTATACGCTGCACCTAGAAAATGTTATATTTTATGAAGTGTTGTGTTCATATGCTTGCACTTGAGCAAAATAACTTGCACATACATATATAAATAAATAATAAGTTAAAATAAAGTTAGAATACCGCTAAGATTTTCTATCTAATATAAAAATGTTCTTTCTTTTGAAATAGTAAATTTTCTATATTTTTATAGTAAAACTTTTATATGTATAGCAGAAACAATTTTTGCACACCATTAAAATCCGTACATCTTCTCATATAATTTTTCTTTCTTTATACGTAAATTAAAAAATTTAATATTGGAAATCGACTGTTTTCAAGTAAACATTAATAGATAAAATTCATATAATTTGTAATAGCAAAATTCCAATATTTTTTATAGTAAAACTCCTATATTTATAGTGGTAATCCATTTTTAATAATATTAAAATTCGTACATCTTTTCGCAACTTAAACATGTTGCGTTGCGTTGTATCTTTAATTAACTTTAACTTTTATCTGGTCAATTGCACTGAATGCTAATGGTTGGATTTAAATATAAGTCCAAATTAACCTTGAATCGAATATAAATAATATTATTTAAATATAAACCCGGATTAAACCACTATTTTTTTACGGATAACATCCATTTGCCGTGAGGTTTTGGTATGTACATACAACACTTTCAATGGAGCAAAAAAAAAAAAAAAAATTAATAAATTCAATTGTAGTAATTGTCTCTGCGTGCATTCAACTAACAGTGTTAACACATGCATACATATACATTTGCTCACACATCCATATGTACATAAGCATATACAAAAAAGTTTACCAAATTAAATGAACGTATAACAAAAACAATGACACCAACAAGAACAATAAACCCAAACCATCATAACTTTATATATATTCATTTTTTTATATAATAACTAAAATATATGTGAACGTGAAGAATACATTATATACTGCGTATGTATGTACGAGTACATTCTATGCATGTATTATACATACTATGTATGTATGTTGATAATAAGATGGGTTGGCTGGATGGTTTGGTAGTATGATGTGTGTGTGTCGGTCTGACTGCCTGTCTGTCTGCCAGTGTCTGTTTACGTTGAGTAGGAAGTATGTAGAGTATCTATAAGATATAGCAACGTAATTGTCGCACACCGGTGAAATCCACTTCCTTTGGGTATCCATTGATGATATCGATTTTCATGAAACTTAAGGTTACGTTACGTTAAACACTCAATGGAATTTTTGGGAGCTCATCGCAGTACAATGCCCACATCCCGAATTATTATCGCGCTTATATCTACCTTACGCCCCAAACCCATGATGATATTATAATGACAATATAAATGCTTGCAATGACGTTATTAACGGAAGTAGGGAACAAGGAGGATTTAGATGGTTGGTCGGTCGGGGAAACATAATATTTACGCACAAATGAAATTTTATATCTTATAATGTATGTAAATTTAAAAAAAAAACCAACGAAGCAGCGAGCATTTTAGTAAACTAGTGTGAGTTTGAGAACAAAAGGATATATCCACCTGCTACTGAAATTAAATTCAATTTTCACTCACGCACACTTGCAACACACAATGACACACAGCTATATACAATGAGACTTTACAAAATTGAAAATTAATTGAATTAGTTTTTATTTTTATTTTTTTAAGTAAAAACAACAACAATACCGCGTTCTGATCTAAGTAAGTAAGCAATCAGGTGATGATGAAATACGGATCGTCCTCTCGTCCGCCGTCTGTTGTTCGAACGAACGACCGAGCGACCAACGGCGTGTCCTGTTACGATATGCGTTAACTGTTTCACAGTGAAATGATTACTGAGCAAACTGAGCAAATTATTATTTATAAGTGGAAAAAATGCGATGTTTGTTGTCGATGTCGTTGTAGTCGTCGTGGGCCACATTGGAATTGTGTGGCGTGCCAAGTCAAACACTGTAGTAAAATAGCATTTCGAGGGGAGAAAACAGCAACAGCAATAACAAAGACCAACAAAATAAAATAAAAACGCATACGAAAAGAAAAGAAAGAATGGAAATACTTAACACAATAGAATTCAAAAAAAGAAAAGTCTTGGGGCATGCACAAACTCCCAAATTTACCACGTACACTACCTATCTACTCTGCCTCCCTACCTCCCTCCCTTTTCTTTTCATTCATGAGACAATATAATTTTCACTTTTGGTTGTTTTTGTTCGTGTAATTCGGTTCTCTTCTTTCCATTTCCTTCTCCTTGAAATGAGTGCGTTCGTATACAGCACTGTCACTGTCACCGGTGCGCTCTCAAATGTCAAATATACATTTTGCCTTGACAAAAAAAAAAAAAATAAAAAAATAAAAACAAAATAAAATACCAAAAACAAAAACTAAATATAAAAGACTTGAATGGCACAACTACACACACATACACCTTCACTGACAGACAAATACACTCACACATCTCACACCAACAAAACACACACAACAAAAGGATAACGACAACGACGGCAAATTGACAGTAACACTGGCTTTGCTTCTATTGGAGATGTCAGTAGAATGCAGTGTTGTTGTTTGGCCGTTGGCAAACACTCA
This sequence comes from Toxonevra muliebris, assembly GCA_963691655.1. Classification (NCBI taxonomy): domain Eukaryota; kingdom Metazoa; phylum Arthropoda; class Insecta; order Diptera; family Pallopteridae; genus Toxonevra; species Toxonevra muliebris. The sequence goes on along the minus strand of OY829327.1, from coordinate 78,344,080 downwards.
TCTCATTCTCTACTTCCCCTTCGTCTTCGTCTACTTCTGCGTCTGTGATTGGCATCAAGTGTTTTTGAAGTAGAACCAAATAAGTATACAAGAACAAAAAAAAAAGAAGAAATTGGTCAAAATTGCAAAGCAATTGGTGTTGACGAACGCCAAATTGTACTAAATAAATGATAAGAGTAAACAGACTTCAATAGCTAAAATGAAACTATGTTGAAAAAGATAAACAGGTGGAAAATTACAAGTCCTTTAGAAATATGATATAAAAGGGAAATATAATATTTTAATTAATCAAAGGCTCTAAGGTTTATTTATATCTCGTACCAAGGATACAATTTTTATAAGTAATTTTTCATAAAACTGACCGATTTTTCAGTTCTGAATTTAAATTCAGCTTCAATTCATGCCTGAAAATAATAAAAATAATAATCGTCTCTCCTACAGTGAATATAGTACTAAGAAGTGAGATTGAAAAAATCTTAACACACGTTTTACCTAATAATTTTTTTTGGGTGTAAATTCAAAAATTTCTTTGATCTAGTTATTTCTGAAAAATATGTCAGTTGTTATTTTTAATGACAAACATGTTGATTTATTGTGAGTTTGATCAAAATGAGTGAAGAAAAAGAAGTACATCTTAAAATTACAATATTAAAAATGTTAAAAAAAAATATAAATTGGTCCTACAAAAAATTGGTCAAAGAATTGAAGGTCTGCCGTCAAACTGTTTCCAATTTTATTAAACAGTTTCAGGAGAATTTGACCATCGATAGGAAACCTGGTTTTGGAAGAAAACAAGGACCACATGATATTGGGAAAGCCAAGAAAAGAGAAAGCATATTGCAAAGATCTCCAAACACATCTGGTAGAAAAGCTGCCCGGTTAGTCCAGTGCTCTGACTATTTGGTGCGAAAAGTTAAAGCCAATGCAGGTTTGAAAACATACAAAGTCCAAAAAGTTCCAGACAGGAATGCTGCAAAAAATTTAGACGCCAAAAGTAGGGCTCGGAAATTAAAATCGAATTTCATACAAAAATATTCATTTTGTATAATGGACGACGAAACGTATGTACTGGCAGATTTTACGCAGCTTCCGGGTAAAAATTTTTATGTTGCTGATACTCGAGGAAATGTCGAAGAACAATTTAGAATCCAAAAGCAGTCAAAATTTCCTAAAAAATTCCTGGTATGGCAAGCTATATGCAGTTGCAGCAAAAGAAGCAAGTCATTTGTTACAGTGGGCTCTATAAATACCGAAATATACATAAAAGAATGTTTGAAAAAAAAAACTTCTTCCTTTCATAAGAGAGCACAACATGTCTACATATTTTTGACCCCATTTGGCATCATGTTACTACGGCAAGAAAGCTCTGGAGTGGTACCAAAGTAATAACATAGTTTTTGTACCAAGAGAGGCCAATCTTCCAAATTCGGAGCTAAGACCAGTGGAGAGATATTGGGCTCTTGTAAAAAGAAACTTAAAGAGCACAAAAAAGGTGTCCCAAAATATCGAAGATTTTAAAAGGAGATGGGCAAATTGTTCCAAAAAAGTGTCTGAAACAACTATCAAATCTCTAATGGAAGGCTTACCAAAAAAGTCCACGAGTTCATAAATAATAGTTAGAACTATAAAAGTTATATTTTTCTGTAATTTATAAAATATTATCAATTAAATAAAAAAAAATTAAAATCTAAGATCAACCGTTTAAAAATTATTGAATTTTATATATGTCAAGATTTTTTCGATCTCACTCCTTATGAAAACATTCAATCATGTCTTCAAATAATGAAGATCTGAATAAATATGGTTCTTAATTCAGGTGTAAAGAAAAATCTATAAGGTTAATATTGGTTTTTCTCTTTTCGGCCTGGTCAACTGTCTTTTTTAGCTTAAGTCCTGCTCTCGTCTTTTTTAGCTTAAGTCCTGCTCTCAAAGATTGGCTACATTCTGTAATATGTGTTTAAGCTCAGCGATGACGCTTGCGATATAATGAAATCAGGATAAACAGATCTACCCCCCCCCCCCCCCCTATTATGATGTTCTAGCTGAGTTCTACTGAAATGCCCATTACCTATGGTCAACGTGCTACTCTACCCAAGGAAGGACTACAGAGTCTAAAACGTTGCGACCTTAAAATTTTTAGCTAATTTTTCCGCCCTGTTTCACGAAAATCAATGGTGGGTTACTGTTTACCATATTTCCCAAAAACCATTACGCATTGCGGCGGTTTGCAATGATGAACGATGCACCTGAACCCAGTAAGTTAGAAGCTGGACTTTTCTAAGCTTGTATGGCTTGAGAGCAAACTTCTCGGTAATTATAAGTCAAAGCACTCCTATTTTTTTTATGATTTGCCGATTCTCGATCTGAAGCCCACTCAGAATAATTCATTATATATTCGTGAGCTTTTAAAAATATGAAAAGCAGCATAAGACTGAAGAAAAACAATACTGAAGCTTAAAGACCATCCAAAAAGCCACGCTTTACTCTAAAGAAAAAGGTAGCCCACTTAAACTTTATAAAGGCATAACAAATTAAAATGAATTAAAAAATAATTTAAATAAAAAAAAAATTTTAATATACCATATATAAAACTGACTAAAAAGTATAAAATAATTTCTCCTAGCCCCATACAGATTTATAACACCATACAGATTCATAACCCCATAAAGATTGTCCTGAAAATACGTAATTGCGAATTTTAGTTGGTCTGAAAATATTTGCATGATTTAAAACGAAAAGCGTGGAACGCTTATAGATAGAGGTAAAATTGGTAGCAGCTTAACTGAACTATTCATCTGTCAATTTCATATTGCATGCGACCCACGTTTTTTGTCCCTTGAATGAGCAGACAAAGAGGGTAGATTGTAAAGAAATCGCAATTCGCCCTTGTTGAAATAGGAACAAAGAAACATAGAAGCCAGCAACGAGATGCAATACCGATGGTGTGAAAGCGACGGTTGTCAACACATCCAGCGGACAAAATGTTTGAATGGATGAGTTGGTGGTGTTTGATAAAACAAATATTTTGCATTTTTTTTTGGCAAATAACATCGAACATTTACTGTTTTTTATATATTCTTTATATACAAATATGATAACGTTTTGTTTTGATGTTATGTATTATTACAATCAGATTTATATTTATGACAACCGTCGCTTTCACTCCATCGGCATTTTGTACGTCGACATGTATGTTTGTAGGATTTATATGTATATATGTAAAATAAATACAAAAATGGTTTGTTTACATGTTATCGTAGCAGCGGTATATGAAATTTAACATATACAAAAGAATTAACACTGCACCTCATGTTAAAATCTGATTGTAACAGAAAACCAAAGCAAAGAATAAGAAGAAGATATGTGTGTTTTTGTTGTTTTCCCGATAGTTGACGAAAATAAGCCATTACAGAATCTCAAATTTAACATTTTCAATCGTTTTTACATTGCACCTCGTTGTGATTCTACTTTTTGTAACAGAAATGAAATAAAGTTCCAATATATTCAACTAAAATATTTCAACATTTTACTTAAATATACTTTTTACATATATTTAGGTGAAATGTGGAAAATAGTAATAACAATTCATGAAATCAGTAGAAAAAGATTCAAAAGTAATTATTGTAAATGTTTAATGTTATTTGTCAAAAGAAATGTTAAATATTTGTTGCATCAAACACGTCAAACTCATCCATTCATGCATTTTGTCTGCTGGATGTGTTGACAACCGTCGCTTTCACACCATCGGTATTGCACCTCGTTTCTGTTTTCTACGTTTCTTAGTTCCAATTTCAACAAGACCGAATTGCGACCTCTGTGCATGTACACACATATATATTCTACTCCCGCTAAAGCAATGATTTTTACAACGATGAATGCAATGAAAAACTTCCGATGCTAATATTTTAAATATTATTATATTTATTTTAGATATCTCATATTGCATTGTTTTCCAGTTCTGAACTATATTTAAAATTTCAAGTCTCTAGCTCATCGGGAAGTTAGTTTAAAATCGATTGCAAAATTTGTACCGAACAGACAGACAGACACCAATGAAAGCGAGTTGATATAAACGTGGTAATAAAATACAAACGTTTTCTACACCTCCTGACTTAGGAGATAAAGGCCAGGGATTAACTTGCTGGAGGACTGCATAGAGCCACAAATTAAGCAAACCCTGCAGTGACAGGCCTTCTTTACTTAGCAGAAAAAACAATGAGGCAAGGTCAGTAAATAAAGAATCTGAAAGACGTCTTTGATTCCTATGTGGTTCAAGCAGAAGTTCTTCAATTATGTTTCCAGTTAAACCTCGAACGTAGGGGCAGACAGCCAGGCAGTTATCAGAATGCCTAGAGCTCCTGGATAAATTAGTTAAGACAAACAAGGTCGCTATATTTTGGTTCTCTGAACACACATAAATATATGGGACTACTTAGCAAGGAAGGCAACGGCCAAGAATATCATTGGTCCTGAAACCTTTCTCGGTATAAAAGGTGCAAAAAGAAGTTTAAAAAGACAGTAGGTTATCGTAGTGGATTAAAATTCCTAAGTTTAGGTAATCAAAGCTACTATTTAAGAATTTCAACCTGAAAAAAACATCCAAATGCATCAAGCTATGTAAAAACAACTTCAGGGTAATCATGAATTCCCTTTCATTGCATTGCAAATTGAAGGAGCATATGTAGAATTTGGACATAGGACAGCACAGTAACTGTTGATTCCACAGCGGATTTAACATGGTGGTAGCAGCACTACAACAAGTACAACGTAACAAAAACAAATCGCTACTTTGTTATTGCTAAAAATCGTAATTGTCAAAAACACAAGAACCAATACATGGAAAAAAAACAGAGATTTTGACAGTTAAGATTATCTTCATATAAAAAAAATTAGAGAAGAAGACAGAGCTGACGCTGTTATAATTTCGCCATGGTTGCTTCTGGCGAGAAAAAAATGAGAAGCCGGAAGCATATCCTCATGCACTGCGAGGCACAGGATCAGCAAAGATCCTTATATTTGTATCCAAAATGACGTTCCTTTCTCCACACCGCAAAATAAAACCTCTTACCTATTGCTTTAGCTAAGCAATTCTTCGGACTTAAATCTGATTGAGAATACCTGACAAACCATTAAATCACTCCATTCGAATAAAATATCCATACATTATTTTTATGAAACTGATGTTTAAATTCGTAAATAAAAGATAGTGCTATGAAAACATTCAATCATGTCTTCAAATAATGAAGATCTGAATAAATGTGGTTCTTAATTCAGGTATAAAGAAAAATCTATAAGGTTAATATTGGTTTCTCTCTTTTCTGGAAGAATACTTGGGTATTGCCTATGGCTTTTTAAGATTGGTCAGCGGTTTTTTTTTTAACTTAAGTCCTGCTCTCAAAGATTGTCTACATTCTGTAATATTAAATACAATAAATTAAATACTATGATGCATTTGATTGATCCTACCAAACAGTAGAAAATTATGAAAAATAGGTCATCTTTTATAGAAGTACAAATCAAAACTAAAAATCTGATGGTGTACGCAGACTTTTGTCTTTCACTGTACATCAACACACATAAAAACAAACTTTAAAGTTAAACTAAATTTAAATAATGTTATTGTTTTCAAACTTTCGCAAAATCGTGCGCATGGGAGCTGATTGTTGTTGTGATTCTATTTTTAACAGAATGACCAACCCCAACAAAAAGGATTTCGTTGAAAATATTACATTCCTCTTGACTTTGATTAACTCCTAGTTTGATTTTTATGATTCTCACTCGATATATTTTATATGCCACCCATATTTGATGAATTTGATTAAGTTCTCTATAACATTTTGTACCATATTTAGTTTGTTTTTTGGTTAATTAGTTAATGAGCAATTAAAAAAAAATATTGTAAGGAGTGGGAGGCATGTTATAAATAGGTACTACTACCAAGTCCTCGCCACTTGTCTGACGCTTTAGTTCTATTTAGTTATCTTATAAAGGAACTATGCACCTTCTTTTGTTTATATGCATGCTTTGATTGACCACTTTAATTTAACGTAATCCTAAATACACTAAAGGGACTCATAGTATTTACAAACTTATATATTTATATTTACATATCACTAATGGTGTTGACGTGAAAATGACCATGTCATTAAAAAACTTTCTGAAAATCATTAAAACAAAATTAAAAAGTTAATTATGAAAATAAAACCAGCAAAAGCAAACAAAAATTTTCATAATTGTATCGACATTTAAAAATCATAAAAAAATCATATTAAAGTGGATTAGATAGGAATTATAAAGGATATCGACAATATTAAGCTAATAAGTAAGTATATAATAAAGCTCAAATAAATAGGAAAAAATCATTTGCTCATCATTATTTCTCATACATACTTAGCAGAAATCTGTGAACCATGAAATTTGATATTTTATGAAAAGTTTATGTGCTGATATACAAACATATATATATACAAAAACACATACATACTAACAAATTTATATATGCATCATATATACATACAGTTTTATATACATCATTTGAAATTTACACATTAATACCAGTGATGGAAAAGTAGATACAATTGTACCTTTTTCAGACTTGTTCAAACTAAAAGGTACATTATGAACAATTGGTATATTTTAGGTAGGCACAATTTGTCATTGGCTAAAAACTTGCCCAAATACTGCATTTAATTAACCTGAAAACTTATTCAGACGTAAAGAAACTAACTGCTTTAATTTCAAATGAAAATCATTTTATATTTATTTAATGAAATATAAAGAAATAAAATAAAATTTCTTACAAAAACGATGAACCAATGAAGTGTACCTATTAATTTGGGTACATTCACGCTAATTTATGTACAATATTGTTGCTTGGTAAATTAAGTACAATTTGAAATTTCATCCCCAATTTGTACCTGCATAAAGAACAACACATGCAAACAACGAAAAGAGCGATGCAATCAGATTACAGTAGAATTTCTATATTCCAAAGTTATTTTGTGCTGATGAAGTAATCAAAACTTTCCAAATAAAATAAACATTACGCATGAGAAAATTCCATCAAATGCAGGAGTTAGAAGAGAGAGAGAAAAATATTTAATTGGCATAAAGATTTTAAGACTTTATCAAGATTTTATGTGCCAAGGAAAGTTTTTGTGATAGTTTCATTAAATTTTATAAGAAATACATGTAAATCCAAGATAATAAATGACAAATGACATTAATTTAATACACAACTGAAGGTGTAAATTTCAAGCAAGCCTCCATATCACTATTACAGATTGGTATTGTTAACCATAAATATCTATCCATGCAGGAATTGTATTATTACGAAAATAAATAACCACAAATCATGAAGAACAAAAACTAAAAGAGGGAAAGAGACACAGAGAGAAAGAGAATAAAGGAAATAACGTAATTTAAAAAGAAACCTTAATGGCAACAGTTTTTTTTTTATTTTACGTATACGCACCGTAGCACCACAATCAATCAGTTATTGCGTGGAAATATTAATGATCAATTAATAGATTATAAAAGTATACACATACAAAAGGTACAAAAATAGCATTGAATCACAGTTTAAATATACATTGTTCGTATTGTTTGATAGTAAATGCTGATAACGTTGATTACCTGACATGTAAAGGTCAAAGAAAAGTAATGAAAATTTTTGTTATTAATTATTAAACATTACAGTTTTTTTTTAGTTACTACAAGACGACACTGGAAGCTTGGGAGAAGGAAGAAAAACAAAGAAAAAGAAAAACTATCAAAGTAAGTTAAAAATTCAAGGAAGAAATAGCGCCAGTCTCCTATGAATCTGAATGAAATATGAAATATTTCGGTGCTAGAGTAGATCAAGTTCAGTTAACGTGTGTTGTTGCTTGAGAGTGTGTTGTTATTTTTATTAAAACTTCAAATATCGATTTGGATAAATTTACATTTGTGGTCACATAATTAAGTAACTAGAACAATATTTTTTGCTGAGTCATTTTGCGGTACCATTAGTTGCCTTAAAAAGATTAAGATCAATTACAAAAGAGAGACGTATTTTACGCGTAGTCGGTAATAGTTTGTGAAGGAGTAAGAGTGGAAGTGGACATAAAATTAAGTCATTTTATATTTTTTCGCAATCAACTTGACTTAGTGCACTTAAATTTCATAGAAACCAATAAAATTGATATTTGAATTGTCTATTTTGGTTTTGATGGGTAAAAATAATAGATCCACTTCCTCGAAGAGGGAGCTCATTTGGAAAACTTTCCAGAATCTTGGGAGTATTGCAAAGGTCGTAGAAGCGCTAGCTTTTCGACGTAGAAAAATGGTCAATGAGATAAGATACTACCAAAAATTCAAATCATTTCATAATTTTTAATTCAAAAAACCACTTAAAACGTCTCCAGCTGAAGACAGGTACTTGATCAGGCTTAGCAAAATGAACGCTTTCATCAATCTAAGATCACAAATGAACTTAGAATATAATTTGAAAATATCAGCCATAACTATACGCCATAACTATACGCAAACGATCAGAGGAATGGCCTGTAAAAACGGCAAGGTAATTTGGGATAACAGGCAGGATAATCCAAGGGCCTGTATTCTAATTAGAAACAACATTAATTATGTTTGTCTTACAGAATTCATGACGCGGGACTTAGTTCCAATTCAAGCCCACCTTAACATCGAGGGCAGCAAACGCGCCATAGTAGTGGCATCGGCATATTTTCCGGGTGAGGAGTCGTCACCACCGCCGCCAGAAGTGAGGCAACTGGTGGATTATTGCAACAGGCACAGACTGCCGCTTCTCCTCGGATGCGATGCGAACTCTCACAGTACCATATGGGGCAGCACAAACGACAACAGCAGAGGTGAGTACCTTTTAGAATTTATCTTATCCGCTAATCTAGAAATATTAAACGTAGGGAATGAACCTACGTTTGTTACTAGAGTTAGGAAAGAAGTATTAGACATAACAGTATGCAGTCCAAATATTGTAGGACTAGTCAAGAACTGGAGGGTATCCAAAGAGGACTCACTCTCTGATCATAAAATCATAGAGTTCCTCCTAGAGGGCACAAGTACCGAAATACCGTCCTTTAGAAATCCCAGGAAAACAAACTGGACAGAATACATAGAAGTACTTAAGTGTAATTTAGAAGGTATTAAATCGTGCAAGGTGATAAAAAATCATCATGAGCTCGAATATTCCGTAAATGAACTTAACGAAGCAATACTAGATGCTTTCGAGGGCAGCTGCCCTGAAAAAGCGGAAAGTCTAGGAAAGGACGCCATATGGTGGAATAGTACCCTAAGTGACATTAGAACCGAAGTACGTAGGCTCCATAATGGAGCAAAACGGAGCGGACAATGGCAAGCTTATAGGGATAAACTAACAGAATACAATAAAGAAATTAGGAAGGCTAAAAGAACTAGCTTTAGGAACTTCTGCGACAATATCTCATCTCTACCTGCTGCATCAAGGATATATAAAACCTTTGCAAAAGCAGGGCAGGACATGAGAATGGCGCTGAAGAAATCAGATGGCAGCTTCACCTGTAATGAAAAGGAACGAGCAGAATTGCTACTAGCAACACACTTCCCTGGAAGTGTCGGGCTAGATAGCAGGAATTCAGAGGAGCAGCCTAGAAGAATAAACAGAGTAAACAGGAAGGTAGCAGCAGAAATATGCTCTGCGCCTAGATTGGAATGGGCGTTAAACACTTTTCAACCATTTAAATCACCTGGTCTTGACGGCATATTTCCTGCTCTATTACAGAAGGGCATAAAGGAAATATTGCCATTCCTTATTAATATAGGGAGAAGTAGCCTCGCTTTTGGGTACATACCAACAGCTTGGCGAAGGGCAAAGGTGGTATTTATACCAAAAGTGGGCAAAAAAGATACCACCAACCCTAAGTCCTTCAGACCTATAAGCTTAACATCGTTTATGTTGAAAACACTTGAAAAGGTGGTTGACAACTTTATACGATGTAAAATCTTAGACACAAATCCATTGCACCCCAATCAGCATGCATATAGAGCAGGCAGGTCTACCGAGACAGCTCTGCATGACTTAGTGGGGAAGATTCAAGGGGCACTAGATGTGAAAGAAGTAGCAGTATGTGCTTTCCTGGATGTAGAAGGAGCTTTCGACAACACCTCGCACGAGGCTGTCAATAACTCTCTAAGGCGAAGAGGAGTAGATAACACAACATCTAGATGGATGTCAGAAATGCTCTCCTCTAGAACAGCTGAGATGGAAACAGGGCTAGGTACCATATCAGTCAGCACAACCAGAGGATGTCCACAGGGAGGAGTATTATCACCTCTAATGTGGAGCCTGGTAGTAGATGAACTTTTAATGAAACTCTCAGAGGCAGGCATAGACTGTCAAGGGTATGCGGACGATATAGTCCTCGTAGCCAGAGGGAAATTTGAAGAAACTCTCTGTGACATTATACAAAGAGGGCTAGGTATTACTAGGAGATGGTGCAGGTCGGTAGGGCTAAATATTAACCCTGCAAAGACCACTATAGTTCCATTTACCAGGAAAAGATCGCTCCCGCGCTGGAAACCGATATCACTAGCTGGGGAGATTATTGAACAAAAGCAAGAGGTAAAGTATCTGGGCTTAGTATTAGATAGTAAACTCACATGGAAAGCGCATGTTGAAACAGTGACAAGTAAAGCCACTCGCGCTCTAATGGTATGCAGAAGGCTAGCAGGGAAAACTTGGGGATGTAAACCAAGTATACTGCGCTGGATGTACACAATGATGGTAAGGCCAATCATTACATATGGAGCATTAGCGTGGGCAAGGAGAACTCAACTAAAAACAGCAAAAGCTAAATTGGGGAAAGTTCAAAGGTTGGCATGTATCTGTATAACAGGAGCAATGAGAACATGTCCGACTGCTGCACTAGAGGTACTATTGGAGCTCACTCCATTACACCTCGTGATAGAGAATGCCTCCAAGGCAGCAATCGTAAGAGGAACAAGAAATAAAAGGTTGACGAGGAGATCTATAGGGCTTGGAGACCGAGATAACCCGGCGAAAGACAACTATCTCTTGGACTGTCCCCAGGACAGAATGGACAAACAGTATAGTTTTGAGAAACACTTCGTTGCAAAACTTAGTAGTAAGAACGAATGGGAGGGTGTAGAGTATAACTACACACTCAAAAAACACACGATTAAGTGGTATACAGATGGGTCACGTACCGAGGATGGAACTGGGGCAGTAGTATTTGGGCCAAGAATCAAACACTCTGAGCCGATGGGGAAGTATCCTAGCATCTTCCAAGCTTAAATTCATGCAATTAGCACATGTGTGCAATTCAACCTGGATAGACAGTGCAAACGGCAAGATATCGCTATCATGTCGGACAGCCAAGCAGCCATTCGAGCATTATGCTCCTTTGAGATCACCTCTAAGTTGGTGTGGGACTGTTTGAGCAAGCTCAATCAACTGGGCAATAACACCAAAGTCGCTCTATGTTGGGTCCCTGGACATGCAGGAATTGAGGGTAATGAGCAGGCAGACGAGCTTGCAAGAAAGGGGCCAGCAACCACTTTCGTGGGACCTGAACCCTTCTGTGGAATAGGAGATAGCGTAATCAGGGAATTACTCAGGCAAGAAGAGAAGAACAAGAGGCAAGAACTCTTTACCAATCTTACGGGACTGAGGCAATCCAAAGCGCTTTTATGTAATTATAATAAGAGTAGATACGCATTCAGCATTGGTCTCAACAAAAACAGTTTGCGCATATTAGCTGGTATTCTGACTGGGCCGTGCGGGCTCAGAGAACACCTTTGCAAGATAGGGGTTGAGCAAAGCTTAATTTGTAGGTTTTGTAATGAGGAAGACGAATCATCAGAACATATTTTAGCTCAATGTGGAGCACTGATCCACAAAAGAAGGAAATGTCTGGGCATGCACCAAGTGCCCAGTACCGAACTGGCATCCATAGATCCGGGCGCAATACTCAAATTCTTGAGGGAGACTGGACTGGATGAGGTACTCTAGGCAGATTAGACTAGAAAGAAAAGAGGGATGTACAATAGATCTTATAGGTCGCGGTACAACGACAGAAACCTCTATAATACAATACAATACAATACAATACAATACGCAAACGATAAGTGAAAAAAAGATATTTGGACGAATTGGCAGACATAAACCCAACATTCCAAAAAAAAAAAAAATATTGCACAGCGCATTTAGTTCGCAAAATGATAACTCCACTAGTACCAGATTTTTCGAAAACTATTGTTTGGAGCGATGAATCCATATTAAATGTGTTTGGGATCGATGGAAGGCTCTTTGTTAGGCATCCATCAAATACTGAGCTGGACTCAAAGTTTACTAAAAAAAACTGTAAAACATGGGGCCCTTGTGTAATGGTTCGGTAGCGTTTCACTTCATCGGGAGTTAGTCCAATTGCTTAAATTGTTAGAAAAATTAATGAAGAAATGTACAAGGACATCCTTAAAAATCATCTTCTCCGAGAATACGATGAAATTTAGCTTTGGATTGGATATTTCAGCATGACAATGACCCGTGGCAGCGCAAAAACTTTCAAATAAGGCTTCTTTATGGGCTATCATTCAGGAGGTATAGAATCAAATCACTGCTCAATGCTCTGGTACTAGTCGAAATATTAGCGAAGAGAATAGAATAGAATAGAGAAATAAATAGAATAGAAGAGTAAAGAAAACATCAAGCAAAAATGGTTTCCACAAAGTACTAATAATACCAAAGTTAAAATCTCAGTCAAAAATTAAAAATCATTAAACTAATTATTTTTAAATATTTTTGTTTAGCATATGACTTAATTATATGACCGCAAACTATACCAAGAAAACAATTTCCGGACCACGAAAGAGATTTAGATTAAATTTTCCGTATTGGAGCTGACTAATCTGATTTAGAAAGATTTCCTAGTTCTGCAGATTTCACAATTGAGTTTGAAACTCCATTTCTTCAAAATGTTAAAGATTTTGCTGTGTAACGTTTGGGGAATGAGATCAAGACAAATTAAAAATAAGACATGCAAAAACAACGTGCAACCGTTTTTAAAAACTTTGAATTGACAAGGAAACCGTCGTATTTATTAGTTATTTACAAAATAATTTTAAGTTCGTCTTAAAAAAGTTCAATTTCAATTTATTCAATAAGAAAATATAGTAGTACACTAAGATATGGAATCTTTTCCAGTACTTAATCTTTTCCAGTACTTAAAAGCAAGATAAAAATAAATAGGCAGCTTAAAAAGAAGAATCACAGTAAAGAAAGAAAGAAAATAAATTATTAAAAATAAGAAGTTAAACTAGTTAAGACATGATAATAGATAATTAAAGTAAATATTGAAACAATGTAACGCAGCGCAGACAGACTGTATTAAAAACGAAATAAGACAATTGCTACATAAATAACTAGCGTGAATATAAAATCTTATGAAGAGATAGTAATAAAAATTAACATTGAAATATTAAAATTAAAATCTTGAGCAACTTACAAACTTTTGGCCGAAAAATGTTTAAACAGTAAAAACTTAGCATTACGTACATTTAGATTTCGTTTAATAGCCCTAATGGCGGGAAATGCCATCATAAAACGACGGGAAAAGCCTATTTTTGTGCAATTTCAGTTGATAAACATGAATCTAATACAGTGGATTTTTTACGAATTACAGAGGTTTTCGATTTAACGAGATTTTGATTTAACCCTTTCATTTCGGACTTTTTTCTCAAAATCTGGTTGAATTTCTTCAATATTTTATGCAAATATTAAAATAAATTTAAAAAAAAAAATATGTCCAGGACTCTTATCCTTAAGTTTTCCAGTGGGATATAATGTCTACTATAACATTTGTAACCAGGAATTATAGCAAAGGCAACTTACGGCAATGAAGCTGCATGTATACAATCCACTTTTTGACAGCCATCATCAGTATTTTGAAGAAAACTCAAATAAAATGGAAACCATATCTCCCATTTTACTTTAGTTTTCGAACATTATTGGGACATACAATCCCAGGGTTAACGAAGTTAAAATAAGAAAAATACGAATTGACGTTTTTTTTTCAATTTCTTTAATGGAAAGAAAAAAGCAAAAACAATTATTCATTTAACTGAAATATGTATGCACGTGTACACATATTGGACCCCATTAAAAACTATGTCCTAAAAAGCCTGTAATTTTTAGTTTTCTAAGGCTCTTCTCGCGTATCTTGTGAACCACGAAATACACAAAAAATTCCATCGAAAAAGTGAACGTAGTGCCATACACAGTAATTTTGCTTTGCATTACGAATTATAAGAGATTGTCAACAACCAATTTAAATTTATAAGGGGTTAAACAGACCTTGTATTGAAAAAAAATACGAATTAGCGAGGGGACCAAAATGTATGGAATTTTTACGAATTAAAGCAATTTTTCAAGGGACCAACAGTTTATTACCAATTATTGAGATTTTCGAATTAACGGGGTACGAATTATCGTAATTCTACTGTAATATTTTCCACGAGAAATGTTACGTGTTGTCCCTAACGTCAAAAAATGAAATATCCCAAAAAACATTTTTTCGTGTCTCACGTGCCCCAAATCAGAAAACTTCCCAAAACCCAATTTTGGACAGATGGGCTCTCCCGTTGACAGAGAATGTCCCATATGTAAAAGACCAAGTTTCTAGAAAAAGTTTTGTTATGGTTGACCATTAACGAGCGTATTTTGAAAAGATGGTTTGGCGGTGAGTTTGCAGAATTACAGGAAAAGTTGATAACGAATGCTTGGAGAGTTTGTTCATAGACATCATTAATAGAATAAAATAATTTTTTGTTCAAATCTGGCGCCTTCACATAACGCCAACATAAATCCTAACGCTTCGGAATTAAGTATTAAAAATTCAATGCTCTAGAATTGAGTCCAACCGAAATACTTTTTTTCTATTCGAAAGAGGAAGGTCTAAATCAATAAGTATTGACGAAAAAATGTAGATAGTTTAATTAAAAAACAGTTGAAACCCATTGGTACAACTGAAACCTTAAAGTCCTCGAAGGATGTGCCAAAAAAAAAAAAGTCCGAAAATCAAACCTCAACGGAATTGAATCTTTTTCGCATATTTGAAGTAAATTCTAATGTTTTTTAATAAAATGTTAAAATAATTGTAAATAGTGTGATATAGCGTGGGATTTTGTAAACTTTTTTTTTCTTTTTTTAGTTTGTCTCGATTCCATTCCCCAAACGTTAGTCATAATTAGGGAAATGGTATCGGGGGGAAAGTATCGATACTATACTCATTTAAAGTATCGACCGAAAAGTACCAGGTACTCGAAAGTATCGACATAAATGTACTCGATACATAAAGTATCGGGTTTCGATACCTAATGTAAAAAAAAATCATAAGATGCGCTTAACAAATTTGCGAATTATGTGTAAATTTTTGGTTTTTATTAATTGTTTGAAACATATACATAAGCACATATATAAATAATGAATACATTTATGTATTTATGTATATAAAAAAGGTAGATATTTATTTAATATAGATACATATCGTACCCTAACTTCAAAAGTGGCACAGCCACTGTTCAACCGACCGATCCTCTGTTCAACAATTTCGCTACCGATATTCTTCAACCACATATTTCCAAAAGTACCATTTCGCAGAAAACGGGAAAAACTAAAGATTTTTTTATACAAGCTCGATGAGAACTTATTTCTATCTGTATTCGCTGAGAACTTATTTCTATTTGGATTCTTAGGTGATTTTATACAATGTAAGCAATAAAAATAAATTTCGACCAAAATGGAGATACGTGGTTGAAGAATAGAGGTAGCGATTTGCAGTATGTATTTCTAAATATAAGTTAGCGTCATCTGATTATACATATCGCTCATTTACTAAAAGACTGTCATAACTCAAAAAACGCGATTTTGCAGAAAACGCGTTTAAACTTTTCAATTGACTTCGACTTTGCAGAAAAAAGAAGAAATCTTATAATTCTCACGCGCAGAGTATACAAGATATTCATATAAAATACACAATATGAAGCGTGACATAATGAATAATTCTGCATCATTAACTCAAAAATCGTGTTTTTTGACTTATGACAGTCTTTTAGTAAATGAGCGATATGTTCAAACAAGTACAAGTCGTACTGTTTAATTTTAATTGCAATTGCATTTTCATTTTTTAGAACTAATTTTTGTACTGGAAATTTTGAAAAGTATCGAATTTCGATATCAGCATCACTCAATGAGTATTAATAATAAAAGTATCGAGTAAATACATATCGGGTATCGGGATAAGAGTATCGAGTACTCAAAGTATCGAGTACCGATACCATTTTCCTAGTCATAATCAAATAATGGACATGAGAAGGAGCAAATTATAATGGAATCGCAGAATAAGGCTCAAACCCCACAACGAATGATTAGGAAATTGTCTTATTCGAATTATTTCAGAGGGGAAATTGTACGAGTATTCAGGACCAGATTCCAAATCTTTTTTTCTGCCAATCAAATACTTTGAACAGTACTTTAATGAGAATCACTTCAACAAGGCAGCTAAATTTACCAATATGGGAGGTATTGATTTCTGTGACCAGCAGATGCTATCGAATTTAGATTAAAATTAGGAAGTTTATAGATTCTGCAGTTGTTTGGATGCAAATAGCAATGAGTCAAATCATGTCAACTAACTAAATTTTCGTGAAAACCAAGATTTGAACACATATGAAGTATTTAGTCATACTATTTAAAAAAAAAAAAACAGTTTGAATGATTTTTCATTCAAATAAATATTTAACCGTCATTTTCTTATTGGCGATATTGGGTTTTAAGTCAACCGAAAAAAAAAAAACAAAAAAATATTTAAAAACAAAACATTTTTATAAACAACAGGGAATTTTTATGCTCTCATAGAACGCAACTGAAATAAAATTAAATACACATGTGCAATGAACTCTTCATGAAGCTTTGAAAAGCCGAAAAGTTCAGTCCTATCGTAAAGAAAAAAACATTGGTTTCCCACGAAAACCGCAGATCTAGGAGGAAGTATCCTAACCTTGCAGCACTTATTTAAATCCTAAGTTTGTTTGTGTTCAAAATCTTCTCTACATGACATGTCGCCAGTTTTGATACACCACTAGAGTATAATTACTGCATAAATCTTCAAACCGACCAGACTGATCATCGGACAGAGTCAGGAAAATTAAGGTGCAGACACTGACAAGGTTATACAATGAATTATGGAGCGAATATTAAAGCTGGAACATATTGGACGCTGTAAATTTTGCTGTTACGATTTCGTGATGTTTTTTTTTTATTTTGTTATGCTTAGGTGTTTTTTAGTTTACTGTGCTTAATTTCTTTTTAGTTTTTGCCTTATCTATTTTGCTATTCAAATATTTCGGCGTCAAGTCTAAATTTTTTTAGTATCCTATAATTTGTAATTTTGTTTCAGATATCTTCTTGAAAAGTTTTTAGTTTTGCCTTATTTAATCTATTTTGCTATTCAATTATTTCACAAAATAATTTTTATTGAATTTGATGTAGTATGGTTCTTTTGAATGCCTCATATACACTTTCGAATCATATATTATTGGCTTCAAAGAAATTAATTCAAGTTCTAAAAATCTAACATTTTACCCCACATTAACCCTCAAATGCATAAGATTGGCATATATATTTCAATTAAATACCGATATAAATTTATTTTAAATCAAGGGCAAACCCTGAGTCTATTTGTTAGTTTTTCAAGGGATTTTCTGAAAGCTGCTTTGTTCTAGCAATAGCAGTTCAAAAGTTGTGGTTATTTTAAATTGAAGAGTCAGCCATTTTGCCCATGAAAATTACTTGATTCAGAAGTGTTTTTTTGCAGTTAATTTTTGTTTAAGTTAAAGTGAAAAATAAGTAATAAAAAAATTCTGGTAAGTAAGATTCAACAATATTATAGAATATTCAATAAAAATTGTGGATGTTTGTGTATTGTATAAGTGAAAAACGCCGACTTAATATGTCTAAGATAACAGGAAAAGCAATTGAGGATTAGCAACTCCAAAAGTTATGTTAAAAACAACAATTTTTATAAAAAAAAAAAAAAAATGCACGCAATTGAGGGTTAAGAAAGCGTAACTCCCTAAATCATAAAAATTCGAAATTAAGGTTTACCTTCTTTGAAATCGATCTTATTGATATTTCTGTTTAAATTTGAAATATATGAAAATCAATTTATTAACACATTTCTAAAAAAGAATAGCATTGAAATATATATCTGATTTAATGCATTTTCTCAAACTAAGCTGCCCGGCAGTATTATCAATTTTTTTTTTTTTTATGTACCTATATTTAATTTTATGAAGGCGAATGAGGTATGAAAAAATAAATATTTTTGCAATGAAAATGATTGAGTTTATATGCAAATTTCATATTGAATTTCATATTTTCGAGTATGTTTTGCATTACAAAATATTTTCCATTCAAATTTATGTACATATTTACGCATTTTCGAGGCAAAAACATCGATCTGAAAGATTTGATATTTCAAATTCGCATGCTTTGCTGCCGCAGCAGTGTAGAGTATTCATTTATTTAGGATTTAAGAAAACATTGAAAAGTTTTCCACACTTACGTCTTATACCCCAATCCATCATTTTGTCGTCGTTGTGCTGTTTGCAAAATCTTCACAATGGCATACATTAAATTCGAATAATATGAAGAATGGCACGCATCTCATGGGCGGCAAAACAATTAAAATCCAGCCACATTTTTATTATGCCCTAAGAGTACAGCAAAAGAGCCCGAGCTATTGAAGCGGAAACTAATACACATACGCGTCACTGCTTTAAAAACCAGCCAAAGTAATAAAATATAAAAATATTGCGATAGGAGATTTTTATACACTACACGGCTAACACGCTCGACACACACTCAAATTCGTAATAAACAACGTACTATTTCCGGTAAACGTTAAAATTTTGAAATGTACCGAAAATTGCAATGAAACAGAAGAAGCAGAAAAAAAAAACCAAACAATTTAAATGAAATTCGCAAAACACTATTTTATTGAAAGTGAGAAAAAAATCTCAAAGGAACAAATTTAATTAAGTCATTTCGTTTGATGTGATGTGATATGTTGTGTTGAATTAAATTTTTGATATTTTCGATTTATAGTAAATAGTAAATATTTTGTATGTGCGGCGTAGAAAAGCAGCAGACACAGACAGCGTTTAAGAAGCTTTTACAATACAACAACAACAATAGACTAAAACTCTAGCACTCTATCACCGATACGGTGCTTACACGAGCACCATTTCAACATTACTGATGGCAGGCAACAATCGAAATTGTGATTGGAGAGCGAAGCAGCAAAGCAGCAGCAGCAACACCAGAAACTGAAACAGAAACAGCAGCAACGCGCTATGTCAAAAATACGAGAACGAACTTAAACACGATGTACGGAATACGTACAATGTGGAGTAGATTCAACAGAACAGTACAAAGCACCACATACAGGAAAATCCTTGATGAAATATACACATAGACGAACAAACAAAACATAATACAAAATAAAATAAAATATTGTAATACCAACACAAACGAAAAAAGGAAAGACGAATGAACGAACAAACGAATGAGCGGAAAAATAAAGAAATTTCTTGTATTGTATGTGTGAGAGTGGATGTGCCCCATGTCCAAAAGGCATATAGATAAAATAGTTGAAAGTGAAAGAAGAACAAGTGTTGAAATATGCTGCTGAAGTTAGGACAGAGGTAGTAAAAAGTTTTTGAGTAATAAAATCAAAATAAACATAAAACATTGAAACAATGTAATAGCTATGTGCACATGTGTGAGTAGCTAGAAGCGAGCGAATGAAAGGGGAGGGAAGTGCAATACGAAGTTCATGATAAACTTTCTAATGTATATAAGTTGTACAATGTACATATAGATAGATAAGAATTGAATTTTTTTGTTTAGTAACATTACAAAACAAACAAACAAAAAAAAAACAACACCCAAAAATAAAATTAAATTCCATTGTTATCTCGACGGCATACTCAGAAAATATGCTCACTCCCAAATATGAAAAATACCAACTAACAATAATACGAGTGTGTGTACCACTAAAAGAAAAGAAAGAAAGTACAAAAGAAAAAAAAAAAAAAAGCAATACAAAAACAAAACCATTATTACTTCATCGCAATTAATTAACTACACTCTTGATAGTTGAGCGCTGCTGAGATGCAAACGCAATGATAACGTTCAATACGAAAATATTCCACCATCGCAGCACAGCACCGCAGCGCCTCACCACACTTCATCTCATTTCACTCACTCACTCACGTACCATCAGTGACCGTTAAGTGTTGCAATAACGCCTCAAGACATAAGCTGTCTGTTTGCCAGTTAGTCTGCCTGTCTGTGTCTGTTTATGTCGCCCGCCTAATACCTTTTTAAAACTTTATACACACACCATCAGCAGCACTCACATTTCCAACAACAATGTCTTTATTAACTTTCCTCTTGCTCTGCTGTTTGCTACTTTTTCTTGTAGGTATTATTTTATTAGAGCTCTTTTTCTTTTGCTTGCTCTCTCTCTCTCTCTCGCGTTCTCTCTGTCTCTCTCAATTATGCTATTTCCTTGTTGTCCTTTTATTAATATATATATAAATATATATGTAAGTATGTGATAAAAATTTGTAGCGCCAATCATTTCTAATCACAGGCAACATGTGGCACGTACACATTCATTCCTCACTACTAACTTTTGTAATACACTCATAAAAGTTAAGATGATAAAAGGTTCTCTTCTTCTTACATTTTCTCTTTATATATATTTGCTTAAATGCCATTATTACAAATGTGTATTTTTGCGTTTTCTCTCGTTGTTCTCTTACTCTCTGTTTTATGCTCGTAAGCTTAAATGTAGCATGTAAACACAACAATTCCTTTAAATGTTATTTAAATGTCATTTATGTAATGTTGTTGCTGTTATTGTTATTGTCGTTTCCCTCAGGACTACTTGTCGGCTAAATGTTATATAGCACATTCATATGTATGTATGTGAGTGTGTGTCCTTTTCCCGATGTGAAAGCACATGACATTCATTATTTGCTGTTTGTTTTTACTAGCGCATGCTCTCTTAGCATGCACGTTATACTTTTGTTTTTATTTTTGCCTGGAAACATTTTGTAAGTCAGCTGTTTGATTACTTCCAATACACGGCGAGAAAAATATGTAGGAAATTTCGTTTTAATTGCAAATAAAAATTCAATTTTCACTAGAGTGAGAGAAAAAAGTGAGAGGGTAAAAACAATAGTTCCCAAAAGAACATTTCAGTTGGAATAAACAAAATAACATTTCGAAGTAAAAGTTTCGATTGGAACAAAGAATTATCCATTATAGAAAAATATCAACCGACCTCATGGACATTCAAGGTAACATTTGCCTGATTTTCAATTTTTAGCCAAAACCGAAATTCTATCGAAACTGAACATAGATACACATACCATTTTGGGCAAAATTCTAACTTAAAAAATCATTCATCAATCACTAACTAATGAAAAATTTGTATTAGTCATTAGTAATTTGTTTCGTTGATTCTTGACTAATAATTTTAGTTGTAACTTTGGCTAAAATGATAATTACGATATGATTTGTTTTCAAAACGAAATACCAGAGAAATGGTTGGTGGATTTTGACATCTGGGTAAGAAATGCGAAATCCTATTTTTATTTTTGCAATCGTAAATATTTCCGAAAGCAAAATTATCGAATTATGTATTTATAGCGAAAGGTTAAACATTAAAATCGAGTCTTATCAAAACATCACTTGCGCACATTCGTGGTTTTAGCATAAATCAAATTATTTGTAAAACTACATGATAAGTTTCAGCTTGTTATTTTGCATGACATAGTCAATATAACTTAAACTAATAATTAAATGGCTAATTTATTTATTGGTGATTATGATTAATTGTTTAATCATAATTAATTTTAGTCATGATTCGTTAGTCATGATTAAAATACCAGTTAATTGAAAAAATTAGTTGAATGCACTCTACTCTGATACATATGAACATATTAACATCAAATAAATATCATTATTTCGTAAAAATTTCATAATGTTTAAGTACCGTGAAAATTACCAATTTATTGTAGGTCCGTATATATTAAACTGGGCAACAAAAATTAATTTGGAACATTGCCAAATAACAAAACATACTTTGTGATACTTTGACTTTCGACCAATCAATTGTTTGGTCAAATACTTGACCATTTTACACCATGATATACATGCTGTCCCATTAAATAATTTAAAAAAATTACTCAATCTGCCGTACAAATGTATTGCCTGTTTGTTAGTAGCAAGTCTGTCGACACGCGGACATATTTTGTAGATAATTTCCAACGACCATCTTTTGTTTGGTGTTGTTGTTGCTCATACATTGCCATAAAGGTTCCTCTGCTTTCTTATTCATGATTGATTTACAACAATATGCATTTATCAGCTAGCTCATTTGAAGCTTCATACTTCGAAATGCCTCGGTGTCCCGACACTCAAAGATCAAGTGCACATTAAACTGTTCCGACATTTTTTTAAAAGAAGTTCTGCAGTCAAGGGCCAAACAAGCTCTTTGAAATTCAACGTATTTCATTTTAAGAATGGTAAAAACTAGTTTCGAAGGGAAATAAGGCTTCAATATTGAACAAAAAGTTTCTTTTCAAAACGAACAATATGTTAAAAGTTTAATTTTAGTTCCGATTGGAGTGGAACGCCGGCGAAACATTTGAAAGCTTTTCCTGTTTAGTTTTTTTCTGTATTGGTGTATTTTTAACGAAGCTAAGTTTTGTCAGTAAGCATTCAAAATGTGTGAATTAATAAATATCAATGAGAATCATTTTTCAATTTGAAAAATCTAACTGAAAAAACCAAGCTGTCCTTCACAATTTTAATAGTAATTTCAGAAGAAAACGCAAATGTTTTCCGATTTCCATTGAGCCATTTCATACCTTTATAATAAACTAAAATATTTTCCTTGTCTAATAGCATTACACAGTCCAATAAATGAAATATTTTTTGCTTGCAACAGAGCAAATGCAAATTTGCTGAAAAAAGTCATAGTCCAACACGTCATGGTTTTTTTTCTCTGAATTTTAACTCTTTCCTTACCATGGTAGCCATATGGTTACCACATATACATTTCAATTTTTTAACTTGTATTTGCCAAACTATTTTCTTTTAAAGATTATTTCAGTTAAACGCCAATATTTCTCGTTTTCCATCCAAATCTTAAAGTTTTCTTATTGGCAACATTGAAAAATTTTCACGTTTCTTTGGCGACTGCTGCTTATTCTGTATTTTCGTGTTTCATGATATATTTTTCAATAAAAGAACTTACAAGTATTTTCAAAACTTTTTCGAAACATAAAATATATTCGTGTACCTAAATGTTTAAAGGAAGTTATCACAACGTAGTCATATGGACTCCACCTCCTACCACCCACTAGAATATTGAAATCACTTTCAGTTTAATGTGTTATCACTCTCCTCACTCAAAATAGCCCAATTCTAATTTTTTCTATGGCTACTTCATAATTCGGTAAGGAAAGGGTTAAGGTCAGAGAAGCCATGTCGCTAATCAGTGGGTGGGTATATACATTTCAAGAGCTAGAGGTTCATGCCTAAGACAGAATTGTTTCTAATGAAAAGATAAACCTTGCTACCTCCTCTCCTTGCTACCTTCATTTCTAGAGATTTTTAGTAAATAATATAATAAGAAAAAAAATTGCCCACACTTTATCCCGTATGGGAATTTTGAAGAATTTGTGTTATAAAACTTGAGAAAAAAAACTTCGAAAATAAGGCTAAAGTGGGCTTACATAAAAACAAAAAATGTTTGCACAAGCACGAGGTTTATCATTATTATAAACATTGAAGCTTCAGATCATGACGATTATTTAACCACCCTCAAAATAAAAGTGACTCATATATTTAGCTAGAGCAAAAACGAACGAAATATTTTTCTAGTGCAAAAACGAACCAAATATTTTTCTAGTGCAAAATCGAATTTCGACTCAACCAATTACACACACAATACAGAGAAGGTTCATTTTTGCTCTAGAAAATATTTATGACTCATTTTTATTCTGAGCGTGTCATATATTTTCTCACTAATTACAAAGTCACGCCATTTCTAGCCTTGAAATACAGACAAAAATAAATTATTGACTACAACTTTCTTCAGCAAAAATGTTGAGCATGGCATAGTTAATCTTTTACAAAAACACAGTTGGACTGTACCTTATACAAATCTTGTATAGCAATATTTTGACAACTATTAAATTTACCAACTATTAAATTTATTTTCGATAATTCACCATGTATTCGTGGATGTATCCAGTTAAAGCTTTTAATGATTTTATATCTATTTATATTTCACACCATTTTCAACTCTTTACTTCAACTAAACAATGCTTCAATTGTGATAGTGGCTCCTTAAAATAGTTTTTAAATTCAAGACAATTGTTTAAACTGCACATTTGTAACAATTATTATAAATTGAGATAAAATCAAGTTTCAATGCATATTAAATTTATGTTTATTTAATTGTAAGTAAACAATATACAATAACAATTTGAGAAATTATCTAAGATATTCCAAATTAAATTCTTAGTGATTGATTCATTTTAGTATTGTACAAATTGAAATTTTAATCAGATTACATAAAAATAAGTAAGTAGATATTTAATTTAGTTGATTTGTAATATTATCACATACGTATACACACACACAGGTGCAACACCTTGACAACAAAAACAAATCTATTTATTTTCACATAATAACTAATCTTACATATTTAAAAAAAAAAATATGTGAAAACATGTCAAAATAACAACTACTGTATATCAGTTTTAATAAATCACTTACGTAGTTTATCACAAAATTCTTTACTTGCTTTTTTCGACATAATTATAGATATACAGAATTATATAGTAGCCGATTTTAAAAGAAATTCTTTGAAATTTACAAATAAATAAAATAAACAAGTTTCTACGACGTGAACGTTTTGTTTTTATGCTTATTTATGTTTATATTTTATGTGCGCGCTCCCAAATCTGTTACACTACTAAATCCCGCTAAACTGAAGCATAATTATAAGACCCCATGCATAAAAATCCTAGCAGCCAAAAAAGAAAAAAAAAATATACAAAACAGGAAAAATATAAATAAAACACAAAACAATTTTATGAGCACATCGAGTTGAAAGAACACCACTCAAGTCTAGTCATAATTATTGATAAAACATTGCCTAATTGTTATATGTAAATGTAATACACAACATAGAATGAATATTGTGCCTGAAGGAATGAATGGGGCGATGAAGATATAAACACACACACACGAACACACATAGTCATGATGACTTTATGAACATGCGTTATGAATGAAATTTTTATATACTCGCATGCATGCATGATTGTTTATTTGTATTAAAATACTTGAAAGCATTTTGAGTCTTGTTGAGTTTCATTACCTATGTACGCATATGTAAGGTAAATATAAACTATGCAAAATTATTTTTTAGTTTTTTTAGAAAGAAACTCAATGAAACAAACAGCTCAAAGCATGAATTCTTATACAAAATATTTCTAAATTTTTCATAAATATTAAACGGAGAAATTACGAAATATTTTAAATCTTTATACTCCAATTATATAAATATTTTATGCTATTTATTTGCATTTTTAATAGCTATTCAAATTTAACTTCAACTTACCACGCGATGTTGGATGATTCATTAAAATCGAGAGTGGACATTCATCGTCATCAAGTATGTACTCGGTACCGTCACTATTCACCTGCACGAAACAAAAAATTATTTATTTTAATCACCAAATCAACATAAAACTAACAAAGAATAGATATTCTCTGTGTATTGTATTTTTTATGTATGTATATGCAAACCTGAACCAAACAATAATGCAATGGATCCGCTTTATCGAGACCATATTTCGCCAGCATTTCTCTAACGACTGCCTGTGCACAGTCGCGTATCGACAGCAATAGTGTCTTGTAGGGTACATCTTGACACAGACTTTCGCCGTAGATTTTCAATGTGCCACCAGTGTCTGGACCGCCGTCACGTGAGCGAAACTGCTGTAATTTCTTTTCAAGTTTTTGCTGTCGTCGTCGACGCATAACCGCTTCTGGATTTGATATGGAACGTGTAAAGGAAGTCTCTGGTAATTCTGTATAAAGTTTTCCCGCCACTTGTTGTTCGCCTTCGTTGCCATTTGCCGCAAAGCCACCATTTATTCCACCAAAGCCACCATTACCACCACTACCAGCAGTCGTATCTGAACTTAATTTAGCAAGTTTATCTTTTTTCTTTTGTTCTTTCTTTTCACGCTTTGAGAGTTTTCGCTTGAAGTTCATATCTGATTGTTCGATGGGCTGAACGATGACGATGATGACGAACGATGAATAAGAAATAAGACGCATGTTGTAACACATAGAATAGAATGAAAAGAAGTTGGGGAGAGCGGTTGAGAAGAGATAAGCGGAGAGAAAATGTAGCGCATTTTAAGCACATCAAAATTAATCATCATAAATGTTAAATTAACCTCAAGTGAAGTAAAGTTCAAATGGCCTTGTTTTATGGTTGATGGAAGGGAAAAAGATCGAAGGCGGCAAAGAGAGAGAGAGAGAGAATTTAGGGACCATTTTATGAAATATGAATTTTATTAGGAGTCTTAAAAGCTTAGTGAGTTTGAAAAGGCAACGGAATCGGTCAAGTTTGGAAAACCTAATTTTTCGAAACTCGTAATGCCGTTATAAAGTAAAAACAAAATTTCCGAAAGGCCGAAATTTTCATTTCGATATATTTAATTTTTTTTTTTGATTTTCGTAACACTAAATTTCGAATGAATAAAATTTTAACTCTTTCACGGCCATTGTTACTTACAAGTCCCACTTTTAATTCCACAAACTTTAATTAAAATTCGATTACGATCGTTTTATATGTAAGTAACGTTTTTTTGCCAATGGGTTAAGACTACTTCGGAATCGCTGGTTCTGACCCTGTCCTTTGATAGTTTTTTCTAAAGATTTTTTTTGTATAAGGATATCGTTTAAAAAAAAAGTAATTTTTGCCTTTTTAGGGCATATTTCTTAAAAGAAATTGGTTTTGATATTTGGTGGAGAATATATTGCTTAGATTGTTTTTTAACGCTTAATATCCAGCATGAAGTGATTTTCGCAAAAAAAAAATATTTTTGAGTATCAATGGATTTCTTCAGTGACCTTGATTATGTTTGTTTTTAACACTTAAGAAAGGGGTTTTTGAAAAAAAAAAAATTAATAAGAAAAACAATTTCTTTCAAGGGTTAATTTCTGAAAAAATTTTTTTCTTAGTTGGTTCTGATCTTCAGTGACCCCAACTACTTTTCAAGGGGGAATATTTTTCTCGAAGAACCTAGGATAGACTTTGCAGCCGTTTACCCAGTAGAGATGATAAGGGAAAGGTGTTGGAATTTTCTGGCCATATCAAAATTATGTGTTTTGAATCTCTAGGTGATAGTCCCAGAGTTGAAGTCAGAGACCCGGAATTAACCTTAATAAAAGTACTAATTCGCTATTTGATTTTGCAACTGTCGAAGTGTATTTAGAAATACCGATATTTTCTCGCCGATTTTCTTTCTTTTATGTATTAAATAACGTTAAGTTAAAAATATAAAAAAAGCTTGTTAGAAATTCGGAAAAACATCGGCAATACGGCCAAGGCTGACCTCTTTCTTTTTCAGCTTGCTTCATTCGCTAACAAACAAAATATCGAGCTGTGTAAATCCAAACTATTTAAACTGTTTAATGTTTAATGCAAGTCAAAAATTTCATAAAATAGTCCCCCATTTTCTTTGCATCCATTCTTTTTATACCAAATACTTCATATTCTTACCGTTGTCTTCTGATCAATATTTTTAAGCAAAAAACGACCCTCACGATCATCTATATGCCAATTGAGCTGCACTAACAATGGTTTCTCATCGGCATTCAATCGACGCTCTTCACCGTTGGCATGCACTTCGTAAAGCGCATAATTTGGCACGGACAACATACGCATATCTGGACGGAATTTCTCAATGAGGGTGTCTACAAAAACAAACATCCAAACGAAAAGAAGAAAAGAAAATACGTTAAAATTACTAAACAACAAAAGAAAAATTTCAAAATTTTAATATTAATACCAATAACATCTGAAACAGTTGCATCTGAAGCAACGCGTATACACTTGGTAGCAACTTTTTGTCCAGCATCTTGAAAATAAAAACGCATAACTCCGTGGAAAAGTAAATTCTAAAAAAAACAAAAACACAAAAACCAAAACATTTTCACTACATCAAAAATATTGTAAAAAATTTCCAAAAATTACTTTATCTGGTTCGGATAATGCGAACAAGTCCAAACGATTTGCATTCCATTGCTGTATGACAGAGCGCACTGCTTCACGATCGAGCATTTTCTTATCATGTGACATTCTACTTCGAAATTTTTGTGTGTGTATGGATGGTTGTTAGAGTGTAGTATTCCTTTTGCGGAGCTTCAATTGAGTTTACAATAAATTTACAACCGTTTAAGAGTTCTGTAAATAAAACAAACGATAAAAACAGGAAATAGATTAATAATTTTATATTATACACTTGAAGCAAACGGAAAAAAAACCTCATTAATTTGAATTGTTGCGGCATTGTTGCATTTCAAAGAAATGTTAGCACGCATTGTTCATAAAAAGCTACAACTATTGCACTATTGCAACACATGTATGCATAAATTCTTTGGAAAATAAATAACAGCACGCACGCACTCGAAACCTCGAGAGTGATAAACTTTTTATAATTTTCTACTTAGATTTTGCTAAGTTTGCGCATTTCGAAAACTAGTGAGCAAGTACATTTTTTTACTCTTTAATTTGTAAAGCAAATTATGGCGAGCCAAGAAATTTGATTGCTTTTGTAAATATTGAACTATTTTAGTGGTTTCCAGGAAAATCTATAAAAAATAATATTTTGCTTGGATCAATTTCTAAAATACTTAAGGAAATGATTGAGGAATGAATGTACAGTGTCAGACAAAAGATATTGAATTGACTGAATCCATATACTTCTACTTATCGAAGGCAAATGCATTTACAAACTTATTTCTAAGAAAGGAGATTTTATTTC
Organism: Toxonevra muliebris; assembly: GCA_963691655.1. Taxonomy (NCBI): domain Eukaryota; kingdom Metazoa; phylum Arthropoda; class Insecta; order Diptera; family Pallopteridae; genus Toxonevra; species Toxonevra muliebris. Next base: position 78,314,851 of record OY829327.1, on the reverse strand, counting down.
TTGCATTTCATAAAAACAAAAACATGATACCAATAGTGCATCATTATAAAAAGTTATGGCTAGCATATAATTTGATTGCTAGATTTGCATTTGGATCCCCTAAACTGCACTTCATTGATGGGTGTATGGTTAAAATAAAATATTTAAAAAATTTCAAAGAATTTCAGCATAAAAGATAAATTACAGTTTCATCAGAGACTATATTGTCCAAATATCCGGATAGTATCGAAAACCTATATCCAGAGTTGTGAACACTTCGAAACTGAATTTCTCGTTTTATATAAAATTTTTTTTTTTTTTTTGCCAAATAATTTTCAAAATTGAACATATTATCTTAACTACTACTCGGATCTTGTATTTAGTATCCGGATTTGTCTTGAATGTACGGTTCTACAGAGTTCCAGATACTTAGAATCACTCAGTGTTGGACAGGAATTATGTATAAAATAATGGTCTAGGAGTGCTCAAAATAAACTTGCAACCACAGCATATAAATACTGAGTGATTCGATTCAGCGTACAAATTTTTTCACCTCATATTCCTTAGCTAAAGAGTAAAAAAAAAAAAATTTATTAAGATGTTTTATTGGGATTACAGTATTGGCACCATGGCGAAATTATCAGTACGAATTAGGGCAATAATTCATTGCCCTAATAGAACTAAATATCTTTCCATTACAATATCGATCAAATTTGTAAGTGAAAAGGTAAGCCCATAGTAGCCTACATATATAATTTTGACCCTAGGGTTTGGTACCATGTAACCACAACAAAACAACTGAATCTAGATAAATACCAATACATTTGTTTAGTCTTCTTATGTGATAAAGAGATCTGTACTCTGTTTTGAATCACTCTGTAAAAGTAGATCGATACTGCGACTAGTGCTCGGCCGAACTTTTCGGTTCGGGCTATGACAGGTTTGAACGAACGAATCCAAGCGGACTCACTTACCCGCCCACCCGACCGAGGGGCACATCTGCAAAGCGAACGGATCGGTGACCGAAACAGAAACAATCCGGACTGCCTGTGTAACGCAACTCGTGAATGGGTGAAGTAATATATCCCAATGATTTTCAAACAGCTACAGATTAGAATCATCAGCTGTTTAACCATTTAAGAAATTTAAAATTGCTTGTTTTATAGAAAATAAGGAATCAGTTATATCAAATAAGCCATGCTGGTTGTTGAAATCATTGCATATGCAACGTAATGGATCATTTTGGGCATAGTTAGATCGGCAAGTACTCAATTCAATCAAGATAGGATACCTTGAACAACGATTTGGGATATTTAAGTCAATTTTATTTAGTAGTAATTTAGTCATAAACATAACATTCAGCATTGTTCTTCTGCTGTCTAATGTCGGTAGGTCAATAAGCTTGAGACGATGTATGTAAGAAAATAAATTAGGTAATGGATCCCAACGTAAATTTCTTAACGCAAACAAGAGAAACTGTTTTTGAACTGACTCAAGTCTGTCTTTATAGCAATTATATTGAGGGCTCTAAACTGTTGAACCATACTCCAAAATAGGTCTTACCAGTGCCGTAAAAAGGTTAGGCAACAAATTAAATGAGTACGGTTAGGGTTCAGTTGAAAAGTTCGAGATACGCTTGCAATCTATACATTTATTAGTGTAACTACAATTTTATTCCAGAAGATCCAGAAATGCTACACTATCATACAAAGCATTGCATTCATCGTTGTAAAAATCATTGCTTAAGCGGGAGTAAATAACAAATGAGAGAGATAGAGAAGACATGGAGAAGACATGAGTAACGGCACTTCTCAGAATTATCTAACGAATTATCTGCATACACAAATAACAAAAGAAACACCAATGAGTAGTTTGGTTCTCTTTTGATATTTGTTTTTTTATAAAGAGATTTCCTGAGCAAAAAAAAAAAAAAAAAATAGCCCCAGTTACTGGGGCCTTACCGACTAGTTTACTTTAATATCCCCAACTCAAATTTTAAACACCTGAGTTGTACTTCATAGTGAAAATTTAAATGTTCTCGGGCGCCATGCACTAGTACTGGCAGTTCAAAATATTAAAGATATCAAGGTATATAATGAACCAACTATATTTCCAATAGAGCCCCATATATTTTTTCTTCTGCGAGTGAGTGCTCCACGCTGCGAGGTGTGTTATTTCATTAAAAAAAAAAAAGATACAAGTGATGTTTTGTCCTTAGTTTCTTTTACTAAGTTTGAAACACAGCGCTGCTCGTTTTGTGTTAAAGTTTCCAAGTAACTATTACTGGCTAATCTTAAATATCTGGCCTCACTAGGATGATCAATTGTTGCTATCTTGCCTTGGAACCAATGTTATTTTTCCTCTCTAAATTCTTTGCCAAATGGTAGGATCTCTCATTTCCATAAATGTATTTTTGTGTACCTTGGGATCAATCACGGTGTTCATAACTAGGAACTGTCCTTATTAATCATTTGATTTTACACCTGCTTTTCATAACGGTTTTTATCTCTAAATTCTTATGATGTGCCAATTGTTAGAAAGACGTAATTTTCCAAGTTTCCTAAGCATCTATGTTGCCGACTCATTTTCACTCGGATCTACGAAATTATTCACATATTGGACGTTTATCTATTTTTAGCCAGAGTTTAAAATTTCAATATGATATTTGGCAAAGAAAAAAGCATAATTTTGCCAAGCAAAGGTTAATACCTATATGTAGTGACCATCTCTCAAGATTCCATGTCTCACATCCACACAAGAGGATGAATTTTACATTTGAATTGAAGATTTTTAGTTTTCTGTTAGCAGTGCTCGGTTCAATAAACCAATAACGTTTTTAGTCTTGTCAATGCAACATTGGTTTATATCTTTCTTGTTATAAAACTAAAAACAAAAATTTAACATTATCAAGTTCTATAACTTGAATTTCAAAGTTTTGGATGTCATAGGTTATCAAAATTGCCTTTGCATTGGCGATTTTAAGTTAAAGCTTGACTTTACCATGTTAAATTGGACTCACTCGATTTTTATGTTTATATTTAAGTATTTTTGCATCCGTGTAGACAAGCTCCTTAAAGCAGCCTATTTAATCTCTATACAATGCAGTTTATCTTTTACTGCATGACGAATGAAAGTATCCAAGATTCTGTTTGAAAACGGACACAAACTTTGACTACGATACGGTTGCCTATCATGCCGCCATGCAAAGCAAAGCGTGTAGTATTTTTAAAGACTTTTATTTGAAATATGTATTACTAATTTACTAAGATTTAACTTAACAGTATTTTGCTGAATAGAAGTAGCTTACTACTCAACGATATCAATTACACTCTAGCAAAACCCACTTCGATAACAAGTTTATCAGGCGTTTTCCTACCAGACAGGAATGGGCGGAGGGGGTGGTTCAGCCCAGATTTCATACATTTCACTGATGGCTCCAAGCTGGTCGGTAGAATAGGAAGAGGTATTTTTGAAAGTAGTCTGGGCATTAAAATATCAGTTAGACATCCGGACCATTTCAGGCAGAGGTCTCGCGGATCAAAAAACCAGCTGACTGGTTGAAAAATAGTATCTTATCACTAAGCGATGCTTAAATTTTCACTGGCAGTCAAGCAGCCATAAAATCACTTGATAGTGCTGACCTTAAGTTTTTTCTGTTTTCAGAGATTCAACAGACCTGATAATAAAGGATAGGGAAACTATGAAAACTGCCCATGTGGTAAAACAACGGGCCGAACTGGCCTAAGTGTGTCCTATTATAGGGCAGCCACTCTAACCTAACCTAGCTTAATAGTTCAGTGGCATGATATGGCCTGCTGAAGTCTGGAGCGTGCTTGGCATGATTAATGCAGTTAATGTTTTTCTTGGAAATTACCCGTTACCCGTGATTTCCTGATCTCATTGCAATATGAACATACCTGAAGAATCCATAAGGAAGAACATTAAAGCAATAAACTTTACATATGTTGAGGTCTTCCGAGATTTAGACCCTAAACCATAGCCCACAGTTAAGGTGACCTGGGCTCACCCCATAAAGGCATATTTCTTAGAGCTGTTTCAACTCGAACTTATGCTACTGGTTTTCATGTCAAATTTTATTCTTTGTAATGTTCAAAAAATAAAAAACTTCAATTTTTTTAAATTTCTATATTTATTTTCATATATTAATTTGGATCTAGTTAATTAATAAGCTGCCATTTTGCAGATACAGTTTGAATTTTATGGAATATATAACTTACAAATTATTTTTGCACAACATAAAATTAAAAAGCATTAAAAGCAGGTAACTGCTTGCAAATTAAACGATTAAAATATTTATAATTTTTGAAAATTATTTTTGAAATTTTACAAGAACTCTTTTTCTTCTCAAAACGATAAAAAAAAGAGGGTGTGTTTCAACAACAAATAGCGGAACTATGCTTGAAACTACAATGAGATATAACAAAAAAAAAAATTAACTAAAATATAATGTAAAGCGAGTGAAGAACGAAAAACTTAGAGATTGGGGTTGATTCTGTGCTGTTCTGGGACTATTTCAGTTTACGTAAAGTTTAAGTCAATTTAGTTGCTTTTTTTCTTTTGCATTTCATTTTAATAGTTTCAACTTTTTTTCAATGCGGTGTTTTCAGTTTAATAACCGTCAACGGTTACGCTTTGCTGCACACACAAGACAAAATTCAACAATTTGCTTTTGCGTATTTTTTTTTTTTTCCTTTAAATGTAGCATTTTTATTTTTACAATTTAGCTGTACTTTTTCTACCAAGCACAAAAAAAAAAGAAAGAAAAAATAGAAACGCCAAGAAGTCTGTAAATGCTATAACAAGTAAACTCTACGTAGTTAGTACTTATACACTGATATCTCTTGACATTTACAAACACACAATCACTTGAAGAATTTTTAACATGTTCATGATTTTGTAACCCTTTTGTCATACAATTGTACATAGTTAGAAGTGAATCCGTACTCGTATTTTATGAAATCACTCAAGCATAACCATGGGTTTCGATTTAAGTTATTCTTATTTATTGTTTCTATTTTTTGATAGAGGAATGTTTTGTTTTGACATAATTTAAAAAATTAACTTGTATTTTCGGTTTGTTTACATGGTAAACAAAACAAAAATGTGTTAAAATTGCTTTAAACAATTTCACAAATTGTGGTAATTTTGGTTTGGAAAGTAAATATTTAAGCTAGGTAAAGTAGGGAGAAATAGAAAATAAATTGTGAAGTCATGATATCGTAAGAGGTAAAGCTCTGGAATAAGTAGATATTTTCTACAGTCTGAAAACTCTAAGTAGATCAAATCTAAAATGATAAATGGTAAAATGATTTTGGCCACGATAGGTGTATAAAAGATATATACAACAGAGCTTAACTCAAATTTTCTCAGAGAGTTAGAAGTAGATTTAGTGAAAATACTTCAGTATACGAGAGGTCGGAGTTAGAACACGGCCTGAACATGTTCCAACTCAAACCAAGTTCCAATTTTAACCTCCTGCAATGTTCGTCTCTGATTTATAACGAGAGGTAGAAGTTGGAACACATTATGAAACATATTCCAACACAGGCCGTGTTCGAATTGCGACTTTTTCCAATTTAAATCTGCGGTTTATTACCTGAAATTGGAACACGGTCCGAAACATGTTCCACCCCAGACCATATTCCAATTGCGATTTCTCGCAATGTTAGTTTCCGATGTTTCCATGTTCCAACTGAGACCTCCCGCAATATTAATTTTCGATTTACTATCAGAGGTCGGGATTGGAACAAAGCCCTGAACATGTTCATACTCCAATTAAAACTTTCATCCTGTTCAGACTGATTTATTACTAGAGGTAGGAGTTGGGACACGTTCTTCGAACTCAGACCATGTTTCAATTGTGACTTCCTGGAATGTTAACCCCTAATTTATTACGAGAGGTAGGGCATCGTAGTAAAAAGGAAGTTAGTACTGCGAAAGATTGTAATTGGAAGTTAGTCCGAAACATATTAGTGTCCGATTTATAACCAGATGCCGGAGTTGGAACAAGATTTTAAACATGTTCAAACTCAGATTGTAATCAAGTTGTAACTTCCCGGAATATTAATTTACGACTTATTATGAGAAGTATGAGTTGGAACACGGCCTGAACTATATACCAACTCAGGCCGTTTAATAACTGCGATATCCCGGTATAACAGAATATGGTCTGAAACTCAGATTATTCGAATTGTGACCAGCCGCAATTTTAGTTTCTGATTTACTACTTTAGGTAAAAGTTGGAACAAGATCTAGAACATGTTCCAATTGCGAGCACCCGTAATGTTAGTTTCAGTTTTATTTATTTAGGGTCTGAAACATGTTCGAGCACAGGCAGTGCTTCAATTGCAACGTTTTACAATTTTAGCCTTCGATGTATTACGTGAGGTCTTAAACATGCTTCCGATTACCAATTTTAGCAATATAAGATTTCTATTTATTAACAGAGGTCGGAGTTGGAATAAGGCCTGGAGCATGTTTCTTGTCATGCTGTGCTCTAACTCTGAAATATTAATATAAAGGTCGAATTAGGAACAAGATCTGGAACATGTTCCAACTCAGACCATGTATTTGTTCAGAGGTAGGTCCGTGTTATGGTTGCCGTGCCGAAGTTATTAGTGTTTTAGACTATAACGCTGGGCGCCCGGGTTCGATAATTGGCATGTCCAATATTCAAAAAAAAAAAAATAATAATAATAAATAAAACTCACACATCATGAGTGGATACAAAAAATTTGGTAGATACTTTCCCTGATGTGTCATAAAAGAAAAAGTTCCCAGATTTTTCCTATGCACAATTTTTATACTATTTAACTTTTAAGGTAAGTCTACGATATTTGATGGAAACACCAATTCTACCTGTAGTTTTCGCTCCACCCTGCACACGACTTGATTGCATTTACCCTGTATTTTAGTTGGCAATGACAAAACTTTTTTTTATAACCACATGTGTCAAAACATAAAAATAAAATAAAACAAAAAAATACTTGAGGAATACCCAACAGTATTTTTTTACCCAAAATCCATAAACTATAGGGTTAAAAAACTGATTAAGGTTTCAAAATTAGTTTAAAACTTGTGCTAGAAATTTACTCAAGTACGGAATAGCATACATATTAACGTTTATTATTTTTATACCTAATGAATTTCTTACAGGTGAAAAGTGTACAAAACATAAGCAAAAGAAAAAAAAAACAAAAAACAAAATAATAATAAACATTTGTATGCTTACAAAATATTGACACAGATTTCTAAAGAAAAACTTTCATAGTAAATATATAAGCATATAGGAGTTGGAAATTTATAACTAAATAACAACATTAAAAACTGAGGTTAATTTTCAACTATTTTACAACAAAAACAAATATTAAAAACTCATAAAAATGACAATTTTATGATGACAATGATTGCGACTGCAACCAACAACTGGTAACTACCACAACAACAAAACCAAATAAATTTCACAAGATAAAATAAGGTGAATGTACGGGAATCACAAAAATTACAACAAAAACACAATGGAAGAAAGAAAGAAATGCACTCAAAATTAACTAATAAATAGTTATAAATATTAAATAGAAAATATATGGGTACGTACAACTTTTTATCTTTTACGTCATCATTGAAAGTATGTAAATGATGTTAATTACGTTTTGAAATTAATTTTTGCAGAAATCATTTCATGGGTATATAGTATTTATTTTTGAGTCAATGAGTCGCCAACGCTTTGCTTATGGTTATTAAAATGCTATTTTGGGGCAACTCTGTCTGGCATTTAATGTTTGTGGTTTCATATTGCATTGGTGGTAATTGTGTGTGTGTGTGTATGTTTTTTAAGTGGTGGTGGCACTTTCTCTGAAATTCCATTTAATATCAATGGAGTAAAAAATAATGCGATTTCAATATAAATTAAAATAAAAAGTAGAATATTGTACTGAGTTCGGACTTCATAGATGCATCGGTACAGCACAATCAAAAAATCCGAAATAGTATGAGCTGTTTAGAATAAGATTGTTGGAACTTGTTGGGCTTAAGGTTAAATTCATTTTGCAATATTCGTCGCATGCTTTTTTGCGATTTTTTTTCTTAAATTTCATTCCTAGTCCTAACTTTTCGTACCATTTCCGATAAAATCGTGTTATTTTTTTGACCATGACTTGCTGATTGACCTCGTAATGAAGTATCAACATGCCAAATGAAGATAAGAATATTTTAAGCCTTCGGAGGGGGCACCACGGCAAATTGTTTAATTTGTGTTTTTAAAATACTAATCATAGTAGCCCACCGCTGCCACACAAGTGACTTTGTAAGCTTTGAGATGCAGTGTGGTTTATCATTAGCGGTTGGTTTCTGCACTACAACGTTTGGCTGCTATTTGTATTTGAAAATTGGTACCTCGGCAGCGGTGCCCCCCTCTTGTAACTTATCAGAGAGCGCCCTCTCGTGTAACTTTTCAGAGCGAGCCCTCCGCAAGGTTAATAGTTTGACAACAAACTTCAAATGGTACTTGAAAGTTGGCTAAGTACTTTTAAATTAGATAATTGTATTCTATTCAGAAAACTCTGGTGAAGCTGGCTGAAAAATATATTTTATAGCCAGTTTCATAAGATTGGCATTTTAAACGATTTATTTTGGGCTAATTTCAACATGGAAATTGATCCAAAATCAGCAAAACTCGAAAACTTGTTCTATTTGGAACTAACAGTTCTTGGCATCGCCATTTAGAGCATTTAGAAGTCAGAGATGACCGGCGAAGCTTTTTGAAGACGCCAAATTTTTTTTTTTATTGTGACAGTGGTAAACAGTAGGTTCGGGCCCAGTAAACACTCTGAACAACCAGTTTAGAAAATTATTCAGAAATTTCGTTGCCAGCCACACCAGTATGACCCGGCACCAGCACAAGGAAAGGCTTATTTTATATACCAACCCAAGTTTCGATGTAGAATAAGGAATAAGTAAGGTTAGTTATTTATATGGGACATTCTCTGTCAATGGGAGACCCCCCCCCCGGCGGCTGCAAGTCTACCACCTCATCTTAATAATAGTAATAAAAGTAAAAAAAAAAACAGATAAAGCCTTTTTTCGTATATTTTTTTTTTTCGCTGAATATGAATCTAATATTAATTTCCATGGGAAATGTCAAGTATTGTCCTTAACCTCAAAAAAATGCTGTTTTCGGGTCTTACGTTTACCGAAGTCATCATAAAACGACGAGAAAAGCCTATTTTTGTGAAATTTCAGTTGATGAACATGAATCTAATATTATTTTCTATGTGTCTAATATTATTTGTTATGTGTCGTCCCTAACCACAAAAAAGGAAAAATCTCAAATCTCACATATATATATATATATATATATATTTTGTTTTTGCCCTTCCAATCTATTACTTTTAGAATATGCTCACCTATATGATAATGGAATTTGACATTGCCTACTACTACAAAGACTCCAGAACGGTTAATGGTTCAGGTGCCGTCCGTAAAATTGCCGTAACTCTCTGACTCTGCTGATGAATTAAGGGGGGAAATAGGGTTAGATGGTTCGAAAAATCGATTTTTTTTTATTTCATAAATTGTTAGTAAAACTATTGAAAATTATGTTCCCAAAATTTTAAATGAAAATTCCGACTCGTTCTATTGTTATAAGCCATTAAAGTGAGTAGCTCTCCTTCAAGCCCCGAGCGCGCCACGTTTTTCAAACGCGTTTTTCTCAAAACGACTTTTTTTGAACTTGTGCACACGATAGTTTCAAAAGTTTTCAACCAATCGTTTTGAAAATTGGCAGTTACTTTCTTCATAGTATTGCGCTCTATATGAACCTAAAATCGGAGTATTATCATTATTTAAAATAATTTTTTTTTTTGCAACAAAAGTTGTAAAAAAATTGCAAAAAATCATTTTTTGTTTTGACCCCTGTAAAAAATTCTATTTTTTCTATTTTTTTGATAGCATTTAGGTTCATATAGAAGAGAGATATACATTTAATAAAAGTAAATTCCAACCTCGTTTGATTTCAGATGAAAATTGCGACTTCCAGAATGTACGCAAAATGCTGAGTCGGATTGTGACCTGCAATAAGGGATCTCTTATATCTTAGGTGTTTTTCAAGGAAATCCTTCAAAAACTTTATAGTATATACTTAAATATATGTATAAAATATCCTCAAAGTTTCAATAAATATTATTAATTTGTTATACTATAAAAAAATTCATGAAATTCATTGAGAAAACGCTGTCCTAACCCAATTTCCCCCCTTAAGCTCTTCGGCAGCCGTAGGAAATATTATGCATTATACCTGAAGTCTTGGCATAAGTACGCCTTATAACATTACTGCCATTAAGTAAGCAACGCGCCATGTCTTTCAAACCGTTGCTGGTGAGAACTTTACACCATTGTGCTTGAACCACCAGATAGCTTTCATAGCTTCTTCTTCGAAAAAACTATCAAGTAGTGGCAAGGAATTTACGGCATTTCTGGTATTTTCTTGAGTAGTAGATAGTGCTATAGTCATAGAGCTTATACTTTAAAAAAAAAAATTATTTTTTCACTAATTCCAAATGACGGATTTTAATGGAAAATCCTATATGTGTACATACTCGTATATGAATGATCATTAAGTCCGATGGTAGAGAATACAATTTGAAAAGCCTCACCACCGCAATAATAGTATTAAAAATGACACAATAACTATTTCATTTGCAAAACAAAAAAAAAACAAATGATTTTGCCATAACAAAGTAGAAAAATTTAATGACTAGTAAAATAAAATAAAAAAAAGGCAAATAAGTACAACAAAAACTCAAACATCTTAAATTGTTAACCTAAAAGATTTCAACTACACAGTTTTCTTTCAAAAATATATATATTTTTTTTTTGATTATTTCATTTGCAATTCTTACGTAAATACTGCAGCATATTGTTGTACGATTGTAGTATAACAATCAACCAAAAATTACATTAAATACAGCAACGGAGTTGCTAAATAAGTAAAGTGTGTTACACATGCATATGTAATTGTTTTTTTTTTAAGTAGAAAATGCGAACAATCTCAACGCCATATTACGCCACAGCCTCTAAAGAATTGTGTTTAGATTTTTAATTTTTTTTTTTTATTAGCCAGAAGCAGCAACAACATAAAACAACATTTTTGGTGGCAGGTGCCATGCCAGTGTACTATATGCTTGCAGCATTTATTAGCACATGAAAATGATTCTAGCTCTTCACTCATACACACACATTCCCACACACACATGCATGAATGAGGAGGCTACGACCAGGCCAATTAAAAAACAGTCATTGTAATGTTTCGCGGTCAGTGTTTATTTTTTACACTCGAAAGCCTTGAAATAGAATTTCTATGTAATTTTGTTTTTCTGCTGTTATTTCTGCGAACGAACGTGTAAACATTCGCGTTGAAATTATATCGAAATTTAGCATTTTCCGGCGTAAAAATATAACAGGTGAGTAATTCCAATTGTTTGTTTTTTTTTTTTCTTTTTTTTTCTTTCACTTATAAAAAATCATTAAAAATATTTTTGACCATGGATTTATTTTTTTTTCTTACAATATTCTTACAATAAAAAAGATATTAAAAAAAAAAAAAGAAGCACTTGAAATGAACGTTTTGGTTTTTTCTTTCTATTTTTTACTTTTGTTTTGATTCTAGATCTTCTTTTTATGTGGTTATAGTTCAAAGCGTTTTTTTTTTGTTTACGTTTGCGGTTCCTGGCTTCCTCTCGTTTGTGTGTGTGTGTGTGATTTTGTGGGTAATTGAATTGAAGCTTGCTTATTCTGCTATTTTTCATTTTCAATTATCTTCTTTGCCATTTTTTTTTTCTTCTTAATTTTAATCCAATTTTACAGCAATGTATTGTAGGTATTTATTTTTACTGTAACTAAAACACCGTCTTTCCCCCTCCCCCCTTTCTGTTGCCCTTTTGCGTAACTGTTTCTCTACTTTAAGTTCGTTGATGTAAAATAATAATAATAATAATTCTACATAAAAATACCAAAATGGTTGTTGACTTTTGTATTGAGCATAGTTAAAAAGATAAAGCAGCGTAAAATATAAGTCAAGTAGGTAATTGTCGAAAAATAATACAAAGCAATAACAAACAAGAAAAGCTGAAAGAAAAACACAAAACTAGCGGCATATGATGATGAATCAGCAGCATTGCTGCGGTAAGATTCCGCGCTCTGGAAACTGGAAAAAATACCAGCTTCATATTTGTACAATTTCTACAATTCTTTTGTTATTTCATAAGAGAAATTAAAATATTGGCTAATTACCTTACTGTGTGTTAAATGAATGCATGAATGTTTGTATGTTTGTATGTAAGTAGTTATTACAAATGTGAGTAGATAAATACGTATGAAAGTGCATCACGAAAAAAAGTTGTTTTTGTACCTTTCTAAAAATGAGCTTCAGTTTATTTTATGATGATTTTCAAAATATTTCAACTCTAGAAAAAACTCATCAACTTTTTTATATCTGTAGTATACTTTCGGTCAAATAAAAGCTCACAAATTATAGGTAGATACTAAAAAATTTTAGGTTCCGCATTAAAATATTTGAAAAATCTGAGATTTGGTAATTTTTTTTCTTTTGAATTAAAATTTCGTGATAATATTTTTGTTAGATTTTTTTGAATTTGAGGAGCTGTACCATGCCCACCCCTTTTTTCTAATTTTCCTTAACCCGTTCAGTCTGAAAAAACTGCTGGATATATATCTGTGGAAAAAAGGAATAACAGCAAAAGTTTATTTTCTTGTCAACTTGAGAGAAGATACAATTTAAATTCTCTTATATTTAATGAATAGGACTATTTACAATATGGTAAAAATGATATTGCACAAGTTCAACAAGTTATTTTGGAACAACTTCCGATACGAATTGACTTCAATTGACTGCAATTGACATTCAAATCCCCAATTGACTCCAAATGACTTCAAAGTCCCAAGTGACTTCAAGTGACTCAAATTGACTTTAAATCCAGAATTGACTTCAAATGACTTCAAGTGACTTCAAAATCCCAATTGACTCCAAAACACTTCAAGTGACTCTAATTGACTTCAAGTGACTCCAAGTGACTTCAAAGCAGTCATGACTTTGGAGTCATAAGATTTGCATTCCCATTATTTAAAAAAAAAAAAAAAAAAAATTGCCTCTTGACTCTAAAAAATACTTTTCTGAATGAATTTGCAATCGGCGACTCCTAAAAAGACTTCTAACTGCAATCATGAATGGTCGATTATTAACTGTGACTTCAAGACATTGCAATTAAATTGAATGCATTTTTTTCAGCTCTGATCTTAATTCGAGTCAGGTTGTTCTTCCTTTTTGCCACAGAAATAATATTTGTACCTAGTGAATCTTAAGCACTAAGAATACATAAAATTTTTGACCGTCCCAGCATTTTAATTTGCACCACCTGTGGCGCTTTGGAATATATAGCATTGAGGTATATAGTCCCAATCGGTATTTGATTTAAAAATTAGGGTTGTAATATCGTAGTTCTTCACCGTTCAAGTATTTTTGAATTTATGACCATCCGATAATTTTTCGATGATATATGGAAAATTCGATTTTAAGATTTACTTTTTTCCTTTTTGGGCTGAAATTTGTTAATATCTGATGATTTTAAGCATCTGGTCAAAAATTGACGTGAAATGAGTCGAAAGGAAAATATTGCCAGATTTAAGCGAAACGTGGTTTTTGTCATTTCTGGATTTTAAAAAGGGTAGAAATGGTCAAAATCTGCATTTTCGCATTTTTGGGTTGTGCGAAATAAGGTAATATAGAAAATATTACACGACCATTAGGATTCAGTGTACAACAAGTACATAAGAAATTCGAGCTTTTCGCAATCATTTTAAAAAAAAGTTGAATTTTGTATTCTAACTTTGTAGCTAACATAATTCCAAGAAAAATATTTATTTCTCTTTTAAAATATAAAGCTAGTCGGAAAATACCTGGTGTTTTGTCGGTAGATTTTGCAAAACCGCTCATAAACGGTACACGGCTCCTAAGACATAACGGCAAATAAGGCAACGAAATGACAGATAAACTACATATAAAAAAATTCATTTAAAGTTTTTATTGGGCCATGACCATTCCGCGGCTTACTATAGAATTCCGGTAAACAACTTAGCAGAATAAAATAAGCTTTAGTAACAGATACGCTAAATTATTCAACGTCACCTGTGAAACGCAAAACAAAAATGTTGCGAAATTACCAAAGGATCATTGCAGGGTCAATAAACACTTACACCTACGCACGGTATAATAGAGTGGATCGTCATGCAGGTGCATTTCTTGACTAGTACCCAGGGTACCCGGATGCAATCAAAAATAGAAAATTCAATATTTTCTACACGACACCACCTCTTGGCTGGCAATAGCAGCAAACAGTAAAAATTGCTTTTGAAAAGTTTTTCATTCGTGTACAAATATAACTCACACAACATGAATGTACAGGGTGACAATTGTAAAGTGACGCAAGTTTAATACTCTGCAGCAAGCTTTGCCATTTACCGTTACTTTAATTTAAAAAGCAAATTCATTCATCATTTGCTTTTAATATCATTTGAATTTTTGTTATTACATTTTGAAATTTCCATAAAAATGGACAAGGAAAATATTTGTCGTGAAATTATGAAATTTCATTTGGCAAATTATAGTAGCCGTCAAATTGCAAAGGCTTTAAATTTGTCAAGTCGTACGGTAGACCGAGCTATTATTCGATATAATGAAACTGGGGGTTTTGGAGATAGAGACCGAGTTGCCACTACTGGTTTAACAGAAAAAATTCGTAAACGAATCAAGCGAAATCCAAGGCGCTCAATGAGCAAAATCGCTAAGGAAGTGGGAGTAAACCGTGAAACAGTGCGAATCATTGCAAAATCAAAGGTTAATCTTAAGCCGTACAAGCTCCGAAAAGCTCAAGATCTGACACAAAAAAAGAAAGATTTGCGACTGCAAAGATGCAAGGCGCTGCTACGCTCCTCCGTGTTAAAAAATGTTCAAAATATCTTGTTTACAGATGAAAAAATTTTCACGGTTGAACAACATTTCAATGAGCAAAATGACTGAATGTGACTAACATCATCATCGCAACAAAATAGGACTGTTGGCCGAGTTCAAAAGCCAGCTTCCGTTATGGTATGAGCTGGAGTTTCCGCTAATGCCAGAACCCCTCTAATATTCGTTGAAGAGGGTGTTAAAATTGACCAGGTTGTTTATCGGAGCATTTTAAATGAACATGTTCTTCCCTGGGCCCAAGATACATTTGGAAATGAAAACTGGACTTTCCAGCAAGATTCTGCACCTTCCCACATGGCAAAATTAACGCAAACATGGATAAAAGACAATTTTTCTGGATTCATAACATCTCAAGAATGGCCACCATACTCCCCAGACTTGAATCCAATGGACTACTCTATTTGGAGTATTTTAGAGTCTGGAGTCGCTGACAAATTCATTAGAGAAAGTCTGGACTGAAATTGATCAGGAAGTCCTGCGGCGAACAGTCCTACGATTTCCGGATCGATTGAAGGCATGTGTGCAGGCTAAAGGAGGTTATATTGAATGAGGTGGGGTTCAAATGAATGCTTATATATTCAGCAATGTTAACACTTAATTGTACTTAATGGAAGTACGTCCTTTTGAAAATAACTGCTGAAATGTGTGCGTCACTTTACGATTGTCACCCTGTATATGAAAAGATCTGTCTAGGCCCTTCATGGACCGTTGTGCCATAAAAGAAGAGAAGCTAAAAAATACTTTAACTTTTTTTATAATTTTTCTTTTTTTTAACGTTACCCAAATTTATAATTTAATTTATTGTATGTACTGTAGAGCCCCCTGGCGTTAGGTTTTTTGGCAAAGTTATATAAAAAGTTTGGATAACAATCTTAAAAATCGATGTACGAATTAGGGTTGTAAAATCTAATTTCCTTAATAATATAGTATATTCTAGTCTTCTACAACTAGCTTATTAGACCAAAAACCATTCCCAATAACATAAATACCTTGAAAATATATCAATTGGGAGAATTTACACACCTTTTTAAGTCAGAAAATATTGTTTTAAAATCAGAACTGGACATTTTAAAATCAGAAAATAGTTTACCGAAAAAAATCACCCCATTATTTCAATAGGATTTGGTAAATGGTATTTTCTCATAATTTTATCAGTTTTTAGACTATCATTTTTAATGTAATATAGCCATATTATGGTATATTATTGATTTCATGCTGTGAGACTATTAATTTAATGGTATAAAAAGTAATGGGATATTTTTCGTTTAATGGGATATTTATTTTTTTTTTTTTTGAGTGTAGGTCTAATAGTTTAATCGTTGGTTAATGTGTCAGACCTAACAAATTTATTTATAGAAAATACGATAAAAAATGCGGGAAAAAGTAAAACCAAATTAAAATATTTTAACTCTTTTCATCCCATCAAATGATAATTGCCACAATTTTATGTATTCAATTTCAATTCGTTTATTCTTTCCATACAACATTAAAAGTTTATAAATTCCATTCTGCAGATTTTTAATAGACTCATTTAAAAAAAGATTAATGCACACTTGCAAAAAAAAAAAATTAAAAGCAAAAGCAAAATAAATTTATATATAAAAAGTGTATGTTATAGGCAAATGAAAATTAAAAAATTCCATTAATGAAAATTGAAATTCTTTATCACAATAATGTGAACAACCTCAAAAAATAACATTTACTACATACTTAGATAAAAAAACGACAACCGATAAATACCACAACAAAAGCAATTAGAAACGCAAGACAAGTCAATAAATTCACTTAAAAATGTTTAAAATAAAAATCTTTTACTTGAATGCAACAACATTCAATTAACCTTAAGTTACATCGACAAGTGAAAGTTAGACTGATTTATAGTTTCCGTTTTTATGTACTATGTTTTTTAAATTAATAGGTATTGTTTTTTTTTTCTCGATAGGTAAGTAGATTTTATTGGTTTATCATTTGAGTTATTTAGATAATTTATTTTGTGAAATATAACAAGGAGGTGATATGAACTTAGAACAGGAAATTTGAAGACACTGAGTTCTGAACAAAAAGACTGTAGTTTAACCCTTTCCGGAGCATTGGTCACCCCGGTAATCGTTTTTTCAAAATTTATATGCATATATATTTTTTTTTTTTTTGGTGGGAACAGACAAAAGAATTATTCAAGAATACAGCACTCAGACAAGTTTTACGTCCATTGTACTATATCCTGTGTTCCCTTTTGTTATTCTTTAAATCTATCTGATTTATTAATAAATCTTAGTAGATCCTGCGGTGTTAGAGAGTTCAGGTGTTCGTCTCCTAACACTCCAGTACCAAATATGCTTACTCTGATCTGGCAGAAAGCGGGCAGACACTAAGAAAGTGATCCGCCGTCTCTTCACATTCGTCCACCAAACCACAGGAAGCACAGAAGGCCCTAGCTCCCAAGCCAATCATATGCATATGTTTGGCACAAGAAAAATGACCTGAATATAATCCCACCAGCTCTTTCTGTTAAGTGATAACAGAAAGTCTGTTAGACGCTTCGAGATAACAGGTAACATGGTCTTTGTCTGTCTAAAGCCCCTCAGTTCCTCCCATTTACGATTGTGGGTCAGGTCGACCCACTCATTAATGGTGGTCTTGATGGCTGTAGACGACAAAGAGAGTACAGGTTCTGGGCCCAGGAAACCAGTTTCCGAACCCTTTCTGGCCAGAAGGTCAGCAGATTTATTACCTGAAATTCCTGAGTGTCCAGGAACCCATATCAACAGCAGGCTATTGTGTTTTCCAACACAATCAAGCCTGGATTTACAATGCATAACCAGTTTAGACGTGGTTAGAGGATTAAGCAAGGATTTAAGCGCAGCCTGACTGTCACTAAATACACAGATACTCCTTTCTCTCCAACCATTATCAATAACATGGTCCATTGCCTTGATGATTGCAAAAATTTCTGCTTGAAAAACAGAAGTATACAACCCAAGGGAAAAACTCCTAGATATTTCACTTCTTGGGATATCTGAATAGTGATTCCTCTGTGTACTGGCGAAACGAGACTATCAATTTTCTTTCTCCTGGTGAAAATAATAACACCAGTTTTAAGAGACCGTTTGAGCAACACCAAGAGTCGATCATATTCAGAGCAGTTTGGGCCTTCCTACAAACATACCCGACCGATTGGCCCGTGATTAATTTATATATAGAAAAAACGATAAAAGTTGCGGGAAAAAGTAAAACCAAATTAAAATATTTTAACTGTTTTCATCACATCAAATGATAATTTATATTCGTAGTTATTATTGAAAAAAAATGTTTTAAAATTGTTACCCAAGTAATTAACGGCGCTAGGGTGACCTAAACTAAAAAAAATTTTACTTATTTTCAAATGGTCATGAAATGCATTATGGGAACAACTATTTACTCAAACATAATTTCACATTTTTTTGAATTTTTGTTTACTTTCTGTGGAAGTTAAATTTTACTATGGGCCACCGCTGACCCTTAATTCCTCAATGGAAACTTTTCAAATGAAATGGGAGTCAGTGAATACAAAACCTGACTTGTTTTTCACTATCGTATCATTTTTGCTTAGTCAAGGAAGGGTTAAGTGAAGAGCTTATACAAAAATACTTTGTCTACCTTAAAAAAAAATTAAAAAAAAGTATAAAAAAAGAAAAATAAAAAAGGATAAAAAAGAAAAATAAAAAAAAAATAAAGAAAAATAAAAAAAAAATAAAAAAAAATAAAAAAAAAAAATTAAAAAAAATAAAAAAAAATAAAAAAAAATGAAAAATAAAAATTTAAAAAAAATTAAACAAAAGTTAAAAAAAATAAAAAAAATGTTGCAGAAAAAGTTAATGAAAAATTTTCATTTAGGGTTACCATTAGGGGACCCATGAAAGTTCAGGCCTTCAGAGGCGCTAAACTTTTGATTTGACGAAAAATTGTACCAAAAAAAAGACAGAGAATATGAATCTGGGTTCGGTTTTGCGCTGTCTTCTCTAATTTTCTGATGGCCCCAAAAGGGTTAAGTACTTTAATCGAGAGCAAAGAAAATGAAAATTCACAAGAGCAATTCCTGTTCAATATATTCTGTACAAGTTGGGTAGACAAAAGAGTAGATTCAATCTATCATTAACACTCTGTAGACACTGCCGCAGATGTATCCTTTCAGCTCATTAGATAAATAGAAATAGCTACGACTACCAAGAATTGGCTCTCAGTCTAATATAAATAGATCTGAACAACGAAGTTAGCAAGAAAAGTACAATCTCACAAAACCTATACAATACTATACAATATATAATTTTTAATAATTATCATCTATTGTACTGCAGTGATATGCCAAATTTTAATTTTTAGAGCTTTGTTTTGGATTGAGATGCAACAAAAAAGAATTTACTTTTGCAGAGAATGTAAAATCCATTATATCCTTAAATTTGGTTTCAAATTTGCAACCGCCAGACTTACCGACATACAAAAACCTTTACAAATTTCAAAGAAAGAAACTCGCAAAACATTATACATAATGTCGATATGACCAGTTATAAGTAAAGCATTTTATTTTTTCCCCATCGTCTTTTGTGTGTTTGTTGTCACTTTTACTACGGCGAGTACACCAACGGAACCTACTTTCAAAAATAATAATAACAATAATAAATAAAACAGTGACGATGTCACGTATTTACGACAACAATAATTAAAATAACCTTATTTGAGAGAGAAAATGAAATGTTGAAATGCTGAAAGCGCATTTTTTTACAACATTCTACAATTTTTGTGAGTAATGCATCCGTAATATATATAAAATAGGTATGATAAATACTTTATGTATGTACGTACGTTTGTATGTATGTATGTATGTTCATAAATATTTACAACAGAAAATAAATATCCATATGCAATATACAAATAGTATGTAGGTAGGTGCTCTTCGTACATACATACACACATACTTACAAGTAAATATTGATTTTGTACATTTTTGCATGTGCGCATAATTTTCTTAGCTACGGGTATTATAAATATAAATATTTTCTTTGTGAACTTAAAAAAAAAAGAAAAAAAAATAAACAAAAAATAAATAAATAATATTTGCCGCACCCCATCAAGACGCATTGTAATTTAATTATGCCGCTACTACATACTTACTTGAATTGTGGAATTTACGGGCAATTGTGAAGAAATGTAAACAACAAAAAAGAGGAAAATTAACTAATTAAGTATGTGTATTAAGTTTTTTTGTTTGTGTGCTTCATTGTTGTAAGAATTTTCAAATTATTCATTTTAAGCTTGCATTGTCTGCTGCATTTTAATGTTGTAGCATAAATTCTTAAAGAAAATTTTAAAAGTTATTGATATATTTTTTACTTTTTCTTCAATTTAAAAATGTAAAGAAATATTACGCAGTAGACTACAGAGGCAGACCATCGCTTTTCAGAGAAATTCGAAGGCCCAATGGAAAGGAGAGACATCATAATGGAACAAATTTTTGGTCTTCGTCGACGCTGAATCTTTCTGAGTACTTCTTTTTAACCTAACCTAAGATATATGCGTTCATGCCTTAATTCGTTAGACCAGGGTGATTTATAAAAAACTAAAATTTCCAAAAAAAAAAAAAAAAAATTTCTTACTTTATTTACTGATGTTTGCATTTCTACATGCGAAACATTCGCATCCGTTACGCGTTCAAAATTTTTTTGTGAATGTACGAATGCGAATGTTTTTTTCGAAATTGAGCAAACAGCGCTCACATAAATTTTTTCAATTATGTTTGTGGACATGTTTGCTCAGTTTATTATGAGATTTTGTTGGGCTTTTTGACCTGACATTACACTGGAAAACGCATGTTGACAACACAACAGAGACGGCCAAGAGACCACTTATGACCTGGAAGTCCAACGCTGGTTGGGTTGATTTGGGTATACACACCAAAGTACTACGATAGATGTATACTGTAATTGTAAGGCCGCTGCTTGCATATGAAGCGATAATATGGCCAGATAGAACTACACAAAAGACAGTCATGAATAAAATTCAAAGACTAGCTTGTGTGCGTATAACTGAGGCCATGAGAAGGTGTTCAACGGCATCTCTGAAAGTCCTTTAGAATTAACAACTCCTCACATTTGTATTCAGATATAGGCGAAGAGAGCCTTTATTAGGATGTGTAGGGATAACATTGAGTTAGGAAAAAGTTTAACATTCTTAAGAAGCAATACCCTGAAATCTCAATACCACGAGATAACATGATATCGAAGTTCGGTGGCCTCAAAAATTCAAGCTGAACTAAGCAATAAAAAGAATAGAGGAGGTTTAACTGAAACCTATAAGATACACAAACAAATGATAAACTGGTGAACGTACAGAAGTAGGGATTTATGGGCCGAGGATAAAATACTCTAACCATTTAACAAGCGGAAATCTACGCTACCGGTACCAAAACATTACAATCCTGGAGGACAGTCAAGAGGCTATCAAGGCATTGAAATCACACCAGGTGAATTCTAAACTTGTGTGGGAATGTCTTGATAAATTAAATGCGCTTGGCTCACTAAACCGAGTCTGGATTTTCTGAGTTCTTGGTCAGACAGGAATAAAAGGTAATGAAAATAGCAGACGAGTTAGCAAAGAGAGAGACGGATATATTTTATCGGTCCAAAACTATTCTGTGTAGTGCGAATAGGATCCCTCTCCGCGATAATAAGCGAAAAGGAAGAAAAGCTTACGAAATAATACTGGACCACCCAACATGGTCTAAGACAACCAAAACCACTATTAGGAAACTACAATCTAAAACGCTTTAGAGACTGTATGAAGCTGACAAAGAACAACCTAAGAAACATAACAGGCATCCTAACAGTACATTGTAGGTTAAACCTCGGTTAGGTTAGAAGTGGCGGCGAATGCCTCACATAGACCGTCCGGCCACCACCACTTATTGTTGGCACTTCGGATTTGAAGAGAATTGTAGCATTTTTTTTTACCGATTTAGACTTCATAGTATAGCTTTTCAAGACCTTCAGAGCAGAGTGACTGAATAAAAAATAATTCGCAGTCATTTGCGTTGCTCATGAGGCTTTCAGATGCCATGTATATTGCCACTTGAGTATATTGCAGCTTGAAAGACGCTACCACTGTCGGGAAGTTTAAAAGATTTTTTTGGTATTACTGCTGGGCACAAAGAATGCTGCACTTACGGTGAACTCTGTTTCGGAGACGTCAGTGTAGACGGTCGTTATGTCGGTAATCGGTAGAAGTATGTTTGACATGGTCAGTATTACAGTGTCCAAACGAACTAACCTTGAAACTATTACATTATTTTAATATAAGATCGGTTTTAAAAACCCTTCACAAGAAGATCTATAGGTAATAGGTTGAATATAATGTTGAAAGACTCGGTGGAAGTAGATCTCAGGGCAACTCCCACATAATAACAATGAAAATGTTTATGTGGGTTTTGCGAGGGACATGTAGAAACCTCAATACACATTTTAAGACAGTGCCCTTAATTTATGCAAAACAAGAAGGAACACCTGGATATCTAATTGCTTTAGCAGCACAATGATTTGGAAAGTTGTAAACATTCTGGTGTCGTAAAAAAGCTGGTTACATTTCTTAACGAATGCTTTCAACTTCATAAGGTATTTGCAGCACCTCCCTAGGACATTTTGGATGTGAGCAAATAATGATAGCTTAAAGACGTTTTGCATACACGGAGCTCAATTTGAAAAATTCCTCATACGACGAAATTGTAATTGCGATTGTTTGAAAGGTTATACAGCGCAATTCGCAATGAAATGTTGAATGTTGAAAATAAAGTCCAACTTTATAATTAAACTTGTTCGTACATTTAAGCTGAACACGCTCTTGTCGAAAAGACTGTAAGACCCTTATCTTTTATATATTTATTCAAATCGCGTTGAATACAAAAGCATATAAATCAAAATATTAAAATTTACTATATTTAACTTGACCGCTAAACTTCAAATTCGTAAAAATTTGTTTAGAATTATATTAATATCAAATATTTTCAAAACCCCACAGCTCCAGACCATAATGCTTCCATGATATGATAGCTCAACTAATTTAAAATCAAAGCAATTTTTCTGCAATATTTTTCCAACTCCTTTTCATTCTCAACTAATAAATTGCAGATAAACCAGAAAATTGTGCAATTGTGCATTTTAAAAGATCTACAAAACCCAGAACTTTAACCTATATTTTCAAAACGCAATAAATCAACTTCGATTATGCGTAAAGCAATTACATTTAAGATTATCAACGATACACTTCTTAATATGAGATCAAAAGTCACGAGCAATTTTCTTTTAATTAATCACAAGCTATTAATGACATCAACATCAACTGGAAGCAACAATCATCAATAAAATAAATATTTACGTACAGAAAAAAAAATGTGGTTAATTCAACTGCAATGCAATTTTATAATTGCTACTCAAGCTTCTCTGCTCATGGAGCAGAGACCGAGTAGAAAAACTTGGACGCAAGCAAAAGAAAATAAAAAAAAAAAACAATTAAATAAATACACAAAAGACGATGGGAAATAAATATTATTAAAATGCATTAAGTGGGTGTGGTATATTAGCCATTAAATGGTGATATCAATTTTGCAATAGCAGCAGAAAAATACGTAAGTATATAATTTGGGTTCATGGAACGATGCTCATATATATCTACATAAATATATACGCTGATATGTATGTAGTGTAGTTATATGCAAAGAAACTCTGATGGTGACGTGCAATAGCAACAACGAAATGCAACATAAAGCAATAGTTATAAAAATCAATATTGCTATTGCACATGTGCGCAAGCTCAGTATAACACGTAAAGCATACACTCAGAAATAATCTCCGGGTGGCGGCCAACAGCCGATCAACTGATTTGACAATTGTAATTGACAGGCAAAATGTGTAATATGTTGTTGCTGTTAATGTCGGTTGCTTTTGAATAACATCAACGAATAAGTAACTACGTATGAAGTAAATAAATTCTTAAAGAATTGCGCATACGTTTTCGTGCATTAACTGAAATCAGTATGAGTACAACACACACACATGTTGCAACAACATTCCAGCGCTACTTAAATCTTGCAGTAGCAGCAGCAGCAAAATTAGCAATATGAACCTGTTTTAAGCGCGTAAAAATCATATATGCAACTACAGTTGTTTTACTCCTATTTGTGCATATCTAGGCGTCGAAATACAAATGCACATCTCTATAAGCCTACATAAGCTTAAGCTGATTGACTGGCTGACTTAACGACTGACTCATTGCTCAACGCCAAACCCAAACCGCAAGTTGAAAATGTGACCACAAAAATTATCATCTTGGGGCGCTACGATTTTGTGGAAATCTCTGATCATTTCCGACTTGGTTTCGGATTTAAGACCGGGCTTGATAAGGGATTCGCCGGTCAGACCAGTCAAGTTCCGGAATAATAGAGAAATGGAGATGCCAACAATTTCAAATGCCATATCTCAAAAACCACAACAACACCGAAACCACGAATTGCCAAAATCATTCA
Organism: Toxonevra muliebris; assembly: GCA_963691655.1. Taxonomy (NCBI): domain Eukaryota; kingdom Metazoa; phylum Arthropoda; class Insecta; order Diptera; family Pallopteridae; genus Toxonevra; species Toxonevra muliebris. The sequence goes on along the minus strand of OY829327.1, from coordinate 78,290,264 downwards.
CGAAATATAAAATTAGATAAATCGGAAAAGTGGACGTGGCATCCCCATACAACCGAAGCGCTTAGAACTGAGAAACTTGGGAATAATGACATTTAATTATACTCGTCATAGCCTATTGGTTGGTATGATTGATTGATACGCAAGGTACCCGGGGGGTTCAATGCTCGGCAGACAAATATCGAATTTTGTTCACACGGCACCATCTGTTGGTCGGTATTGGCGGACCTCCAACAGTAAACATTTCCCAGCAACAATTATATTTCACACAGCATGAATGAATGCGGAAAACTTGGTCTACGCCCACCTAGGGATATTGTGCCATAAATAAAAATAATGAAATTCCATAAAGGACAATTGAAAAAATGTGCGTACAATTCGTTAAAAATCGTGTAACGTCTCATAGAACTCACATTTTTTATTTTTTATTTTAGAACAGCAAAATTGTGTATGTGAAATTGCACACTGCACTTACTGAACCTCAATTAAATTTGATGAAAAGGTTTCGACTGGAGCCCCCAAGGAAATGCTTTCCTTAGGTTCCTTCTTACCCATAATCAGTCTTTCTTATACCAAAGCCGGACTTGGGCTGCTGATGGGCTATATCAAAGATTTCTCGCTAAAATCGAATCTGATGGTGAAATTCCGTTGGATTTGAATAATTGCCAAAAAAAAAAAAAACTAGGATTTTGAACGGAAATTTTCGAAAACCTGACATGATAGAAAGCCGGGATATGACTTAATTTAAAGCCTAAACCTTCCAATAGGAATTTTCAATTGACAACTATTACGTGTTAATAAATATTAATCTATCAAGCTGCTTTTTGTTTTTTAATTCAACACCGAACTGGGATTAAAAAATGAAAATTCAAAAACCGACATGGCACCAGGCAGAGGTCGCGTAAAAATTCGTGATTGATTCCGAGGGTTTTTTTAAACGGAATTCTCTAGTTAATGAAGTATTTAATTTTTTTTCCCGGATTTTGAATATGAATTTTCTGAAAAATCTGACTTGATGGAAAATTTACACGGTCAGGTCAGATTCGATTCAGATTCAGCGATAAGAAATCTACCAAAATTACGATTTTCGAATCATTTTATGTGTTGACCAGTGTTGTAGTTTTGGTCTGGTTTTCAATTTATTTTTAGGTCTGATTTATAGTGTTACTATAAGTTTGAATTTTGAGCTGAATTTTGGTCTCAATTTAAGCTAGATTTGTAGTCTGATATTACTATAGGTTCGAATTGTAGTATGAGCTTTGGCTTGAATATTTGTTCAATTGTTGGTCAGATTTTTGATCTGAAAATCGTTTTGAATTTTGTTTGAATTTTCGTCTTAGTGTGGGTTTGATTTTTTTTCCTGAATTTGATATTATATTAACTCGTTAATGTCGGATGGGTATTTAAATACTCAAGAAAAAGAGTGTTGGCAAGAAATTGAATATCTCGGGGCTGGTAGCAAATATCGGGCTCACGTTTTCTTTATTAAATTAAGGAAGTATGGATATAGAAAATATTTCTAGCAAGTTAGGTGTAGAATTCCAATGTTTTCCTGCTCTTCTCCAAGGTCAAATTTAACGAATTTTCAAAAACCTAATAATTGACATATAAAAGATAGTGAAAAGTGAGTTGATAGGGGGAAAATTGTCATGGCTTTTTACACATTAGTGCCCTTCATTGCTCGTGATCCCCGAGCTAACCTAGTCTCTGGAGCCAATTTCCTGATTTGGGCATTAAATACCCAAAACAGTTATTATAAAACTGTTATTGAATAAAATTAATTAATAAAATAAAAAGAATATTATTTCAACAAATAAATTATTTAGCTTTTTTGATTTTTTGTTGGTCTTGTACTCTATTACGGTAGTCAAAGAAGCATTTTTTGGGATGCAGAAATGCTTCAAAATTTTTGTAACCAAACTCTGTTTTGGCATCACATTGGCAAAAACGGGCACGTTTTGTCATTATTTGTACTAGATAACTCGCTCTATCTGTTGGTCCAACATTTTTATTTGCGAAACAGATGAAAAAAAGAATTCTGCCAAATAAAAAATTTTATGTACGCTAAGAACCCAGAAAAGTAGGTTGGGTATTTAAATACCCATTCCAAATCTCCGAAATGTGTGAAGTTACCAATCTGAAATTTAGCATGGCAACTTCTATTGTCTATGTGAACATCTTAAACGATTTTTAAAAAAATCATGCTGCGGGATGGGCAGGCTTTAATGGGTTAACACATTCGCTGACGTGAATGCTATAACATTAATTTTCATGGTGTCACAATATCACGTGAATGCTATGCTATAGCAAATCTATAATACAAATTTCGGAATTCAATTCTATACAGCGTCCACATAATCCACAACCGAACTGATCTATATATTGAAGTGAATGCTTTAGTATTCAGTGTATATAGCTAATAAAATGTGATATTGTTGGAAATTGGGAAAAACGTTTATAATCAAAATTTAAATATTACGATTACTTTAAGAGAGCCGCCATGTGTCTCTTTTTGCACCTCGACATAATTTTGAGTGTCCGCGAACGTGTTAAGTAAATAAATAAAAATAAATAAATATATTTGGTTTTTGAATGATTTGGTCAGCTTTAGGTTTGCATTTTTACTGGAGGTTTGGTCCGAATATCGATTTTCATGAATTTTTGGTATGAATTTTAGTCCGTTTTCGCTTCGATTTTTTATTTGACTTTGATCTAGTTTTTGGTTTCCTTTTATTCTGGTTTCGGTCTGAGTTTTGGTATAAATTTGGGACATCATTTAGATCTGATGCTTGCTTCGAGTTTTAGTCTGAATTTTGGTCTACCTTGGGTCTGAATTTAGGTGGTTTCTGTCTTGATTTATGGCCTGCGGTTTAGTGTTAGTTCCGAGTGTGAAATTTGGTTTGACTTTTGGTCTGAATTTGTTCTACTTTTGGTCTGAGTTTTGGTTTTACTTTTGAGTTTGAGTTTGACCTGAGTTTTGGTCTAAATATTTGCACGATTTTTAGTATTATTTTTGTCTGGGTTATAAGCAGGTTCTCAATTTAGTCAATAATCTGGTCTAGTCTATTTGAACTATTGCTAACAAATTTTCTGTTTTCTGCTATTCTTTTTCCACTTTATATTCCATAAAATTTAGAATTTTATTTTTTTCATTGTTCTAGTCAATTGATAACACTATACAGCGGCCAAAAAAGCTCAAGAGTTTTGAAAGTGGGCCTTGTATAATTAAGTACGCTGAACATGATGGCGTTTTTAGTTTATCTCTATAACGTCTAATTTTTTTTTTAGGATCCATTTTTTAGCCATACTTTCTTCGGCAAAGTTGATCAGAATCGAATATAGAATTTTTCTGTCAACGTACTTTTCAAAAAAAAAAAAAAAAAATTTGGTACGCCCGAATGTACATGGATTTTTTTTTGGGTTTTGTCGAAGTCGAGTTATTATCATAATTTGAATCATCATATCCGTTTTCATATTGTGTCAGAATTTTATGACTATCGGTTCAGTGGTTTACGAGATATTAGGGCGGAAAAATAGCACAACTCAACCTGATTACTCTTAGCACTTGAACCTTTGAAGTGCTCTCCTGTAAAATACAAAAAACACACTTATGCTGTTATGCCTTGTGACCACAGATTTATACATATATATTAAAAAGTTTCGGTTTCGGTTTTGGCCGAATATTAGAAAAATGGCCGAAATTCGGCTTCGGTTTCGGCCGAAAAAGTCGGTTTCGGTCGGACACTAAACTCTTGAGCTTTTTTTTTTTGGTAAATTCCTTTGCTTCAAACATTGGCTATTACACCCAAAACGCCGACTACTGCCGTGAAAAGTTAAAGAAAATCAACACAATAACTTACCTTTTCTACAATTCTTTAGAATACTTATATCTCGAAATACTTGCATTAACGGGCAACGCCGGGTATTCGTCTGTCAATACAAATATATGCATAATAACAGCCATAAAATATACATACATACACATAGCCAAAGAAAATAGTTAGTTACGTTTGCTGAAATCAAAAATATTTGTTAAACAACAGCAATTGTTGCTAATTACAAACTTTTTACTAACGCAATAATAATTTTTTGCAACAATTGCAAATAAAAATGAATGCAAATTTGGAAATGGGAATAATTCACATTAAAGCGCATATACTTAACAAGAAACCTGATGACTAGTTTTCTTAAGAGGAAATGTTACAAATTTTCTATGCTACACCAAAGCATGCAACTAGTTGTTGGCTTCTTACCTACTTACGTCGCTTCAGATTGCAAAATAAAAAAATAAAAATAAAAACACTTGACTTTTAAAGCTAATTGGTTTTTTATTGCTCTGTATAACTAGTTGTTGTGTGCACGTATTCAATGTGATAAGAAAAACTAGTAAATAAAACATTTTGCCATCTTTCTAATGTCTTTGGTGAAATTAAAATAGACTTTATTCATCAACCAAAGTGCATGCATACAATCATACATATTTATAGCCCATATTCTTATCGATGACTGTGTGGTTCCAATGTTTTATTTACCTTTAATTTTGTATAATAAAAACATGTAGTATGCATATATCTAAATTGCGTTGAGAGACGGAAATTTAACAGACTTTTAGCAGGACATTATGATTCAACTGCGAACATATATCAAAAACCACATGGTCTCTTAAGAGAAATTACTAGATTTTATATAAGAATTGTGAAAATAAAAGAAAAGGTTTATTAACTGACGAATGGCCTATAATTTTTATTATTATTATTACATTTGTAAGTGCATAAAAAGTATTTGTTAAAAACATGTTAGTTCACATAAGCATACATCTAGTCCACAGTTACTTTAAATAAGCAATTAAAATTCCAGTTTTTAATATGTAAATTTAATTAATAATTACTAAAATTTAGTTACAGCAAATTTAGTTTAGCCAAAGACTACCGTAGCTTTTTGGCTCTCCTTTGTTTTTGTTTACCTTGACTAAAGTAAAATGTATGAAAGTAGCGAAAGTGATCGCCACCACCCAAAAACATTTCTACTTTGTAGTTACAACTAGAAGCTATTAAAAAGTTAAACACAAACAAAATAGAAAGAAAGGAAAACATCACGTTTATGTAAAACAAAACAAAAAAAAACTAAAATAAAAGCATGCGGCATAATGCTGAAGAAAACAAACGAACGAAGCGAACAAACCGACATATGTATACAGTGATTTCGCATAAAACTTGGTCTAAATGCGTTATTTTACTTAACGTGAATGTGTGTATTACTTATTTTGTTGTTATTGCTGTTTTACTGTGACCACCTTTTGAGCAATTTCTAATTTGCTACAACAATCACCAAGCCATAATCGCCAACTATATACCGAGCTGTTAGTAGCTGAGAGCTATAGTGGCAGTGGTGTTTGGATGCTACTAAACAAAAAAAAAAAATAAATAAACAAAAACCCACCATAAAAAGAGAAATTTTAATTTAATTATGAAAAAAGCAACACAACAACAACAAAAAAAAGTGTGATTTTTCTACCTTCGTTCGCTCTGTAAACAGAAATAGAAATAAACTGTAAAGAAACCAGCGAATAACGAGAAAGAGCAAAAGCGCAACGCAAATGCTTGCAACAAATTGTGGTAGTAACTGACTACCTACCTACCTTGGTATATTGTGTAGGGTTGTATGATGTAGTGACCACATGATACTAAGTATTTAGAATTTGTTTTTTACTTTTTTTTTTTAATAATGAACAGGTGTAATATTAATTCAGCCTAGATATACAACAAAAAAACAACAACTATAAATGGTATATTTTTTTTTTACTTAATGGCGATGATGGTTTTGCATGTTCAATGCTGGCTGATTGTATGTTGCTGTTCCTATGGCATTAGGCTCATAGATTGACGACTGATCTCTTTCTCTCTCTCTCACTCTCTCTCTGTCTCTAAATGCTTAATTAGGCCAGGAAGCAATTAAGGCTTTAAACTTGTATTACAAGTTTTTTTTTTGTTTTGTGTATTTTTTTTTTAAACAGTTTTTAGTTATATGGGTAAGTAAATTCATGCATATTAATGTGGGAAAATATGCACAAGCGTGCATGTTTAATTATTTATTAATGAGATATGGTTTTAATATGTTTTTCAACAGAAAACAGCTCTTTTTCTTCTGAGATTAAATAGATATTTAGTTATTAAAATAAATAACTGATAGCATTAGCGAAACCAGAGATTTTCTAGAGGGGAGGGATTTTAATTTGTTCGCCCCTTTAAACCTTTTTTTGTTTTGAATTGTGGGCAATGATCAAAACAAACAAAACATCCTCTAAGATCCGCTAGTGACTGGTAGCATTGCTTCTCATTTATTAACATGTATATTAGAGTGGGTCGAAGGAAAAAGTTTGAAAAGTCCACCCCCTATTTGAAAGCTTATGTGGAAAATTTCCTATGACAATGCCGATTAATAATCATGCGATGCCACGATGCCAATTACTACTCGAAAATGCGATGCCATACTCACTCGTGCAGCTCTCTAGTACCTACCATAATTTACCTTAAAGAACAGAATATTTTTTATTTTTAATAAGTTACGCTAAAAATTGCTAACATATATATGAACAATTGAATATTATGAGAAAAAATATAAATTAGAATTGCATCAAAAATCTAAGTAGCTGTAACTTGTTTGGTTATGGATTTAATTGAACACTTCTTGGGCAAGAATTTCATGGTTTTTTAAGGGCTTTAATTTGGTGAAAAATTAAAATGCATTTAGGGGGGTAGAACTTTGAGTAACAGACTTCACATATGACTTCGGAGATGAATAATATCTAAGAAGCAAATATTGCACTTGCCAAGACGTTTACAACAATATATCATTTATGAATATCGGACATCAAATACCAAAGTTATGATGAAAAAATCATTTTGGCTGTTTTTAGGGTGGTCTAAAAAAAATTTTTTTGGTTTCGAGATACTCTCCACATAAGCTTGCAAATAGAGGGTGGATTTTTCAACCCTTTTTTTTTGTATGGGAACCGACCCGCTCTAATGTATATACTATGTAGAGGTGGAGTCAACAGAGACATAAGGAGCATTCACCAAGGAACTAATCATTGAAATGATTATAGTATGCTTTGATTTTAATGCTTAAAAGAAAAATCAGTAGGAAACAAGTCTGAAACACTGAGAAAAATAATACAAGTGATTCTTAAAACATAAAAACCAAATGGAATATTTTAAAAGAATAAATGGACCTGTTTAGAACCCCATCCAGCTTCTGCTCCATAAAACCGATTATTACATACCGCTGAAAAGTTTATCTAATTGCTCAACTTAATGCGTTGAGAAACTAAATAAATCGTGTTTGGATCCTCTGGGTTCCGGGCTGGCTAGCAAAGAAAAGGGCGGAAATTCCTTTCATCGGGCAGGAGCCATTCTGTGGGAAATGGGAAAAAGAACTCTCTCCCCACGATAATCAGGGAAGAAGAAGAAGAGCTTAGGAAGTCATACAGGCATTCTTACAGGACAGTTCAGGTTGAATTATAATCTGACAGGGATTAAAATGTTGTTTGATGATTTATGTAGGTTTTGCAAGGCAGTTGTAGAAACTTCAAAATATATTTTAGGGCAGTGTCCTGCACTTATGTTAAATAGGAGAAAACATCTGGGTGATCGCCAAATACCAGATAGAATGTGGAAATCTCTGCAAGCAGGCCAAATCCTAGAATTTCTAATATGAACAGGACTGAGTCCTTGACGGTGCATAATAGATCTTCAAGTCGCAATAAACATCCCATTAATTAATAATAATAATTAAGTTTATTCCATAGATACTTTTAATTATTATATTCACTACTCACCCAGTCTAAGTCGGATTCTGAACGGACTATTCTATTCAATATAGGTGTGTAAATTTTCCACACTATCATTAAAAAAAAATAGTAAATCTGAGCTTTTTTCGAATTGTACAAACTCAACCTTTTCAGGAATTTTAAATTTTTTTTTTTAATTTTATGTGAGAAATAAGCAAGTAATAAAAGAGGGAGTCTGAATTGGAACAATGCATAATTTTGAATATCATACCAAATTTAGAACACATTAAAAATCACATTATTTGATTTTAAGGTGATCGTTGCGAAGGAATACCACAATTGGCGGTGCCGTAATGGACAGTGTGGTCAACTTTTGTTTTTCAAAATCCGCTAAAATGAAGAATAGAACGCGTATTTTCTTAAAAAAAGCATTAAATTTTGTTTCTTATAAAAATGCGAGAAAACTCAATACATTCAGACTTTTTCATTAATACAGGCACACATCTGATACTAGAAGTAGTCAATGAAAATTTCTTCGATTTTTCGAAGATATTTTTAATTGAAAAAAAACGCGCTAAGCGCTAAATTACTTTTTTCCGCGTTTTAATTTTCAAAAAGCACTAAAATCAGCGGGAAAAGCGCTGAGTTAGCCACACTGGTAATGGACGATCAGTCAGAGAAATTCAGGAAGTGGTTTTAATACGTAGGTACACCGTATCGTAAATCATGCAAGCTGTACAGGACTGCCAGTATCTATGAATGAAGATTCCCCCTACCTTTTCGTATAAAAAAAAAAACTTCAGATCGGAATTTTCAATTCTATTTCAATGTAATAAATATTAATAAAAAAATAAAATTAAAAATTAGAAAAATAAAAAACCAGTGTTTTGGGGTTTTTTCAGTTCTAGCTCCGTGCTCCAACTGTGTTTCACTTCAAACCTCCGCAAGAAATACTCTAAAATTGTACACAGGTACAAATGTACCTATGATTTACGTTGCAGGGGTAAAAGTTGAAAACTTTTTTTAGTGGTCACCACGCCCACTCTAAAATATATTACACTGTTCTACAAATGGTAACTTTTGAAAACGAGCAGAGACGGGACAAATGCACTTAGGGTAACGGTGGGTCGCTGAGTCCGAATCCGTGATCCGTTTTGCTATGCTACGTCACAATTTTCTTTCATTGACATCGAAATTTTTAAAATTAAAAAAAAAAAAATTAAAAATGCAGTTCATATTTTTGTTCATCAAAACATCCATTTTTACAAAAAAAAAAAATTTAAAAAATAAAAAAATTTTCGATTTTTTTATTTTTTAACTTTAAAATTTTTTAAAAAATTTGTTTTTTTTTTTAATTAATTTATTAATTAATTTATTTCGAAATTTTTTTTCATCCTCGTTATCATCGTTCACTTTTATCTCGTTGTTAGCTTAATCCAATAATGCCTAGCGGTGCCATATGGCACCTTGTCGCTGAACCGTCCTGAATTTACTTTCTTGATCTATATCTGTTGAATCAGTTAAAAACACATGGAAAACAAGTTATTGAAGGATATCATGGAAGATGAAGTCGGTGCGTCAATGCTAACTATCGGTTTTTTTTTTCAATGTCTACAGGTACATGTATAAACACAAGGGTTAATGCTGTTGATTTTTGAGATTCAGAAATCCAATATAGCGGACCGAATTTGCAAAACTAGCACCGATTGCAATAAAAATTTGTATGAAATGGATTTTCAGGGACGCTGATTTTGGATTTGTTATCTGGTTCAGAAAATTCACGATCGCGGATCCAATATGATGGATCAAATTCGAAAAATTATCTCGGATCTTAATAGAAAGTGGTATATATGTGATAAAAGATTCAAAATCGGCGCCCCTAAAAACCCTTAAATACCAGGTCTCATATGAATACGATGAAAATTTCAGATGACGTAGTGTAATTCCCCATTCTGTAATATGTTGTTATAGTAAATTTACAAAAATAATAACAAAATTCGAGAAAGAACTACTTGAAATAAAGGAAAAATAATGATGATCTAGGTGGAATATTAAATATCCCACCATGCTTGTAAGGGTTAAGGATGATAGAAATTATTCAAATTAATGCAAATTTCCTTTGTACAGGGCAAGACATTTGACGCGCTCAGAGGAAAAGTGAAGCATAAAATTTACTAGTGGAAAGAGTTGCTGCTGTTACTTGCCGACTACAGCGATATAGTCAAGTATGCACGAAGAGTTATAACTTACGCAAACATACAAAATCAAATAGTCAAAGCAGAACGAGACTTCGTTTTGGGGTTTATGAAATTTTCTAATTTACCTTTCCTCTGGTAAAAGCATAAAGCTTCACTTTTCCTCTGAGCGCGTCATTTGTGACATAGGGCCCTTACTATGTTGTTAAGCTAGAGCCACAATAGCTGCTTCCGCTAATGGTGTTGCCTTTCAGATTGTTGATGGTCTTTCAACTTTACTTGAGACTTGCAAGGTAATCTTTTGGTTTCAATATTGAATGGATTCTACTATTTTCAAATGAACACACTATTCTATAAAAAATTTCAGATATTTAGTTACTTTCAGCATAATCCCATTTTCATACCTAAACCAGACGATGCTGATACAGACAAATGGGATAACAGCCCAAACTGTAAATAAGATGTTCCATAAAACTGCCCTTAAGAATGAGTAGAGTTTTCACAAAGTTGTATTTGGGCTGTAATAGAACAAAAAAGTACGATGGGAAACGTTTTTTTGATAAAAAAAAAAATTTTAACTTAAATTTCTCAAGGTTTTATTTTTTTTTAAATCCAGTTAAAAGTGTCGAAACTTCAACCCTTTAAAAAGAAATTGCAATCATATAATAATAATATCTAGGATTAATTTTGTTAGTTTAGCAAAAATTACTTCATCTTTCCTCATTACATATAACTACATAGGAAAGAAATTCAGGACACTACATACACATATTTACTTCTTATTACCAAATTACACGGGTTGATAACCTAACCTGATGCAGAAGTGGCGGCCTTCTTATATTTCACGTGTTTGATTGATTGACATTTTACAAAAAAACAAAAACAATTGAAACATCAGTTTCAATTTCAAGAAAACACAAAAATCAGTATTCAAAACAGAATAAAATCTCTGGGGATAACCACAAAAACAACCATTAACAAGCAACACAAAACACACAGGCATCCATCCATTTATCCATATATTTATACCCGCTGCCACCCGGTACCAGCCGCTACCGCCTGTTGTTATCCATAAACGTTCAATATTCAATATTGAAAAAAATTTCATAAATTCTCAAACATTTTTAAATGTCTTTCTTTATACTCTCACATTGAGAACGTGTTCTGCATGCTTAATTCAGTTAAATATCCATCCAAAAGCAACCAAGTTATCGTAGACTGTCTGCCTGACATAATGGTCTATTTGTATGTCTGTATGCCTGTTTTTATTGCCATATTTATCTTTGATTTGGCTGTACTTTTGTTTTATTTGGTTTTTCCCCTTGCTCTTTTCTACAACTATTACTACAACTACTACTAACTACTATTATTATTATTGTTACGATTTTATACATTATTAACGTGTGCAACCAAAACTAAAAGACAACCACAAAACGACGAGAGAAAGATAAAATTCTCAATTGAATTTTTTATACATTTACTGGTATATGCAAGCAAGCTCGTATATAATTTCCTATTTGTATTTGTCCTCAACCATGATGCACGATTATGTTATGCTCGAGTGCATATGAGTTTGTTTTTTTTTTTTCTGAGATATACATGCATATATATAACTATCTAATCTATAAATATATAATGTAGAAGTAGAAGAAAACTTGTGGCATTTCTTCTTTTTTCTTTGAAGTGTTGTCCTTTATTTTGTTTTTTCATTTTTCTTTTTTATCCTTTTTTTATTATAATTTAGATTTATCTGAATGAAATTCTACCTGTTATAATCAATTAAATGTTGTTGCGCTGCACATTAATGCATTTTTCTACAAATGACGAGGACTACAATCGATGATGATCACGTTCCTCGTGATCTTCAACATCATTATACCATATAAGCAAAGTATTTTAAAAGAAAATTTTATTCGATTTCATTTAGTGAAGAATAAAATTGAGTACTTTCAAGTATATAAAACAAGTGCTTATAAGAAAGGACCTGCATTAATACTTAATGTATTAATATAAGTTTTGCAGTAAATTTTTAATGAATGGTGACTGCCTAAATCCAAAGGAAATCAACAATGTAAAGTTGTGTACTGTGGTAAGGAGTGCGATTGAAAAAATCTTAACACACGTTTTTTTTTTTGGTGTAAAACTTAAAAATTTCTTTGATCTAGTTATCTTTGAGAAATATGTCAGTTGTTATTTTGAATGACAAATATGTTGATTTATTGTGAGTTTGATCAAAATGAGTGAAGAAAAAGAAGTACGTCTCAAAATAATTCAATATGAATACTAAGGTTTTGAAGGGAGTTGTAGCATTTTATCACCAATTTAGACTTTATAGTATGACTATCCAAGGCCTTCAGAGCAGGTTGACTGTCTGAAGGCTTTCAGAAGCCATGTATATTGCCTCTACTTCAGCTTGAAAAACATTACAACTTTCGGGAAGTTTGAACGATTTTTTGGTATTAGTGCTAGTCACAAAGAATGCTGCACCTACGCTAACTTCAGTTTTAGAGGCTTCAGTGTAGACCGCAGCTATGTTGGCCCGGTCAAGAGAAAACAAACTTCCAAACTTCTTTTTGGAACTGACGATTTATATCCAACTGTTCACAGAGTTGGAACTAAACATAAAATTTTTTCAACTTCTTTGGGATAACATCATTGAATTGAAAACAATTACTTTTTAATTTTTATGAAGTCACAGCTTCTTTATTCCCAATTTATCGTGGAACATTTTAAGCAAGTTTTTAATTTTTCCCGTTATTCTCAATGCGATACTGTAACAGCAATTGAGCAGTATCAGGGAGTAGAGCATGCAGGACTATCACCTCTTGAGTCCTGGGTTCGATTTCCGACAGGGCAATCACGTCTTTTATACCACTCACCTATTTTCCTATCCCAATCAACACAACGCTATGCATTTTAATTTTGCGTGTTAGCGAAATATATAAAATAAAAAGTATCAACCAGTAAGTAATCACCGGTGATTTTGCTGCTTTGTACTCGTTGCCTTCATTACTAACTTCATTCCCCTGTATTTGACTTGAATAATTTATACCTATTTAAATATTCATAATTCTATGTATAAACTCGAATGCATGCCTCCCTCCTTGGCTGACTTTGTGGGAATGAATTTTCAGGATGTTTATGTTGCTCTCTTTTTCACTCCTGTGTTTTTTTTTTCTTCTCCTTTTATTTTGTATGATAATATTTTGCTATACTTTTCCACCCTATTTTTCCCTTGTTGCAAGTATGTACAACAACAAGAGTAGACTAGGGTTTGTTTTTGTTGGAACTTAGCTCTTAGCAACAAGGTGCGACAAATAGGTGCTTAAACCACCGCCATCCGCCGTTTGTCTTCTTCTTCTGCTGCTGCTGTTGCCGCTTTTATCTTGTTGCGCATGCTTAATACAGTTACATACTACATATTTTCAGATGCTTTATTTGTATATACATGCATACAAATGTGCCGCTAGGAATCTCATTGTGTCAGTTGCTAAGCATGAGATTTATTTCTTCGTTTTTTTTTTCTTACATTAAAATCTTATTTAGCATTTTTGGGTGCAAAAAAAAAAAAAACAAAAAGAAAAGTAACAATGAATGAAATGTTGATAATGACGTTTGTATGTCTGTCTGTCCGTCTGCCTGCTTGTCAGTCTCTTGTATTTTTAATATGTTTCTTTTGTTTGTGAATATCTGCTGCCATGTAATGCTTTTGTGTGCCCATTTCAAGTGTTCATTGAATTTAATTTCGTATTTAGTAATTTTTGGTTATTTCAAAAATGATTTTTGTTTTTTCCTGCCTTTTTAGAGTTTTCAATTTTCATCACTGCATTTACTTGATTGCTGCTGCATTTTGTCAAATTATCCAACTGTCTGCAATTTGTAGACAGCTGATTACTTACTTGTTGTACATACCTATATTGGTCTACGAAATGTTAACAGAATCGCATCACTAAGTTGCTGCAAATTATTCAGCATTTTATTTTTATAAACTGAAGAAACCATCTGGCGTATTTTTTTTCTCTCTCTCTGCTGGCTTTTGCAATAATTTGTTAGATTTTTAATTACGGTTTGTTACCGAAATTTTTCTTACGTCAATTTCAATCAACTATCTTCGTAATTACAATGATGATGATGAGTTCAATGCATCATACTGTTTGTTGCATCTGTTTTATGGTTGAAAATTGGTTATGGATTTTGTTACGCTTACGATTTCAAATGAAGAGTTTAATATTAGATCAAACATAGCATATGATGGAACCAGGTTTTAGATACTATCATAAAACCAAAATCATGAAAAATAATTTTTTTAAATTTTTTTGCACAATTTTCATAACCTAGGAAAAAAAAAAAATCGAGCTTGAATTTTATTCGAGTATTTGGCAATTATGGCATTCCCGAAAACCTGTTTTCATTTAAGTCCAGTATACGGTGTTCCAGTACAGAATCCTGCGAAATACATGCCTCAAATCGAGATTGAGGCAATCGAGATTTTCTTTCTGATTATACAGTGACTCACAAAACTGAGCACGCAGAACAATTTTTTTGGGGATAAATAGCCAAGAATGGCGTCAAATCAAAGAGTAACAGCGTAATTGTCTACCGCTTGCGGCACTAATGAGAAAACATTATTTTTGCATTATGTTTGTATTTGTAAGGAGAAAGAAGAGAATTGTGGAATTTGAACAAATTTCAGGCTAAACAAAATTTTGAAAAATCGCAATTTCGGGATTTTCAAGACCCTTTTAGATATCAGCTGATTTCAAGAATTTGTTTCCATTTCTGCTCATCTGGATGAGTGGGCACTTAATAACACTGTTACTTTTTTTTTAACTCTTTAGTTCCCAAACTTTTGATTGATTTAAAAAAAAATAGGGATTGATAAATTTTGATGTAAAAAGCATAAATCTGATCTCGAAAACCTAAAAAAAATTTAATGGGCGCTGTTTTATGAAGGCGGAAAGGTTGAATGCCTAAAAGTATTTGTTGTTGAAAAAACTTTTTATCAATTGGTTTTATGTAATTAAATACTTTTTTATCTAGCTACTATGACAATTTATTATTTTTTTCACTTTTATCTTACATTCAGTCAAAATAGTTAATTTTCCCGTTTTTCACAAATTTTTGACTTTTATCGCTACCGTGTGTAATGCGCATCATAACTCATAACTAACGCTCGTATGATTTTTTGGACTAAAAACTGTATATTTCTACCAAAATTTTTTAAAAAACTGTAAATCGATTTGAAGAAAACTGTATATTTCGCGGTATGAATTTTTTTTAATGAAAACTAAGAAGGAAAGCAATTTATCCATTATCTAAATTATCTTCGTTCTCCATTTTCATATCTCCTTCTGTAGTTGTATAGAATATGTGCTTGGAAGAAATTTGACGAAGCGATTCCGGCTTTGCTAAGAGGTATTTAAAGAAATCAACGCATGCATATTTCAAGTTACATTTGACGATAGGAATCGCCTTCAATGTTTCCACTTCTTTCAAAAGTATACTCGCAACGAGTTTTGCATTGCGATTGATAAATTTAATTTTCCTAGCATTCAAAAATTTTATATATTTTCTTAGTATAAACGCGGTATTTTGGTAAAAAAGGCGGTACGCGGTTTTGTAGTTGAAAAAACTGTATATTACCGCGAAAAACTGTATAGATACGAGCGTTACTCATAAACTCCATAAACGATATGACTCCCGTTTGACTTGAGAGTTGACGCCATTCTTGTCTATTTATTGTGCCCCAAAAAAGTTGTTTTGAATGATTAATTTTGTGAGTCACTGTGTATATCAAGTTTTTCACACATGCTAAAAAATATCTTGGATTCTTTACGCTATATGCTTTCTATAGGGGAAGTGCGTGCAAGTAGGGCCACCGTCTATTCAGCATGTTAATGAATTGGAAGGTTGTGTGGACGAGTGGATCTTTTCTTTGCCAGAGTTAATGCAGTAGTCATTAAGTGAAATTTTGAGCTAAACATATTTTGACTGATTTCCAAAAAATATTTTCCGATAAATTCGCAAGTAAAATTTTTTTTTTTTTGTCTTTTTAGGTTGCATTTTCGATTCAATTTTGTGCACAGATGGTATTTCTTTAATTTGCCACGTTTGTCCGGGCGATTGCAATTTTTGTTTTTTTTTTCCAGAGTTACAAAATCGACGGCACTGCACATTTGTAATTTTGGGCATTCGATGAATGTAAGTTGGGTCACATGGGGGAATGCAGAAAATGTGTTTTAGCCGCTTTGAAGTTGGGAAATTATGTGAAAATGATTTTCGTTAGTATAAATTTGCATTCAACGAAAGATTTATGATTCCAAACGATGACCCAACTTACACGCATGTGATCTAAATTATACACATTTTGAGATAGCAGTTTTTTTTTTAATTAAGAAATGCATACTTAAACCCCGTGTGGACGTATGGTGCACAACTATGGGGTTGTGCCAGTTCGAAATATGTCCAACTTATTCAACGATTTCAGAACAAAGTCCTGAGATGCATTGCCAATGCTCCCTGGTATATTCGCAACACTGATCTTCACCGTGACTTAGGTGTTGAGATAGTTTATAAATCAATTATTAAGTTCGCCTAAGCTCATAGAGAGAGTCTAGAGTAACACATAAACCCTGAAGCCACAAAACTTCACCACACAGATGACTTGGTGCGAAGACTTAAACGAACCAAGCCTTGTGATCTTACCTTGCGATGATCATATCTTTCACATGCATAAAGTGGCAGAGAATCTTAAACAATATATATTAAACTGAATAAAATTGCTTACAATTCAAATAACATGTTTTGTATATAATTTATCTGTACTACTGTATATTAATTATATATTTAATAAAATATTGTTAATACAAAAAAAAAAAAAAAAAATTAAGAAATGAAGATAAAGTCAAATGTAACAGATATCTTCGACAAAAATTTAGTTTTTGGCAAGATCAGCAAGACTCCAGGTCTAATAAATAAAAAATATTGATTTTTTGAGGTCAAAAAAACTATGTCCAACTTACACGTACTTCCCCTTTTTTTTAATTTTTTCTCTCTAACCTTTCTACTTATTTGGATTTTCACCTCGAGGCAATAATTCCTGCAAAAATGGTGCAAGTTTAGATTGCACATGCGTCTTATAAAGCTGTTTATGCAGTGGGAAACCAATTTTCATAAGTACCCTATTTCTTCCACTGACTATTCTAAAACGTAAGCAAAGTCTGAAAGCTCTTAAACGTGAATAAAATTTCTTAGAAATTGTGTATCAATATTCATGATTTTAATAATTTCGGCAATCCTCTAGATATGTTTACTACAAGACCTTAAGAGAAAAGTTAATATTTAAGGTGAAGATCATACTGTGGTAAGATCATAAAGTAACGGTGTGAAGATAGCCACGCGTGGCTATCTTAGCAAATACACAAACCACAAAATGTAAAAATTTCTATGTTAACTTAACAGAAAAAATGTTAACCGAAAAATTTTATGTTAAGCAAAACATAGAATATTCGTTCGGTTCCTGATGACCATTTGGAGAACTGACTGTGACCACCAGACATACCATTCGATAGGCATTGAAATGTTGTTTAACCATGCATACACAAATGTAACATATTTATTTCAGATTATTTTTAATTAATTTATGAAAAATATCAATTTGAAAAGCGAGTTGGAGGAATCAGGTGGTCATATGGAGCACTTGTACAACTTTAGCCGACATCACATGGGTATCAGTGGATAGGTATTGAAGAGTAGATCAATCCTGCATTTTCAAAACATCTAACAGAATTACCGGATTGTCGTTAATTTCCGTTAGAAAATTTTCATGTTAAGTGCAGCTGGGTGGAGGAATCAAGTGGTCATATGGAGCACTTGTACAACTTTAGCCGACATCACATGGGTATCAGTGGACAGGTATTGAAGAGTAGATCAATCCTGCATTTTCAAAACATCTAACAGAATTACCGGATTGCCGTTAATTTCCGTTTGAAAATATCATGTTGGGTGCAAATGGGTGGAGGAATCAGGTGGTCATATGGAGCGCTTGTACAACTTTAGCCGACGTCACATGGGTATCAGTGGACAGGTATTGAAGAGTAGATCAATCCTGCATTTTCAAAACATCTAACAGAATTACCGGATTGTCGTTAATTTCCGTTAGAAAATTTTCTTGTTGGGTGCATCTGGGTGGAGGAATCAAGTGGTCATATGGAGCACTTGTACAACTTTAGCCGACATCACATGGGTATCAGTGGACAGGTATTGAAGAGTAGATCAATCCTGCATTTTCAAAACATCTAACAGAATTACCGGATTGTCGTTAATTTCCGTTTAAAAATATCATGTTGGGTGCAGTTGGGTGGAGGAATCAGGTGGTCATATGGAGCGCTTGTACAACTTTAGCCGACGTCACATGGGTATCAGTGGACAGGTATTGAAGAGTAGATCAATCCTGCATTTTCAAAACATCTAACAGAATTACCGGATTGTCGTTAATTTCCGTTAGAAAATTTTCATGTTAAGTGCAGCTGGGTGGAGGAATCAAGTGGTCATATCGAGCACTTGTACAACTTTAGCCGACATCACATGGGTATCAGTGGACAGGTATTGAAGAGTAGATCAATCCTGCATTTTCAAAACATCTAACAGAATTACCGGATTGTCGTTAATTTCCGTTAGAAAATTTTCATGTTGGGTGCAGCTGGGTGGAGGAATCAGGTGGTCATATGGAGCACTTGTACAAATTTAGCCGACATCACATGGGTATCAGTGGACAGGTATTGAAGAGTAGATCAATCCTGCATTTTCAAAACATCTAACAGAATTACCGGATTGTCGTTAATTTCCGTTTGAAAATATCATGTTGGGTGCAGTTGGGTGGAGGAATCAGGTGGTCATATGGAGCGCTTGTACAACTTTAGCCGACGTCACATGGGTATCAGTGGACAGGTATTGAAGAGTAGATCAATCCTGCATTTTCAAAACATCTAACAGAATTACCGGATTGTCGTTAATTTCCGTTAGAAAATTTTCATGTTAAGTGCAGCTGGGTGGAGAAATCAAGTGGTCATATGGAGCATTTGTACAACTTTAGCCGACATCACATGGGTATCAGTGGACAGGTATTGAAGAGTAGATCAATCCTGCATTTTCAAAACATCTAACAGAATTACCGGATTGTCGTTAATTTCCGTTAGAAAATTTTCATGTTAAGTGCAGCTGGGTGGAGGAATCAAGTGGTCATATCGAGCACTTGTACAACCTTAGCCGACATCACATGGGTATCAGTGGACAGGTATTGAAGAGTAGATCAATCCTGCATTTTCAAAACATCTAACAGAATTACCGGATTGTCGTTAATTTCCGTTAGAAAATTTTCATGTTAAGTGCAGCTGGGTGGAGGAATCAAGTGGTCATATCGAGCACTTGTACAACTTTAGCCGACATCACATGGGTATCAGTGGACAGGTATTGAAGAGTAGATCAATCCTGCATTTTCAAAACATCTAACAGAATTACCGGATTGTCGTTAATTTCCGTTAGAAAATTTTCATGTTAAGTGCAGCTGGGTGGAGAAATCAAGTGGTCATATGGAGCATTTGTACAACTTTAGCCGACATCACATGGGTATCAGTGGACAGGTATTGAAGAGTAGATCAATCCTGCATTTTCAAAACATCTAACAGAATTACCGGATTGTCGTTAATTTTCGTTTGAAAATATCATGTTGGGTGCAGTTGGGTGGAGGAATCAGGTGGTCATATGGAGCGCTTGTACAACTTTAGCCGACGTCACATGGGTATCAGTGGACAGGTATTGAAGAGTAGATCAATCCTGCATTTTCAAAACATCTAACAGAATTACCGGATTGTCGTTAATTTCCGTTAGAAAATTTTCATGTTAAGTGCAGCTGGGTGGAGGAATCAAGTGGTCATATCGAGCACTTGTACAACTTTAGCCGACATCACATGGGTATCAGTGGACAGGTATTGAAGAGTAGATCAATCCTGCATTTTCAAAACATCTAACAGAATTACCGGATTGTCGTTAATTTCCGTTAGAAAATTTTCATGTTGGGTGCAGCTGGGTGGAGGAATCAAGTGGTCATATGGAGCACTTGTACAACTTTAGCCGACATCACATGGGTATCAGTGGACAGGTATTGAAGAGTAGATCAATCCTGCATTTTCAAAACATCTAACAGAATTACCGGATTGTCGTTAATTTCCGTTAGAAAATTTTCATGTTAAGTGCAGCTGGGTGGAGGAATCAAGTGGTCATATCGAGCACTTGTACAACTTTAGCCGACATCACATGGGTATCAGTGGACAGGTATTGAAGAGTAGATCAATCCTGCATTTTCAAAACATCTAACAGAATTACCGGATTGCCGTTAATTTCCGTTTGAAAATATCATGTTGGGTGCAGTTGGGTGGAGGAATCAGGAGGTCATATGGAGCGCTTGTACAACTTTAGCCGACGTCACATGGGTATCAGTGGACAGGTATTGAAGAGTAGATCAATCCTGCATTTTCAAAACATCTAACAGAATTACCGGATTGTCGTTAATTTCCGTTAGAAAATTTTCATGTTAAGTGCAGCTGGGTGGAGGAATCAAGTGGTCATATCGAGCACTTGTACAACTTTAGCCGACATCACATGGGTATCAGTGGAAAGGTATTGAAGAGTAGATCAATCCTGCATTTTCAAAACATCTAACAGAATTACCGGATTGTCGTTAATTTCCGTTAGAAAATTTTCATGTTAAGTGCAGCTGGGTGGAGGAATCAAGTGGTCATATGGAGCACTTGTACAACTTTAGCCGACATCATATGGGTATCAGTGGACAGGTATTGAAGAGTAGATCAATCCTGCATTTTCAAAACATCTAACAGAATTACCGGATTGCCGTTAATTTCCGTTTGAAAATATCATGTTGGGTGCAGTTGGGTGGAGGAATCAGGAGGTCATATGGAGCGCTTGTACAACTTTAGCCGACGTCACATGGGTATCAGTGGACAGGTATTGAAGAGTAGATCAATCCTGCATTTTCAAAACATCTAACAGAATTACCGGATTGTCGTTAATTTCCGTTAGAAAATTTTCATGTTAAGTGCAGCTGGGTGGAGGAATCAAGTGGTCATATCGAGCACTTGTACAACTTTAGCCGACATCACATGGGTATCAGTGGACAGGTATTGAAGAGTAGATCAATCCTGCATTTTCAAAACATCTAACAGAATTACCGGATTGTCGTTAATTTCCGTTAGAAAATTTTCTTGTTGGGTGCAGCTGGGTGGAGGAATCAAGTGGTCATATGGAGCACTTGTACAACTTTAGCCGACATCACATGGGTATCAGTGGACAGGTATTGAAGAGTAGATCAATCCTGCATTTTCAAAACATCTAACAGAATTACCGGATTGTCGTTAATTTCCGTTTGAAAATATCATGTTGGGTGCAGTTGGGTGGAGGAATCAGGTGGTCATATGGAGCGCTTGTACAACTTTAGCCGACGTCACATGGGTATCAGTGGACAGGTATTGAAGAGTAGATCAATCCTGCATTTTCAAAACATCTAACAGAATTACCGGATTGTCGTTAATTTCCGTTAGAAAATTTTCATGTTAAGTGCAGCTGGGTGGAGGAATCAAGTGGTCATATCGAGCACTTGTACAACTTTAGCCGACATCACATGGGTATCAGTGGACAGGTATTGAAGAGTAGATCAATCCTGCATTTTCAAAACATCTAACAGAATTACCGGATTGTCGTTAATTTCCGTTTGAAAATATCATGTTGGGTGCAGTTGGGTGGAGGAATCAGGTGGTCATATGGAGCGCTTGTACAACTTTAGCCGACGTCACATGGGTATCAGTGGACAGGTATTGAAGAGTAGATCAATCCTGCATTTTCAAAACATCTAACAGAATTACCGGATTGTCGTTAATTTCCGTTAGAAAATTTTCTTGTTGGGTGCAGCTGGGTGGAGGAATCAAGTGGTCATATGGAGCACTTGTACAACTTTAGCCGACATCACATGGGTATCAGTGGACAGGTATTGAAGAGTAGATCAATCCTGCATTTTCAAAACATCTAACAGAATTACCGGATTGTCGTTAATTTCCGTTTGAAAATATCATGTTGGGTGCAGTTGGGTGGAGGAATCAGGTGGTCATATGGAGCGCTTGTCCAACTTTAGCCGACGTCACATGGGTATCAGTGGACAGGTATTGAAGAGTAGATCAATCCTGCATTTTCAAAACATCTAACAGAATTACCGGATTGTCGTTAATTTCCGTTAGAAAATTTTCATGTTAAGTGCAGCTGGGTGGAGGAATCAAGTGGTCATATCGAGCACTTGTACAACTTTAGCCGACATCACATGGGTATCAGTGGACAGGTATTGAAGAGTAGATCAATCCTGCATTTTCAAAACATCTAACAGAATTACCGGATTGTCGTTAATTTCCGTTAGAAAATTTTCATGTTAAGTGCAGCTGGGTGGAGAAATCAAGTGGTCATATGGAGCATTTGTACAACTTTAGCCGACATCACATGGGTATCAGTGGACAGGTATTGAAGAGTAGATCAATCCTGCATTTTCAAAACATCTAACAGAATTACCGGATTGTCGTTAATTTCCGTTAGAAAATTTTCTTGTTGGGTGCAGCTGGGTGGAGGAATCAAGTGGTCATATGGAGCACTTGTACAACTTTAGGCGACATCACATGGGTATCAGTGGACAGGTATTGAAGAGTAGATCAATCCTGCATTTTCAAAACATCTAACAGAATTACCGGATTGTCGTTAATTTCCGTTAGAAAATTTTCATGTTAAGTGCAGCTGGGTGGAGAAATCAAGTGGTCATATGGAGCATTTGTACAACTTTAGCCGACATCACATGGGTATCAGTGGACAGGTATTGAAGAGTAGATCAATCCTGCATTTTCAAAACATCTAACAGAATTACCGGATTGTCGTTAATTTCCGTTTGAAAATATCATGTTGGGTGCAGTTGGGTGGAGGAATCAGGTGGTCATATGGAGCGCTTGTACAACTTTAGCCGACGTCACATGGGTATCAGTGGACAGGTATTGAAGAGTAGATCAATCCTGCATTTTCAAAACATCTAACAGAATTACCGGATTGTCGTTAATTTCCGTTTGAAAATATCATGTTGGGTGCAGTTGGGTGGAGGAATCAGGTGGTCATATGGAGCGCTTGTACAACTTTAGCCGACGTCACATGGGTATCAGTGGACAGGTATTGAAGAGTAGATCAATCCTGCATTTTCAAAACATCTAACAGAATTACCGGATTGTCGTTAATTTCCGTTAGAAAATTTTCATGTTAAGTGCAGCTGGGTGGAGGAATCAAGTGGTCATATCGAGCACTTGTACAACTTTAGCCGACATCACATGGGTATCAGTGGACAGGTATTGAAGAGTAGATCAATCCTGCATTTTCAAAACATCTAACAGAATTACCGGATTGTCGTTAATTTCCGTTAGAAAATTTTCATGTTAAGTGCAGCTGGGTGGAGGAATCAAGTGGTCATATCGAGCACTTGTACAACTTTAGCCGACATCACATGGGTATCAGTGGACAGGTATTGAAGAGTAGATCAATCCTGCATTTTCAAAACATCTAACAGAATTACCGGATTGTCGTTAATTTCCGTTAGAAAATTTTCTTGTTGGGTGCATCTGGGTGGAGGAATCAAGTGGTCATATGGAGCACTTGTACAACTTTAGCCGACATCACATGGGTATCAGTGGACAGGTATTGAAGAGTAGATCAATCCTGCATTTTCAAAACATCTAACAGAATTACCGGATTGTCGTTAATTTCCGTTTGAAAATATCATGTTGGGTGCAGTTGGGTGGAGGAATCAGGTGGTCATATGGAGCGCTTGTACAACTTTAGCCGACGTCACATGGGTATCAGTGGACAGGTATTGAAGAGTAGATCAATCCTGCATTTTCAAAACATCTAACAGAATTACCGGATTGTCGTTAATTTCCGTTAGAAAATTTTCATGTTAAGTGCAGCTGGGTGGAGGAATCAAGTGGTCATATCGAGCACTTGTACAACTTTAGCCGACATCACATGGGTATCAGTGGACAGGTATTGAAGAGTAGATCAATCCTGCATTTTCAAAACATCTAACAGAATTACCGGATTGTCGTTAATTTCCGTTTGAAAATATCATGTTGGGTGCAGTTGGGTGGAGGAATCAGGTGGTCATATGGAGCGCTTGTACAACTTTAGCCGACGTCACATGGGTATCAGTGGACAGGTATTGAAGAGTAGATCAATCCTGCATTTTCAAAACATCTAACAGAATTACCGGATTGTCGTTAATTTCCGTTTGAAAATATCATGTTGGGTGCAGTTGGGTGGAGGAATCAGGTGGTCATATGGAGCGCTTGTACAACTTTAGCCGACGTCACATGGGTATCAGTGGACAGGTATTGAAGAGTAGATCAATCCTGCATTTTCAAAACATCTAACAGAATTACCGGATTGTCGTTAATTTCCGTTAGAAAATTTTCTTGTTGGGTGCAGCTGGGTGGAGGAATCAAGTGGTCATATCGAGCACTTGTACAACTTTAGCCGACATCACATGGGTATCAGTGGACAGGTATTGAAGAGTAGATCAATCCTGCATTTTCAAAACATCTAACAGAATTACCGGATTGTCGTTAATTTCCGTTAGAAAATTTTCATGTTAAGTGCAGCTGGGTGGAGGAATCAAGTGGTCATATCGAGCACTTGTACAACTTTAGCCGACATCACATGGGTATCAGTGGACAGGTATTGAAGAGTAGATCAATCCTGCATTTTCAAAACATCTAACAGAATTACCGGATTGTCGTTAATTTCCGTTAGAAAATTTTCATGTTGGGTGCAGCTGGGTGGAGGAATCAAGTGGTCATATGGAGCACTTGTACAACTTTAGCCGACATCACATGGGTATCAGTGGACAGGTATTGAAGAGTAGATCAATCCTGCATTTTCAAAACATCTAACAGAATTACTGGATTGTCGTTAATTTCTGTTAGAAAATTTTCATGTTAAGTGCAGCTGGGTGGAGGAATCAAGTGGTCATATGGAGCACTTGTACAACTTTAGCCGACATCACATGGGTATCAGTGGACAGGTATTGAAGAGTAGATCAATCCTGCATTTTCAAAACATCTAACAGAATTACCGGATTGCCGTTAATTTCCGTTTGAAAATATCATGTTGGGTGCAGTTGGGTGGAGGAATCAGGTGGTCATATGGAGCGCTTGTACAACTTTAGCCGACGTCACATGGGTATCAGTGGACAGGTATTGAAGAGTAGATCAATCCTGCATTTTCAAAACATCTAACAGAATTACTGGATTGTCGTTAATTTCCGTTAGAAAATTTTCATGTTAAGTGCAGCTGGGTGGAGGAATCAAGTGGTCATATGGAGCACTTGTACAACTTTAGCCGACATCACATGGGTATCAGTGGACAGGTATTGAAGAGTAGATCAATCCTGCATTTTCAAAACATCTAACAGAATTACCGGATTGTCGTTAATTTCCGTTTGAAAATATCATGTTGGGTGCAGTTGGGTGGAGGAATCAGGTGGTCATATGGAGCGCTTGTGCAACTTTAGCCGACGTCACATGGGTATCAGTGGACAGGTATTGAAGAGTAGATCAATCCTGCATTTTCAAAACATCTAACAGAATTACCGGATTGTCGTTAATTTCCGTTAGAAAATTTTCATGTTGGGTGCAGCTGGGTGGAGGAATCAAGTGGTCATATCGAGCACTTGTACAACTTTAGCCGACATCACATGGGTATCAGTGGACAGGTATTGAAGAGTAGATCAATCCTGCATTTTCAAAACATCTAACAGAATTACTGGATTGTCGTTAATTTCTGTTAGAAAATTTTCATGTTAAGTGCAGCTGGGTGGAGGAATCAAGTGGTCATATGGAGCACTTGTACAACTTTAGCCGACATCACATGGGTATCAGTGGACAGGTATTGAAGAGTAGATCAATCCTGCATTTTCAAAACATCTAACAGAATTACCGGATTGCCGTTAATTTCCGTTTGAAAATATCATGTTGGGTGCAGTTGGGTGGAGGAATCAGGTGGTCATATGGAGCGCTTGTACAACTTTAGCCGACGTCACATGGGTATCAGTGGACAGGTATTGAAGAGTAGATCAATCCTGCATTTTCAAAACATCTAACAGAATTACTGGATTGTCGTTAATTTCCGTTAGAAAATTTTCATGTTAAGTGCAGCTGGGTGGAGGAATCAAGTGGTCATATGGAGCACTTGTACAACTTTAGCCGACATCACATGGGTATCAGTGGACAGGTATTGAAGAGTAGATCAATCCTGCATTTTCAAAACATCTAACAGAATTACCGGATTGTCGTTAATTTCCGTTTGAAAATATCATGTTGGGTGCAGTTGGGTGGAGGAATCAGGTGGTCATATGGAGCGCTTGTGCAACTTTAGCCGACGTCACATGGGTATCAGTGGACAGGTATTGAAGAGTAGATCAATCCTGCATTTTCAAAACATCTAACAGAATTACCGGATTGTCGTTAATTTCCGTTAGAAAATTTTCATGTTGGGTGCAGCTGGGTGGAGGAATC